>OU426919.1:6881946-7230179 GCA_911387795.2 Apamea monoglypha
ATCAACCTGCTGAGATCTGTACTGGGAGTCCACGGAAACCCTCTTCTTTATGCAAGCACCCTAAAAGATGAAGACAGTATGTATACATAATACTGGATAGTTTATCTACGAACCGTGTTCAACATTATATGGAAGCCATTTTAAATTCTAAAACAAGCCGGTATAGTTTGTGAAACTGAGCTGCGTTAAGTTTAATTTGAAAAGGCGCGGACGCGACGCCCCGACATGGCGGAACCGCGAAAATTTAATATGGCCCCACTTGAAAACTTTACAGGAATACGGTATTTTGTTTCTTGTTCGTTACCAATTCATGGAGTATGTAAAGTTCTCGTCTTTATTCTGTTATACGAGTTGCTATGCTGTTCAATGTTGTTGGAGATACGCGAGATTCATCAGGGTCATAACGGCATAATAGATTTGAATATAAATCAGCTTATGATCTGATATTAAACGCAGTTTCAGTTCAGAACCTGGCAGTAAATCTCGAATACAATGCAGGCAGGCGTGTGTTAATGCGGATCAAAAGGCCATTCAGGAATGGAAACATGCTACGACGACGGTACTTTTTCAGTTAATGAGACTGTTATAATGGCAGGGTAATCAATTATGCTGGTATGTCGTTGTATGCAGCGGAAGCGGCCTACTGGTCGGTTCCGTACACTGGCGTCGCCCCGCATTGCGGATGGAACCATAAAACTTGCAGCTTATTGTCTATGGCGTAAATCGCGACATTACGGCCGCTAACGGCCGTGACGTCACATGTCATATACGCTCAAAAGTAATGTCTTTCTCGTATTTTATGATGTCGTTTCCTTAAATACTTATTGTTCAATTGTTCTAACATTTATATTCAAGGCATCTAATGTGCTGACGATATTGAGTTAACATACAATGAAAGTTCATATTACTCTATGTACTTCATCATTCACGCGTAATAGAATCAATGAGTAATTCATACATTCATACACACGGCCCCCTCTATTTACAGATCATAAAATAAAGTGGGAGGAGTAAAAACAAGAAAAGTACTACGCGTCTCCCCAAAAAAACGTCTGTTTGCACAATACAAACTATAAATAACACGGACCCCATAGGAAAACACCAGGAACCCCCATAACATTCCCCTACAAGAAATGTTTGCGAAGAATCTTCGTCATTGAAGAATTCCAGGGAAAAAAGTCCGTTTTTCAAAACCGCTTGACCCCAATGTGAGCATAACATAAATTTTTACTATGTTATAAAGCTTTTTCGACAATGACCTCGATGAAGCTAACTGTGGGATCGGCTACGGTACACTTAGCACGATATTCGTGAAATACAGTTCTGTGCTGAAGGTGCGTGGGTCGACGAAATGGATGGAGCAGAATGGAGCTGGCCATTTTATTTGACAAAGAGCTTTAACTAAACTAGGCATCAATTTTATTGTGATGAAATAAAACGGATAAGTCCTTTGTGACACATTGAAAGCCAGAAACAAAAGAAATTTTCAAAGCGGACTGCTAAGTAACCTTTACTATTAGGAAACTTTGAAGAAATAATAAAAAGGAGATTAATATTAATATCATACAAACATCTATGCCGTCTGTATAAATATACATGAAATTGCTCCACGCCAGATTTCCTTGAAATATTGCGGAGACACAAAAAAAAAACACAAAGGAAAATATAAAAACTTTGCGTACGTTTTGATGCAAGAATGAAAATGGCGGATGACTCCCCCGGATGGCGGGAAAAATGAAATATGGCCGCCGCAAGACCCTGCGTCCCCTGAGCCGGCCGCTATGAACAAAATGTGCCCTATACGTCTACATGTAATATTCCTATAGGAGGGTCGCCGCACACCCATTAATTTTATTTTAGTTCACTGCGTAGGTGTAAAATATGGCTTCGTTGGTAAACGTCAGATACCTGTGAATAGAAAATTTTATTTCCAAGAAAAACCTGTATTCTCAAAAGAAAATGTTATAATATGATTCCGTCAAAAACCTAATAAAGTTGTAAAAAGAAACAAGCTGACACTGTTTTTCGAATACGACAGCAAACGTCTTATCAATGCTATTTTCGTCCCAAATTGTACAGGCCCTGTGGCGCAATGGATAACGCGTCTGACTACGGATCAGAAGATTCCAGGTTCGAATCCTGGCAGGGTCGCAAATCCCTTTTTGTCCATTTTGTTAAAGTTTTTGTAAAAGTTACACTCAAACATAATTTTTATATTGTTTTATGAATGAGATACGAATAGATACAATAATACATTTTATATTCCGCTTTTATTTTGAATCTCATTATTGATGATAATAAGTTTACAAATATAAGTCGATAGGTAGGTAATGTAGGTATAGTTGAGATAAGTACTTATATAATTATTTGAATCTTCATTCAGTCGGAAGTACAACCAGCGCCACCCTGCGGCCACGAAAGAAAACTGATTGAACATAAATAAATATACGAGGGCGACACTGAAAGTTTTTAGAACTGGCCACTTGTAAACGATATAATAAAAAAATAAGTTCAAATTTTGAAAATGGAACTCTTTGCCAATATTATTGTGTATGTATTTTATTAATTTGTCATTTGCGATTTGGCGGCAAATTGAAAATTGTCTGCGTCACGTCAGCATGAATTTAACGCGAGAAATTTTTCGTACAATGATTTTTTATGACTTTCGATGTCATTTAAGTCAACAAGAAAGACTTCGATTGGCTGCTGTCTGGGTGTTACCTTCCAAGGAGTTGTCAACTGAAGTGAAGAGAGGTCGAAGCGTGGGAAAAAAGATGGTGGCCTCGTTCTTCGGAAGGACAGTTCATTACGCAACAATTATTTTAGAGGACCGAACAACAGTTACTGCAGAGTGGTACACTAACAATTGTTTGCCACTTGTCTTAGAAAAAGTTCGGGAGAAACGACCAAGTAGTAGGATCCTCCTTCACCAAGACAACGCCTCGTCGCACACCGCCAAGCAAACAATCGACTACTTAGCGACGTCAGACGTGGAATTACTGGGTCACCCGCCCTGTAGCCCCGACCTCGAAAATCAAAGAAAAACTTCGAAGAAAAAGGTTTATGGACGCCGAGGAAGCAGTGGCTGCGTCTCAAAATGCCGTCGAAGAGACCCCAAAGGACGAGTGGGCAAAGTGCTTTTCTCAGTGGTTCCTTTTGATTTTCTAAGAACTTTCAGTGTCACCCTCGTACCTACCGCCGCCGCCGTTTTTTAAATTCTCAGTAAACCACGACATATTTTCCAAATCAAAGTTACAGATTAACGTATAAGAGACTCATTAACCATGTATTAAGGCGCCAACACACCGCACTGACGAAACGCCACAACATTTTACGCTTCACGCATTTCCATACATATTAATGTGGCAAGGATGAGCTGCTCAAACTAAATAAACCTTGTTTTGCGGCTTTGTCATGGTAATCCGCGCAGAGCGAGACAACGGGCCTAATTTTAAATATCGAATAATTAGTTATGGTTTTCGAGTCTAATTGGTTAGTCGATTTTATCAATCGATCGTTCGATGGTGAAAAGAAAAATAAAAAAAAACTTAATTTATGGAAGACAAAGACAAATACAAAGTAGACCGTTTTATTGAGGCGCAGGTCAACTCAAATATTTAGCCTAGTATAAACGGAGTATTTATAAACATTGATCCATTCTAGTTTTCTTCGAAGCCATTAATTAACAGTAACACTTTAATAAACCGCTATTATCGAATAATTGCTTCATACACTTGTACACGAGAATCGATATTCTTTATCCTTGACCCAAATAGGTTTCTGGCTGCCTACGAACATAATATATTAAGGTTGTCTGTGCTCATTTTTGGGTCAAGGCCTTGAATTCTGAAGTATCAAAGGCAATTTTTCGCTATGCAGCAAAGTAAGCAAATAGCAAATAAGGTGTAGGTACCTTAGCGTGCTCGAAAACAATGCTCACACGAAAAAGCAGGTAGATAGGTAATGTTTATTTCAACAGCTCTTTGTGCTTCGGCGAATGCTGGTTAATAATAGATTTTGAAGTTTATATGAAGTTTATTCTAGAATGGAATGTTCCTGTGTTCCTTGCGGTCATGACTTGCGGTATTCTAGCGTAGTTTAAATTGCGCGCAACAACAGAGGGGTGATTGCGTAACACACTGACAGTAGCGATGACTTCCATTTTGACAGTTCAATAACATTCATTGCGTTATTTACGTTGTTGAGAACTTTTCTCCGCACGTTTTCTCATATCACATCTGACATTGGCAGAATTGTCGACATCGGCACCATTGCCATAGAGGAAAATAGAATAGAACAGTTTTGAGGAGACGGTTTTTTCGAACATATGAATCTATGTATTAGCAATCCTTCCTTCAAAATTGTTCAGACTTTGATTGAAAGCGTGTTACACAATTAGGAATAGAATAGAATAGGGTGCAGAACATGCTTAGTTTAAAGGTGCAATAATAGATGTAAATACTAAAGATGGCGATTTTGTACTGCAATTGGTTAAATGTGATCGTTTAAGCACATCGTTTTGTTTAACTTTATCTTTATTACGTTATTTATGTTATTGAAAGGTGTATGGCAGACGCCAGCACATCAAGCTACTACAATCTGTCAAATTCCTTTAATAGATTAACAACTTTATCGCTAAAACATTAAGGTTCAAGCTTGATTGGGAAAACTTGACAGTTTCGGGTAGCTTGACCTGCTGGCGTCTGTACATTTATATCTGGATAATAAAAAAAATCATTTCATTATCTGCGGCTTACAACAAAAAAAAGGATGAATAATTTTATTAACAGTTTTGTACACACGGCGACAATAATCAAGCAATACATTTTCAGTTTTAGCTGACCTCGCATTGAATAGGTTTTTCGTACAATCAGAAGTCAGCTTGTACTGGTTATGTATAGCTTGTGTAGCCTTGCGTTCGCCAATGTAGCTGACGGTTTACCAGCAATTGTGCATTGATTTTGTTTTATAAAACTGCGGCAGTTGTTTGAACATCTCTTGGAAGATTTTATTTTGTAAATTTTTGGTAAGCTCCATTGAAATAAACATGAAACTAACTTTCTTGTCTTCTCTTCCACAGATAAATCTTCGGTTAATTCTGGTGTCTGGCAAAACGAAGGAGTTTGTGTTCAGTCCTGTTGACTCAGCGGGCGATATCGCGATACATGTCTACGATAACTGGCCTGAAGGTAATACACACACTTGAATTTGATTCCATATAAAACTCATCATTATCATTATCATCAACATCATCATCATCATCATCATCACCAGCTACCGCCTAACTTCATTCATTCATGGTCCTAAAACAGCCACACCATACACCATATATGCCAGTTTATACAACTCAATAAGGGTAAATTGTTTTTACATAGGCATTTTGCCAAACCCTGACATAAAAGTTGATATCTTACAAATTCAGAAAATCTACTTATCGTTCTTCAAGTATTACAGGCTTTGCCTACGCCTCGTTATCTGCACTCGAAAATATCTTAAACAAACACATAAAGCGAGGAAATGGTAATGTGGTAATATTAAACATCCTGTTTTTTTTTCATTTCCACCAGTAGCGACATGATCTCCAATAAATCTATTTGTAACAACATTTTCTTCAAGTCTGCCACAGGGAACAGTGTTGGGACCCTTCTTGCTTCCACAAACTAACCATGTAGGTACCATCTCTACAGAATAATCAGTCTAGCTTCTTTTAAATGTGGGTTATTTCTTTTTGATTATCTTTTTTTTCTTTCTCAGTTAGTTTTAATGGTGGTCTGGACAGTTTGCCTGGCCTACCCAAATGTCCTTTCTTTGGTATTGTTCGTCAAGGTGTTGAGCTCCCTGCGCGATTACTGATAAATACTTGCGCTGACTGGACAGGTCCACTCAAATCTGTATGGTTAGTTCCTTAAAATACCATTTCAGACACTGATCTACATGGTCCTCATATGATCTGACCAAGATTATGTCTGGACTTTAAAAGAGAATTTGACCCCTGAGTTTGTTTCGCCATTTCTCCTCAAGGGTAGTCAGATGAGAAATGTCGGTTTCATTTAGCTTCTTTTTAATATGACGTGCAAATGTGATATCGATATGCTATACAGAATAAACAATTTGATTTGATTTCAAATTCTTTACAAGACTGCATTAATATGTAGATTACAAATTAATCCATTCACTAGTGTTCTTTGTTAACCCCCAGGTGCAGAATTTTGGACATTTATATCACAGCCCAACTGTGAAATTACTTTTGAATCACATCAATTTGTGTCTGTTTGGCCGTAATTCACTTAGCTTTGAACAGTCCCAACTGATGTATTTACTGCGTTTGGCAAAGGTATAAATAGGTGGTCTGCTGGTGTGTACTGAGTATGGATGGTTGGTTATGAGTGCCTTGTGGATATGGAAATCAGTTTGTTATGTGATGTAGCGGTTTGCAATAAGGCTTGGATTTGGTAGACCTTATACATAAACAATAGCCATCCATACTTAATATTATAAATTTGAAAGTAACTCTGTCTTGTATGTTACCTTTCACACCTAAACCACTGAACGGATTTTGATAAAATTTGGCAAGGAGATACATGGCATCCTGGGGAAGGATATGTCCTTCCCCAGGATGCCATGTATCTCCTTGCCAAATTGCAGGCATACTTTTTGTCTCGGTAGCACGTTCCCGTGAGATAATTTTCGACATCCACACTTTCGAAGCCGCAGACAGAAGGTTGTAGTAAATAATTTTGTATATCCTACAAGAATAACGAGAGGTCACTCTTTGTTCGTAGTTAGTTATCCCGCCTTTTAACTGCGTTTGTCTTATACTCTAATTCAAGAAGTCCTTCTTACTAAATTTAGTTTGAGTCTGTTAATATGTCTACGTGTTTGATGTCCAATATTTTATCATTCTGTACAAAATTCATTCAGCCATGTTAGATACACAAATGTTAGTATGGAAAATAAAATTTCGGTAAATATTTGTCAATACTACAAAAGCAGAGTTAAGACTTTGTTTTTCTGTTGCTCACAAACTTTCAAATGAGAATTGTTATAATCTGTGCAATGTTTAACTGCAGATAACAGTTTTGACAATGAGATGTAAAGAAATAAAATATTTGCAGTAGGTAAATATCAATGTTTCTAGGGACACGTTATTATTATTGTAAGGTACACACGAAGACATATCAAGCTATGCATCTCCAGTTTTAGCTGACCTCGCATTGTAAAGATTTTTCGTACAGACGCCAGCCCATCAAGCTACTACAATCTGTCAAATTTCTTTAATAGATTTTCAACTTTTTCTGTAATGCATTAAGGTTCAGGGTTGGGAAAATTTGACAGTGTCGGGTAGCTTGACCTGCTGGCGTCTGTACAATTAGAAGTCAGCTTATACTGGATATGTATAGTTTGATATGTCGTCGTGTATACTAGCTACCTAAAGGATTGGACTCAACCTGCAAAAGAGAAAGAAAAATGGAAACACGGACGACAGTACAACATAACAGGCTCATAATAATATAAAATATTATTATTGCAAGTTATCCTGTCATGGAAACAAAATGATTAATCTTTCTTACGACGAGAAGAAACAGCATCACTTATCAAAACTCCACATGAGAGAATGTCCAAGTTACGGATGCAAATCTAAGTTTACACACATGTGGAGTAGATAACTAGCTCGCTTGGATTTCTATGCCAGCGGGCGTGGCTGCTAATTGGTCAACACAGCCTTAGAACTTTAACTATAGTTACGTCGAGTATTGCAGAGTTAGGAGATGTAACGTAGAGGTAGAGCATTAATATGTATTTAATTTTGGGTTGATTTTTCAATAGTCAGATAACTTATGTCTGAGGAATAAATATGACAGTATGACATTTTCTATACAAAAGCTGTCAAACCGCAATTTTTATTCCTCAGTTAAAAAATATCTAACTATTGAAAAATCTGATAAATGGGAATGTTTGTTACTCAACCACGCAAAAACTGTTGAACGGATTTGGATGAAATGTGGCACACAGATAGTTTATAACTTGGATTATCGCATAGGATACTTTTTATCCCGGTAAAAGGAAACGCAGACGGAGTCGCGAGCAGAAGCTAGTATTTCATATTTGTATGGTCCTCCCACTGAACATTGAAACTAGGTATCAAAACTACCGGACCTAATTAAAAGTTAGTTGCTGATTAGCGATCGCGTCAAAATATTTGTCCTTTCAGTTATAAACATATCATTACTAATGATTGCCGTTCATAATAAATGAACATTCGTTTGCAAACACAATGTGCTGAAGACTGATTGATCTAGCTTTGATTAGGTAATTCACATTATACAGGATGGCAGGGACGCACAAACTGTAACCATTAATTCAGCACATATTCCCCTAGAGTAGAAACATTTTGTCGGTTGTTAAAAAAAAATCTGTTGTTTCATAGAAAAGTCCGCGGTCAAAATGTACGGGAAAGCTGTTTTTAGGGTTCCGTACCCCAGAAGGAAAAACGGAACCCTTATAAGATCACTTCGTTGTCCGTCTGTCTGTCCATCCGTCTATCAAGACCCTTTTCCTCAGGAACACGTGGAGTTAATACCAAATACTCAAAGGCTGCAATCCTTTGAAGCAGTAAAAATAACCAAAGTTCTAAGTAAACGCAATCAAAAGATACGGGCGTTTATGTTCCGTTTATGCCGCATATTTTGACACTCGCAAGGGAATCAAAACCTACAGGGTACTTCCCGTTGACCTAGAATCATGAAATTTGGCAAGAAGCAATATCATGTACACAAGCACAAGTAAAGGAAAAAGTCCGAAAACAGTAAATTTGTAGTTACATAAATGTACCTACAAATTTGTACGGAACCCTCGGTGCGCGAGTCCGACTCGCACTTGACCGGTTTTTTTTTGAATAACCGTCGGCTGTCAACCCACATTCATGAATCATGTATTGAATCCATGGTAACTGGTTATGAGTATATTGTATAATGTGTCGTTGGAATGGATGGACTATAATCATTTGAAAATGACGCAGTGGCCAGTCATTTACGACGTAGTTCTCCAGAGAGATTCCTGATATGAATGACGTAGGAGCGTAAGAGTTCTTTCATTGACAAAAAACGACGTCATATTTTTGAAGCGCATTCCGGTGTCTGCCTGAAAATACCGTGTGTATCAAACATTCACACTTATTATTAGATACCTACCTACTAAATAAACTTGAAAAACGTCGGTAAACGTTTTCAAACTTGAATTAAAGTCCCGTTCATGCAGGGTTCTAGCACTGCGCCGTTACATGTCTTGGAAAGCTAAAAGGAAGCGATATTAAAAATAATCCCTGATACTTTTCACACAACACGTAGAATTCTTACAATTCCTCGGATTTTATGTTATGGTAATTTTATTATGTTTTTGTGGGTTCCTTTTTATCGCTCGTTTCATGAAGGAGAGAAGTACCTACTTATACATAACAGTATGTTAAGCTTTATTTATGGAATATGAAATCGGATCAATGGTCCTTCGCAATTATGACCTTCAAACACGTTTCTTTGCGCTACAAGTTTTTTTGTATTACAAGAACTTACCATCTCGTAGCATAATCAGCCAATAATCTTCCCACTTCTGGGACACAGGCCTCCTCGTAAGAGGGAGCGGGCTGTAATCCACCATGCGGGCCCAGTGCGGGCTGGTAAATGTCACATATCTTCGAATTTTCGGTTCTGAGACACGCCGCGCCGGTTTCCTCACCATCCGTCGGTGTCATAATGCGCCGTATTGTATTTGATTAATATAATGTTAACGAAATAATAAGGATTTTCCATCTGGTTTTCCTGTTTTTGTGCGTTATGTACGGTGTTAAGGAAAATAATATTAATACCTATACTTAATAAAAAAATCTTGACGCATATGACCACAACTTTTTATAACCATAAATACAAAATTGTTTTTAGATAAAAACAATGTTCACATTTACCTACAAACATATACCTACTTGAAGTAGCGCCATCTTCTGGATATTTTCTAAGAAGAAACAAAACACATGGTTTATTTAGAATTATGCACAAAATCTCAGTAAAATAAACAATTAATATTCTACGGAAGTGTCTACATATAAGTCACAAAATTTACCTACAAACATATACCTACTTGAAGTAGCGCCATCTTCTGGAGATTTTCTAAGAAGAAACAAAACACATGTTTTATTTAGAATTATGCACAAAATCTCAGTAAAATAAACAATTAATATTCTACGGAAGTGTATTTAATTTTTTTATATCCGTCCGATCCCAAACACATGGTGCGTCCGACATATGTCAGACACACACATAATTATTCGCGCAGTTGTAAAAAAAGACGATCCTGTGCAAATGCGAGCTCGTTGTCAGCGCGTTGCCTGAGGTCAGTTACCGGGATCGGTTAAAGTGTGAACATGGCTTTAAACGATAATTGTTGTAATTACCTACCGTGCCAAAGTTTTATTATTTGGCTTCGGGCTAAGTATGTGGTCTTGTAAAAAAAATAACTTGATAATTACACGATGGCAAAAACAAACCTGTTATTTAAGTTTTTTGGCAGATTTACCTAGTCATGTTTCAAAGTTGAGTTTTTTATTGATTCTGCTCCTTATCGCTTTATTAGTCAGTCGTGCTAAAGCTTCCAAATATAGCAGTATAACGCGTGCGTCAATTTAAAATCATTAATCCTACTTGTCCTACTAATATCATAAACGCGAAAGTTTGTGAGAATGGATGGATGTTAGTTACTCTTTCACGCAAAAACTACTGAACGGATTTTAATGAATCTTTATAGTAATATAGCTTATACATCAGAATAACACATAGGATACTTTTTATCCCGATATTCCCACGGGATTGACACTTATGCGGGTGAAACCGCGGGGCGCTGCTAGTCATAAATAACTTACACAAGCTCAATCCGCCTTTAATGTTCCCACTGCTGGAACACAGGCCTCCTCTCATCAAGAAGGATATATTATTATTACTCATTAGGTATTAAATATAATATATCCCCATTGGGGCTAGTACTAATCGCATCTACGGTATGGGAATGGGAAAGTAAGAAAATTCTCCCATTGTCTGGCTCTATCAAGTCCTTATAAACAATGAAATTGTACCTACCAAGACCTTCATGTCCAAAACGAATTCTTTCACTGTAAAAAAGAGCTTTATATTTAACGTCACGTAGCAAAGAAACCCTAAATTCCTTTAACCACAAAATCACACAACACTATCGCATGCACAACGAAAATTAAACTACTATCTAACCACCAAGGAGGTAGAAGTAACTTGAAGAAAACTCCAAAAGGTTTCTACTGTAGGAAAAGTCTCAATAAAATGTCTTAGTTTATCTAGCACGTAAATACGTAGATACGTAGATATTTATCGGCGAGCAAACAACGTGCTTCGTGTTTGGTTCACAAATTATTGTCCCTGTGGCCAGCGATAGTGGCGCCTCCTGGTGGCGCGTGATTTATGGAGCTTGCTTGTTAGTTTGGCTAGTGGTCTGTTAGGGAAGACATGTAAGTTAGGGCTTTGCATGGCTAAATTAATTTAAGTCTTTAAATGTCTGGTGAAATTATGACATAATCAATTAATTTATAATCATAATACAAAACATTAAAAAGGTTGTTTTCATGCTTTTTCATTATCTTTCATGTTCCTGCAGTTCTTGACAATGCTACATGAATTTCACGATAAAGCAAACAATTACTATTAATTGAATAAATAAATGTTTCAAAATGTAGGTATATTTTTTGTTCTGGAAAAACGCGTTGCAAACATTTTTTTACGAAAAATATATATGCAGCAAATAGTAATAAAAACAAAATTACTGGCTACATGGTTTGGGCACGCTTACCACCCCTATATTTAGTGCTAGAAATCACGCGATTTACAGCCACCGATAGCCTTACAACTTACATGTTTATCCTACACAAACTAAGTTATGTTTGTACGTAGGAATGTATTTGGTAGTACCAAACACATTCCTACATACTTTATTTACAATGTTTATCCAAACCTTCGTTTAAATAAAAAAACAATTAGATGACATCTAATTTGATAAACAAGGTTAAACACGTCATAGCATAATATTATTTCTGAACTTGCCACGATTTATCACAGCGCCATCTAGTTGATGTACGGAAACTACTTAGAGCCATATAAACGGTACATCTGTGTTTGTATGATTCACTGTAGTGTGTGTAACCGGGGCGTCGTCAATAGGTATCAACATTTACAACGCTTCAACTGTCAGCCTCCATAGCTCAGGGGTTAGAGCACTGGTCTTGTAAACCAGGGGTCGAGAGTTCAAATCTCTCTGGGGGCAGGTTTTATAACAACTTTTTGTATTTTTTTTGTATGTCTTGTCTTCGTTTTCGTGTGTAATGGTACTATTTGAAGTATTTTCTGAAGTTATTTTTTTTTATTTTTTTTTTTACTTTTTTTTGTAATAGCCTGCAAAATAGGTTATCGGCATCACACTACATAGCACATTGTTCTTATAACACAAATTAATGATCAACGACTGAGAAGTAATGTAGTTACCATTTTTTTTATAACCGCATGCTCTGGCCTACTTACTCTTGGTGATGAAAATACCTGGGGATGAAAATACCGACTTAAATTGGCGCCGATTCCCTTATTCAGAAACTAAACTAAATTTAAGTTCATGCATCTTTTATTTCTAATTCATTCAGAAAAGGACAGAAGATAAATATTTGTTTATTCTTGTCAAATTAGTCAGCGCCTGACGTATATTGACGTATTTTTAGTAGCCATGTTTTTAATCACGTCTAAACTGTCTATGGAGTATCTTAATTTGACAGGAATAAACTAATATTTATCTTCTGTCCTTTTCTTAATGAAATAGGAAGAAAAAGATGCACTGAACTTAAATTTGGTTTAGTTTGTGAACGAGGGAATCGGCGCCATTGTCTGTATATCCAAATCACAACTGTTATTCCTGTAAAAAATGGGTATAGGGTTTCAATTTGCTTAACTATTGTTTTCCGTGACTGTATCTACCTATATTTTTTACTGTAAAGGCAAGCGCACATTTTAGCCGCAACGAGCCGTAGCGCAACGCATTTTCATACGAAAAAGTGCGGTGCGCGGCCCGCCTGTGTGGTTCTAAAATGTACGGACGCCAGCACATCAAGTTACTACAATCAGTCAAATTTCTTTAATAGATTTTCAACTTTATCGCTAAAGCAATAAGGTTCAAGATTGATTGGGAAAATTTGACAGTTTAGGGTAGCTTGACCTGCTGGCGTCTGTACGAAAGCGATGAAGGAGGATTTTAGCAATGCGTTGCGCTCCAATCTGTTCTAGCCTTAAACCTATTCTAATATTCCAACTTGCATTTTCCAGCTGACTGGGCGACGGAATGCGTGTCGCGCGCAGAGATCCTGCGACTGATCTACCAGGGCCGGTTCCTGCACAGTTCGGTTACGTTGGGGGCCCTAGGCCTCCCGCTGGGCCGCACCACCGTCATGCACCTTGTGCCGCGCGAGCACTTGCCCGAGCCTAACTCACACGGTAAGACAACACGTACTTTATTAAACCATTAAGAATTTAAGTATCGTATTACCCAGCAACTGGGTTGTGGAGGTCAGATAGGCAGACGCTCCATGTAAAATAAATCCAGCTGCATCTGGTTAGACTCGAAGCCGACTCTAACTTAGTTGGGAAAAGGCTAGGCAGTTGATGATGAAACATCAGGCACTTTAGATATTTCAGCTTTAGGGCGCCGGGTGACCACTTGCTAGCAGGTTAGCCTGCCGTTTAATGTCATAAATTCCAGGAAACCCTTATATTAGAAACAACTGCCATCCAACTATAACAAATCCCTACGAAATACCGGAAACAGTATCAGAAGGAGCCTTTACGAATGAGCTAAATGTTTACTCCACTTTATGTTAAAAAAATCGGTGCCAACAACTAGATCAACGCAATGAATGATGTTCAATTCTGAACTTGGGCCTTATATTAGTCTCCAACTCTCCAGTCCTGTCTTCTACAACTGTATGTATAAAAAGGAAAATACATCTATAAGACAACGTAGAACAGTGCTTTTGTTTTAACGACCATTTAACATATTTTCATTTGTTAAATGTAGTTTGGTACACCATTATAGTCCATTAAAATTTGGCTATTTTAAACATTGGTGAACGTTTTCATAGTGCAGTAATTAGTGGCCAGGATATTTTTCCTGCAGCACAGAAAAATAGCGCAACCTAACGTTGTGACTAAAACTTAGGCTTGTTTTACAGAAGTCCGGTGGTCCTAACAAAACCTTTCCCGTTCCTACTACCCTCTTCCTTTTAGTAAGTCGTTATAATACCTTGTACTACTTACTGTACTCCTCGTAAGCAGGCCCAGATTCTAAAACAATGCCCAACTAAGAATCATTATTTCAAGACTCATTTTTATAGAATAGGGGCCTTAGTTTCAAAGTAGTTTAGTGTCAATAGAATGTAGTACTCCCGATACTGCTTCAACTTTTCGGAATTTCAATTTGCATAATTTTAGCACCAGCACCTGCATCCGTGGAATAGACAAAACGTATTTTATCTGTTCTCTGGCATCGCTGCAAGAATTTAAGAACAAAAACATGCAATACACAATGTCAAAAATGTTTTCTTTTTATTTTGAATGCTTTGTTAATTATTGTGTATATTAATTTAAGCACTTTCCTTGAAGCTAAATTATTTCCACGCTAGCAATTTAGCTCAAGGACCATCAGCCCCTGCAAAGTCTCTAACTCAGTGTCTTTTTATCTGAGCTGAAACCTGTATCGGCAGTACCCATAGAGTATATCAGACTTCAGTCTTGTAAAAAAATAAACTTACGTCTTGTCCTTCTGTTTATTTGCAGATCAACGGCAAAAAAGTAAAGGTGGTTCTAGCAGTTGTTGTTCAGCGTCTTGCTGCATATTGTAATGGCTTCCTGTGTGAGGGAGACGCACTTACACGAGCGGCAGTGGGCGCGAGAGAGAGCGACAGCGTTGCCGGGAGACGGACTCCTATGTGTTCAGTGTAGAAGCCAGGATACCATGTCGCCCAGAACAATCCTTGTGATGTTTTTAAATGAAGTAACTACAAATTAAAAAGTTTGCGTAGCTCACTGATATCTTTTATTGTCAATTTTCGTAGTATTAATTTAATAAAACAATAATGCACAACGTACGAGACTATAAAAGATGTAACGCACATCGGTGGGGGCTTCGTTTGAAAATGTCGCAAGTTGCGGTCGTGAGCGCTGTTACGTTTCGACAACATTATGGATAGCTTTATAAAACGATACTGTATAATATCTCACCGCGTAACTTATAGCTCGTTTTATAGATATCATGCTGCCCAAATACGTTAAAGTTAGTAGATATATGGGATAAGGTTCGTCGGTATAAGTAAGCCTATGATTTCATAGTTCCTGGACGTAATAGGTATTTGGCTTCACATCAATATTTTACTTTGTCCCGGCTAGCCACGTTAACTTACAAATGTTAGTATTATTATTTAGGCCATCATATATAAATTTATATTACATTATGGAGATATTTATCTAAAAACGACAAATTATTTAGTGAAACAAACAAAGTGTGTAAATTACCCTGTTTTGCATTGTAAATAGTATAATTGACTTAGGAGACATTTTATTACTTCTTGTGATAAGTTCTTGCAATATAATATATTTGGACTTTTTTATGTTTTTATTCTAAATTATGCTATTTACTGCGCTAGATGTAGCTTGTATCGGAGCGTAGTGCCGGAGCGAGGCGGCAGGTGGCGCCACTCGCGCCATACATAATGTTTACTCGGTGAAACAATATGTATGTAATGTTCACGACACGGCGACTGGGTCACTCAAGAGTGGTAAATTATAGTAATAATAAAGCACTAGAGTAAATTTGGAAAATTTTAATATGTCTCGCTTATGAAGTCTGTACATGCCTACATTATGATATTGCAGCACGCGGCACCGCTCGTGGGCGGCTCGAGCCTTTGGTTTGTTATCGTCTAACTATAGTTTGGTCCTCATGTCTTAGCGTTACCACAGTCTGATTACTTTTGTAAATATCGATTAGAGCTTTTTATTATATTTTTATTTTACATCACAAATTTATATTACTTATTTCTTTATTTGGCCTCTTATAGTTATAAAAATATTTCCTTTAGTAAATTGGCTTGTAAGGATTGAGTTGTCATTAAATATTATTCGGCTTAGCCCTAATTTTTGTTGTAAGCTAAAAATATCTTGAATTATTATTAAAAAAAAAACTTATGCTCATTCGGACTTTCCATCCCGTAATAAAATGCGAAGTGTTTTGTGATAGTACAAATAAAATTATTTACACGTTCAGACATACATTTGAAGGAATCTAAGTACTCAGTGATAACACTAAACTTAACAGTATTAGAGAGAAACTAAAATACATTGACAACACTGCGTAGTGATTAACATGTTGCTTCATTTATTCCGATACTATAAATTTACAAGATTGACTGAGAGAGAAAGGAGGTTCTTGCCAATCGAAGACGTTCGAGACCATGATGTGTTGACCAAATGTCCCGGGGAATGAATGCAGCAATATGAGTTGTTTTGATAAAGATTCAATGCCAGTATGAATGATTATATTTTGGTTGCTCTGTTTAGTTACTGTATGTATGTATTTTGTTAAGTTGTATAAAATACCTAGTTTATAAATAAAATAAATACAATTTTAATTTGCATGCTTCTTTTTATTTCGCTTTTTACCTCACCTTTGTATATAGATGTCGCTGTTTAGATTATTTTGTGGAAAGCTGGATTTTATGAACGTGCAACGACACTACTGCCCTTCAGAGTAACGATAAATTAAACAATAATTTTCCGTGTTTTAAGGATAATTTTTTGAGTTGCAATTTTGAGCTTGAGTTACACACACACTTATTCATAACATTAATATTAAATAAAAAATAACTGCTTTTGTAAACATCTCAAGTATGTATAGTCGGATAATGTAGGTCGATTCGTTCGCGTTAAGGTGATATCTTAGGCCAGATAGTCGATGTCTTCACTGTATTTTTAATATTCCCTAGAATAGTTCATAAAATAATCTTAACTAAAAATAATGGGTGTTTTCGTGGCCCGGCTCTGATGTCTTTATTGATTACGTTCAACGTTTTAGATTTTATTTCTGGTTCATGCAAAATTAAATGCGCACAAATTTTATAAAATGCACTTTCACTTGGTTTATCTGTGTCCTTTATGAACAACGGGAACCAAAAACCTAGCCAGATAAATACAAGTGTCCCTACGAATAGACATAGTAACGTCAAAATCGAAGTAGTAAACATCAATTTTAAATGACTGAATAATAAGATGTGTTCAATATATTTTATTTCCGTATGTAATTCTATTTATTTCTTTAGTTCGATAGTTTGTCGAATAAATGTAAAATTATGTGTCATTTTAAAAGTGTTTAAATAAAGCATGTTGTAGTAATGTGAACTAATAAATAATATTCCTGTATTTTAAACTATAAACAGAATGTAGGTGCATTTATTCGACAGATTGAAGGTTTTTTTTTTGAGTTTTATACGAGACATCAAGCTGAGGCAGACGCGTGTAAATATTCGACGACTTTTTAATTTAGACAAATCTAGTGTAAATCTAATTTAGCTTGAAGTGGATATCTTACGAAGCGCCGAGTGTGTGTTGGCAAAGATAATTGTTTCATATTGTACACCTACATTTAATATACAAAAACGTTGTTTCGATGATAACTGGGAAAAACAATAAAAAATGTCTCGCAAAGAGTTGTTATAAAGACTATTAATTAATTTCTACATCATAACTTGTCGAAAGAAGGAAAATTGAAGTTTGCTAAAAAATTGTCTCAGTTTTCCAAACAATCTCTGCCAGCACACACACCGTCGAAGATTTGTATTCAATAAAAAATAATAAAAATATTAGATGTCACTGTTTAACAGGTGTTTAACTACGTACGTACATAATCTATATACTTGTTAATATTAATTAATAATTATAACAATGTTGATTAATTGTCATTTCCTTTCGAAGTGTTCTATGGTTGAGTTCACCGAGACAACGCAGATGTTTGTGCAATATTAGTAAATTAACTGATGACATTAAAATACGCTTTTATGTAAGAAACAATAATATTTCTTTCATTGTATAATTTATACGCATTCCTAAGTCCTGATAAATGTTTAATAATTAATTAATAAGTCGAGGTAAAGGCTGGGCGCATAATTAAAATTAATACAAGTCACAACGAACATTTTATAATAATTATAATATTCAATTAAAGTTAATCCTATATTGATTAACAACAGTGCCCCCTTGCGGATAAAATTCACCAGCCTTCGCAAGGAGAAGCTTGAATTATCCTAAAATTGTTTTTCGTGTTTAATTTATTTGGAAAAAAACACAATACGAGCTTCAAATAATTCCTCGGTGAACTAACCAGAATTAGGTATTTACAGAAGTCTTCATTGTTCGCAATGATTCTGAGGGTAGTTGTAAATTCGCTTCAAATTATACGCCATTTTGTTTTGATTACGTGTGACGGCTGCCCGGGTAGATAGTCGGATATGTTTTGTATTAATAATCGATCGACGGAATAGGTTGTACCTGTTTGAGCAACTATTGAGTATCAATGGGGTCAAATAAAACTTTAAGAACGTATTTTGACAATTTTATTCATTTTCCTTATCCTAGTTTTATTTACAGATTCGAGTTATTACTCTATAATAACAATATACACGCTTACATTAGATGCTTCTAAAGTTTTCAAGACCAATGTTTACTTTGTCTAGCAGAGCATAAGGTGTGAGTACAATCACGAGCACTAATATGTCAACACTTGGAAACTTTCAATAGCGATTTTTGCGTGAAATAACGAAAACAACAATGAAATATACGACACGTTGTAAAAACCTATGGGTTCGAAAATACTATGTTCGTAGCAACACAAAATTTAATGAAAAAATAAAGAAGTAAATCGCTTTTGAATAAAGCCAAGTGTATACATACTTTTGCTCGTGACTGTACAACTGTAAGATTTCAAAATTCTACTATTCCATGAGCATCATTTTAACATGACACTTCATTTAGAGCTTTTTTTCAGTAAACAGAACAGAAACATAGACCAAGGCCCTATTTAATTTTATATTTGTTTAACATAAACATAATCAGCCTATAAAATTCCCACTGCTGGGACACAGGCCACCTCTCTGTGAGAGGGAGTGGGCCGTAATCCACCACGCGGGCCCAGTGCGGGTTGGCGGATATTTGTTTAAGAATTAAAAAATTTACACATTTTTTAACACGTGCTCTTTCATACAGTAAATAATTTAATAAGTTAACTAATTAATAAAATGTATGAAAGAAAATTGTCGAAATGTCGCCTGAAACTGTCAGTTGTCGGTTTTATTAAATAGGCCCCAGAATCAAAAACAAAACAACCACCCTCACTTGGTCTCCGGGAACATAAAGTACCACTTAAAGATAAACAGGTTTCTATCAAGCTCCATTTCTGCTGTGCTCAGCTGCTTCAGTCTTTTCTCGACACCCTGTAGTATTGCTAACTCGGGTGGGGCTAGTGTTTCTTGTACCTGCAATGAAATTATGACATGAGTTAAACTAGATGCCCAAAAAAGTTGAAATGGCAGCCGTACCCTTGCGAAGGAAACAAAAAAAAATGTACCTATGGTGGGAGATGGTACCCGAGAGGAACACGCGCAGAAGCTTGTTGACAGACACGTTTTTTCTACGGCGCATTTTATACGCCGTACCGTAGAGAAACCGTGCCGAGTACAAAGGGCCTCACGGTACGCGGCCTTTAATATGCGACATCGACATTTAGAAATAGTTCGGCTTGGTAGAGCGCCATCTTCGCAAGGCCTGCGTGGCAGTCTCCTCGTCAGCACGCTCACCCTTAGAAAGCTAAAAGTGAGGTACATGAAGGTATCGCAGTGAAGCATCTTCGGCATGTAACTACCCTAAGGGTCAGTTCACACCGAGACGCGACGCGACGCGACGCTGCGCGCACACTTTAAAAGAGTGACTCAAAATATACTTTATTTTCTACACGAAAAGGTACACATTGCATTGTGAGAGTTCAGAATACGTTGCGCGGTGCAGTAGGTCGTTATAAAATGTGCGCGCAGCGTCGCGTCGCGTTGCGTCTCGGTGTGAACTGACCCTAAAGCTGCCATTATTTTTTTGTAAATGTCGCTATAGGTAGCCTGCTCCTTAACCGGGCTATAATGTGGATGCCTTAATAAATTAAGGCTTCCAGACAGGGTAAAATACTTATAAACGAAGCAAATACACGCCCTGTGGGGTAAGGACCTCGGCTTATGGCGTCGCTGGGGGAGCAAGGGACAGGCTGGATCGGGTTCAAGACTACTTGGGAAGGAATTTAAAGCTTGCTCGAGCAAGGGTCGGGGCGGACCCACGTGCTATATCGTCCAAGGATATTGTACTTTATCTCACATCGTCAATATTCTGCTGCGGCTCCCCCCTCAGGCGCATGCCGTGCAAGATGGTGCGCACACGTCTCTGCTTGTCCACGAGCCGCGCGTGCGCAGAGCGCTCGAATGCGTGGCGACGTAACACGTTGTGCAGAGAGCGGTAGCACATCTCTTGCGCTGCGTGGGCCACCTGGAATTTGTTGGTCATTAATTAAGTTAGATGTTGTGATGGCCCAGTGATTAAGGCCTCGTCTCTCAAACACGAGGTTGTAGTACTAATAAATAATAATAACTTTTCAATTTAAATGTACTTTCTTAGTATATCTTAGACATTAACGACATCGGTGATGGAAAACCATAATGAAGAAATCTTGGCTTATAAGTAGTTAATATAAGTTTGAAATCAGTAACCCGTCTTAAGCAAGCGTAGTGATCAATGCTCGTGCTTTCTCATTATGAAAATAGGCCTTTGCCCTGCAATGAGACAATAATATGCTTGGTTTGCCTGTACATTGAAGCGGAGCGAGGCTGCAAAACGGAGAAACTGAGAAATATTAATCAATAGGATCGCATAAAATCACCGCTCCGCTCAATCCTATCGGTTAATATGAAGCAGTAGCGGGTCGCAGTAAATAAGCAAACACACAGCTTACGGAAAGGAAGGATTATATTGTCCAAAAGTTTACAAAAGTCACAGAACACAGATAACACAACAGAAGGCTGGTCTGGCGGGCAACTGCCCGACGATTGAGGTTGAGAAGTTTGAGACAAGACAATAATCCTGGTCCACCAGCAATGCACCAGTGTAAGTAAGAGAGTATTTGCAGAGGAGTGATGCATAGTTTTGAATATATTTGGAATCTGTAGTGTTAGGTACTAATGATTTTTTTTATTAGAAGTAAAAAAAGCACTCACGTCGTGTAGCTTAATGTGATATAAATAGATCGCTTTCGCAAGACCTCCGGCTGAAGCTGCTTTTCTCATCGGCTGAAAATATTTAATTTGAATATTAGTTGCATTTCACTAGAAACGTTTCTTCCTCTGATGTTATCGGATAAAAAGGCCAGTCCCATTTATAATAGTGCAACCAATAAAATAATTCATGCCATGATTTTTAACTACAATAATGGGATGACCTGAGGGGCAATTCTCGTAATTTTGAGAACGTTCACAGTCCGATCTCAGTCTCAATCTGTCAAAAATACCTCTAATTTCCCTACATTTTTGACATTGATTGTCGCTGAGATGAGATTGCGACTAGATTTTGAACATTTTTAATTATGGGAATTGGCCTTCTGTTACTTTTAGGGATAATAGGTTTAGTAGGGGTTTGAGAAAATCTGAATACCTGTACACTAATAAAATGTTCTTCTAACAGCTTGTACGTCAGCTGCTTACATTCCTTGTTCACTAACATCGCGTTCTTCTGTATATCATCCTCTTCTATGTACTTTCTAGAGCGAACTAACCTGTAAAAGTTTACCTCTCGTTATGTAACTGTATCTCATTGTTCATCATTAGTAGTCTAACAAGGACCAAAAAGTATGTGTGGAAAGTGGAATTTCCTATAAAAGACAGTTAGACTACATTTATAATAATGAAAAATGTTTAAGCGAGTAAAGAAATAAGCAATATTAAATAAAATTAAATAAATAATAAATGAATAAAAGACCCGCATATAAAATATTAATAGAATAAGTGAATGAATGGAAATATAAATGCATAGGTATAAAATAATTAATACGATATAAAATAACTGTAACTGATTAACAAAGAAAATTAATAAAGCGCTCTTCCTCTCTCTACTTATTTATAAGTTTGCTGTGTCCGACAGGGTCCATAATTGTTTCTATTATTTTTCTTTTATTTATCATCTGTAATTGTACATTATGGATTGCAATAAACGATTTGAGATTTGAGACAGTATGGTGACAGCATTTACATAATTATTATTAGCCGACACACACGTTTTTGATGCCTGCAGTCGTACACCACTCTAGGTGCTGTAAATAAGAAGAAACTTAGCATAAGGACAGACAATAATAAAACGTCTTTGTACTGATTACCATCACACCAAAAACAGCCCTGTTATTTCGAACATTTCGAGACAGGGTACGGAATAAATAGTCCTCCAGATCGTATTTTGGCCACGACGGCCAATCTCAACGGAGACTCAAATTCCCCTTATATCTTTAACCAAATATAGTTCCAAATCAACCTGGAGGGTCGGATATTGACTTTTGGCCCTATGAACGGGCGAAGCAATCCTTGTAATATGCTGTCTCTTACCTAAATATCCTGGCGGCTTTAGAGCCTAGTCGCTCGGTGACGGTGTGCTCTAGCGCGCACAGCACGAGCTGCTGCGCGGCGTGCTTGGCGCGCACGCAGTACTGCCCGCTGCCCGCGTCGCCCACGCGACGCACGAATCCTCCGCCGTTCTCCTCTAGATATGAAGAAAATTTGATTATTTTACGTTTAATATCCAATGATATTAAACGTAAAATAATCAATTGATTGATTGATTGATCAATTGATTGATTGATTTGATGCGGTTGTTTTATGTGTTTGATACAATTATCAAACACATAAAACAACCGCATCAAAATCCGTAGCGTAGATTAGAAGAGCAATAGGGTCACACAGACAGATACGAAAAGCGACTTTCATTTATAATATGTATAGATGTGAAAGATGTTTCACATCTATTGGCGCATATTGCAACGGTGACGGCAAACGGCTATGGCATGACTTTTTTTTTATGCCGTCATGACCCTTTCTCCGCCGCCGCTCATTTCGATATTTCAAAATATTTAAATCGACGAAAAAGCTCAAACCCTTCTAGAATCATGTACTGACTCCATGGTGAATGTTTCGTTGCTATGTGTCTGCGACCGTGTATACCACAGAACAGATAAAAGAGGATAGAAAGGAAATAGTTCCTGATTTGTATTAGAACGCCTGTCGCCGCATGTCTCCCACTCTCACTCTCCACTACAAGCAAGAGATCAATACGTACGCGCATTACGCACACAAATAAACCACATGCACTTAGATCGCGTGTTTGCTATTGGTTGTCACACTACCGCAAATTCTGCTCTGGACGTACACTCACACACGTGTAAAAGCAATTTTGTTTCTCAAATATTTTACGGCGACCAAAAGGTCGATTGATCATATCGATAAAATTACTGTAATTTTGGTAATTAAAGTTTTGCAATTTTTTAAGTTGCGGGTACGGTACGAATAATTTGGACTTCCTAATTACATATAAATTAAATTAAATCAAAGTGAAATTAAGGGGGAACATCCAATACTGCCGCGAAATTTAAATTTTCTTTCGTTTTATGCTAGTTGCAGCTCTGTTTTACGTCATAATAATAGAAAGAAAGAAAAATAACATTTTGAATAACATAAAATGTAAAACAAAGCTACAATTTGCAAAAAAACTAAAAATAAGTTTTAAATTTCACGGCCATATCGAATGCTAAGTCGAATTAACATAATATAATCTAATTAATTTATTGTGAATTACTCTGTGAAAAATGTATTTATTAACTTTATCATGTTAATTTATGAATAATAGCTATGCCCGCCGGTTTCACTCGCATTAATTTTAGGAAAAATCCTACTAAAATAATACATATATTCCATTACTTTAAGAGTATTACTTACGATTATCACTTAGTACATTACTATAGGAAGCTAATGACCGGCCGCCTTGCGGAGTTATTTTAAAACCATGATAACTCCTAAGATATTCATTGAAATCCAATGACGTCAAGGGCAATTTTGTTCAAAATTAAATACTTGTGATGAGTAACGTATTTATTTGGAAAGGATTAATTAAGAGGGGCAATTCTCTTTATTTTAAGAACGTTCACAGTCTTAACTCAGTTTCAATCTGTCAAAAACACCTTTAATTTCCCTACATTTCTGACCAGTTTTTGACATTTTTTTTGTCGCTGAGATGAAACTGCGACTAGATTTTGAATTTTTTTAATTACAAGAATTGGCCTTCTGGGCTGTCTGTGTCCGTGATTAACGTCATTCAAGCGTACAAAGACATGGGCTAAAGTAAGTGGGCAAATAAATGACACAAGTAAAAATACAAGAATATTTTAATATTGAACAATAATTTAGACTCAATTTCAACTTATAAATTACATAATCATTTTCTGAAAAATGTTGCGAACAAATTGTGCTACATTTAGTAGGTATCCATTCAATTCTACCAGTTGCCTCAATCCACAGTTTTCTTGTCTCTTTTTATCTCTTGGAAAACTAAAAAAAAATTTTTTCATCGTAAATTACTAACCTCAAACCAAATTTTAGACGAAAAACCAACTAAGAAATTAAATTAATAATTCACATTACACAATAATTGGTGTTAATAAAAACAAAGTTATTTTAATTGTAATACATATTTCTGAACATAATTATTCGTATACACTTACTTAATATCGACATTGTTTATAATTTGGTACAACACTATCGACGCGCATTTTGGCTCGACGCACGCGATGTTCGCAGTGAACGCAATACATTGCGCGACCGCTCATGACGTACAAGATCGTACCCATGTATTGCAAGCAATGTATAATTTTGCATCTGAATGCGATTTTATCGTTTTTGTCTACAAACTACATAATACTTTTGTAATAATTACAAATATCACTCGTATTTTAAGGTTTTCGGACTAACCGGTGAAAAGAAATCCCTCCTCGGGCCACATTACACTCCTGACTTCTTTTCCGACACGTTATAATAGCGCAAGACGGCATAATTCTTTTTTTCCGCGGAGCTCCGAACGCTGTCACAACAAGAGCGTGATTGTTGACCGGTGATTCAAATTTCGGTTGACTTTTGAGCGTCTGCTCAAAAGTGCGGCGCGCCTGCCCCGCCCACAAGGCCCTTCTAACCTCTTTTATCTGTTCTGTGGTGTATACAATGGGCTAGTAGACTATTTTTTTATTATTATTTAAATTGAAGTTTTTTTTACCTCACCAATAGCTTGGTATAACCAGTTTTTTTTTAATATCTTCGGAAATTAAAAAGATATAAGTGTTCAAAACTCTCAATTAGACAGAGAGGGAAATACTGAATTGTGACATCAGAGTTCAGTATCGCCATATAAATTACATGCAAAACTTAGTTTTGCGAGAAAGAGATAGACAAAAAGCTTTTACTAGTAATTATAAGTTTTCTATTTTTCGACCGATTTCAAATTTGATTTCGAATTCTGTTATCGTATCACGCATGTGAATATATTATCTACTAGAATATATAGTATTCAATATCATGCATTTACCCAATTGGAAGCTGTGTGGGGGTAGGAAGAAGCTGTCATCATCATTCACTCGAATGATGTCTACTACTGGACATAGGCCTCCCCAAACATTGATACAACGACCTGTGACTTTCGCATCCAGCAAAAATGACGAACTTTCATCCTATATTTAACCCCTTTAGGGGATGAATTAAAAAAAATCCTTACGTAATGCTCACGTTCCTTCTTCTATTTTTTGAGCAATAAAGTTTTTATTATTATTTCCTTTATTTCAATGTAAACATATAAATTATATTTTAAAATATTAGAATATAAAAGATATAAAAACATTTAAAAATATAAATAATAGTAGCCCACCGGTATCGGGAACAGGGTCCAAGCTACCGGCGGTCAGGGCTCCAGAGAGAGGAATCTCCTGACAATGCGAGCCGTGTCCAGAAGTACCGCTTTCTGAATCAAGCCCTTGATCCAGCTGCCCAACGAGAGCCTCCTCAGGTGTTGGTCGAGGCTCTTGGCTATTAAGCCATTGGCTGTCACCACTATCGGCACAATGATTGCTGATTCCACATGCCACATGTCGACAACCTCGCGAGCCAAGTCAAGATACTTGATTTGTTTATCTTTTTCGGCTTTCACGAGGTTCTCATCATGCGGGACGGTTATGTCAAGAATCATTGCACGCCGCTCTGATCGATCCCACCACTATATCAGGCTTATTGGCAACAATAGTCCTGTCAGTGACGATGGATTAATCCCAGTACAATGTGATATTTCCATTTTAGAGAACTGGGTCGGGCACATACCTGTAGTACGGCACCTCAGATTTCACAAGGTTGTATTTCAGAGCAAGTTGCTGATGTATTATCCTAGCTACAAGGTTGTGTCTATGCAAGTACTCTTCGTAAGCTAGACGAGAATACCCGGAGATAATATGCCTGATTGATTTCCCCGGCCGGTGGCATGCTTATTATTTCAAGCTTCTAAAGCCAGCGGTTTAGACTGTGTGTTGTTTGTCATTTAATTTATGAAGAATCCTCCTCAATCAACCTTGTAAACTATCTTAAATGCCAACTTTTCACATGACTTCCTACATACATACCTAGCACCTTCAGATACTGGTCGACAAACTGATGCAGCATTGGCTTGTCGGTGGCAGCGCCTCGGCATCGCTCTCTTAGTTCTATCGCGCACAAGGGACTGGACTCAGGCGCCCACGCTGCTGAGGTTAGGTACATTTTCTCGAGGAGGAAGCGCATTAGTTCTCCAGCTGGAAAGTGTCAAAAAAATATAATATTAGTTACACGAACCAGGGGTTTGTAGACAGAAAAGTGAACTGGCAAGCGATTTTGAACTATTTGTGCGTCACCCGATTCATCGATCTATACAAATAATAAAGCTGAAGAGCTTGTTTCTTTGAACGCACAGACGCCAGCAGGTCAAGCTACCCGAAACTGTCAAATTTTCCCAATCAATCTTGAACCTTAATGCTTTAACGATAAAGTTGATAATCTATTAAAGAAATTTGACAGACTGTAGTAGCTTGATGTGCTGGCGTCTGTACTAATCTCCGGAACTACCAGTTGGTTTTGATAAATTCCTTTTGCATTTGATAGCCCGATTCTTGAGGAGCAAAATCAAAATAGTCAGAAAGAACACTGGGCGAAAACGAGGTAATAGTGCAGGCAGGCGATGCTACATCAAAAAATACGCGGTCGAAGTCGCGGGCAGAAGCTATTGTGTTAACAATAAATATCATCTTGATCTGCCACGCACATCGCCTGTCCTGAAAATGAATATAATAGGGCCCCAGACTGAACCTTTGACTACTGAGTTCCCTTTAGTCGTCTTCTACAACATCTAAAGGCAGAGAGAAAGGTGATGACTAGCAAAGTTTGCTTTATTTCTTTTTGTTGCTCACCGTTTTCATCGATTCGTCGTGTGATAGCTTTAATCATGATTTCATCTCTAAAGTCCAGGTGGAACCTGTCATAGTTCACTCTCCAGTAGATATCTGCAAAATAGAGACCATTTTTTTAAAATCAAAACTATGTTATGCAACATTAATAATAGTTTATTGTAATATGGCACTAGTTAGTTATAATTTTCCTTTATTTCATTTACTTACTTACAGATTATATTTTTAAACATTTTTATAAACAAAAAAATAAAAAAATAGTTATAATAACTATTTCAAAACCAATAATAAGCATAAAGACATTAATCATTGAGAATGTATAAATAAATGATCTTTGGCCATCTCTCTGGGTGGGCACCTGTATTATTTAGATAAAAAACAAACTGACTGTCATTAATTTCACTAATACTGCCAGAACTCATAGCTTGCACCAGTGCCATTGTGCCAGTTCTGGACACCAGCATATCTGGCACGATTGTAGCCACAGGCACCAGGGTGGGTATCTCACTGCCCTCCTTGAGTTCAGCAACGGGAGCCTGCTGGATGTAGCCGGCCGTCACCAGGCTTATGAACATATCCTTAAGGGTCACTATAGTTATGTTTTTCTCCTGGAAAGGAATATGGAACGTATTAGGACAAGGTCGCCAACCCTTCTTGAATTAGTATGGTGATCAATGCTTGTGCCTTCTCTGTATCAGAAGAAGCCTTTTGCCCTGCTGGTATTATGAGGAGGTGATGTCGTGAGATTGCAGCGTTGGAGCATTTCAGATCAGAACCAACAGAAATGGTAATTATTACTGAATTCAAAACTATAACTCTTGACAACTGACATTGAGTTTTGTCAGAATTTCAGAGCTGAAATTCTTCTTAGAATTGTATCTTGTGATCATGATAATTTCTCACCAGGCAATAAATTGTGCATAAATAAATAAATAACGCTAAGTATTCACAAAAGGTTTGCTTGTGTATTATGGTGTAACTTGTATGTTCTGGCTTATAAAAAGGTGAGTTTTTTTTTTTTCAAGTAAGTAGTAGTGAGTTAGTTTGATACATTAACACTTAACTACAATTTAAGATGCTGGCCGATAATTTCCAGGTATATTTCTAGCATTACTGCTCTAACTCGGCAGATATTAAAACTTACCTTATCATCCTTATACTTCATGGCAATGGTGAACAGCAGCACAGTGGCAGTGCAGGTGGCTTGCTGCAGTAACTCTTCCACCAACAGCTCTGCCTCGCTGCCATACTTACTCTTTATCTGCAGCAGATACCTGAAGTTTGTTGATATATGTGAGATATGTGTTATATTGAGATATGTGTTTATTATGAGTCAGAAAACAAATAATACAAGGTCGCAAAGGTAAAGGCAAAGTAATGATACATACCTAGAAATCAACTGGAGACAAAAGATAATAATAATACAGGGCGGCAGGGACATCAACATCAACCCAATTCAGTACATGATTCTGAAATGTTACATATTTATAATATCGCTTAGGAATTGCACTTTTGTACAAAACAACAGATTTTTATTTTAATAATCAATGAAAAATTTCAATACAGGGGGATCCAGAATCGTGTACAAAATCCATGGTAACAGATTGTGCAGCAATGTCCCTGCCGTAAAATATTAAGTTAGAGTTAAATTGCTTATAATATAGTCTGAAGAACTTTAGTTCTTATTAATAAAGAAAGAAAATGTCTGGCAGAGACATTTTTTTTTCTTATTATCTTTACAGTTGATTTCTAGGCATTTTTTCTATCATGATATTACAAACATTCATAAATTGAGTATTCACAATATGGCACATTGCTGTTGCCGATCGATAAATAAAAAAATATTATTATATAAACATATCCTTATGCCGATATGGACATATAGCATCCAACTATGGGGCTATACTAAGCCAACCAACATCAAAATTATACAAACATTCCAGATTAAGGTACTCAGGAGTATTGTCAATGCGCCCTGGTATATAAGAAATATCGACATCCATCATGACCTAAAAATGGTCACCATAGGACTTTAACATAACTGTTGAACTGCAGGTATAAAATACTCCCCTACCTTGCCCTTGGGGAGTGTAGGTGTGATATTATGTATGGTATTTGTTTTATAATTACCGAGGATATCTAATGAGTAGTAGCACATTATCAGGAACCAACTTATAATCAGGTATCACTTCATTGGCAGATGGTTCAAATGTGGCCAGATCAAACTTGAGTAGTGTGCGGAGACTGTCTATCACCTGAAATGATTTGTTACTAAGTAAAAAGGCACATGGTTAGACCACATAAGCAGTTGCATTGTATAAAGGAGGCAAATACGCTGTTATAGTGTAGCTTGATAGACTTAATTGTAAGGTACTTTAATCTTACCTTACCGTAAGACTTTTAAGGACGTAGTTAAGCAGAAAGGACTCAACCCACATTCTTCCCAATAACTTGAAAATTGCGTTAGTCTATGTAATACAACTTGACTCATAAAAATCTTGGTATATTTGCCCATAAGAGACAATATTTCAAAATATTCCAACGTTCTAGATGTGACACCTCGTAAATACGAACCTGTCAATTTAGAGACAAAAAAACTGTTTTGATAAATATGTACATATTGCATGCTTTTGGTTATTTTATTGAATATTAAATAAAATACTATATGTTTTCTTGTATGTACATGAAAAATCACCTTGGCATGCTTGGTGTCTATTAAACTTACAAGGTCCCGCATCAAAATTTAAAATTGACCAATAAATGCAGTTACGAGGCATCACATCTAGAGCGACGATATACAACATCATTGCAGCAATATACACCTAAACTTAAAACCTTGTTATCTCAAAAATTACTTTTTGTGGGTTGAGACCTTTCTGCTTAACTACGTCCATATGATACTCTGACCTGGTAGAACAGAGAAATAGACCAGCTTGATGTATTTATTTACCCATGGACTGTTCGATACTAAATAACATAACCTATTTTATTAAGGTCAGTTTGCCGCTAATTACCTGGGTTCGTGTGAGGCTAGTCGTCTTCACTATCAGGCCAATAGGCTTACTACCAAAAGTAAATAAGTCGTCGCCCACTTTCTGCACGATTTCACCAAAATACCGGTGCAAAATTGCCGACACTACACGTCCCAGCTGATGCGACATTTTCTGCTAAAATAAGTTTCTAGTGGGTATGAAATTATCTTTATACCACTTATCGTAACATACAAATCTAGATATATTTTTTTTAAATCATCTTTTTTGGCTATTATAACTTTAAATTTTATTTACAGAAAAAACATAGAGGTTATGTTGTATTTACTATAACTTCATGTCAAATTCAGTGTTGCCAGTATGCCAGTGCCATTTTGTCAAAAGTATTATAACATTCGTCAAAAACATAACGTAACGTAACGTTTTATTTTTTAGTTTTTTTTTTTTTATAGTTCAATAAACAGTTTTTTCTTTTTTGTACAGACGTCAGCAGGTCAAGCTACCCGAAACTGTCAAATTTTCCCAATCAGCCTTGAACCTTAATGCTTTAGCGACAAAGTTGAAAATCTATTAAAGAAATTTGACAGATTGTAGTAACTTGATGTGCTGGCGTCCGTACCAAAATTTTGGATCGGTCGATTAATCGAAATCCGAAATAAAAGATAGTCATTTTAAAATAAAATATGTAATTATTTCTTAGTCTGTAATACAATTTAATCACAAAGTCATAATTAAACATACTCGTTTAATAATTACTACATAGAACCTAGAATATACTTTTTGAATAGAATTATACTTGAAAGAGATAAAATCATCGGTACGTATGTGTACATGTAGCTATATTTTCATTAGATCGGTTAAACAGGGTTTGCTATCATGAAGTCGGCAACTGTCGTTCTTAAAATTTAAAATATTTTTCAAAAACGAAATATAACGTAAAAGTAATATCTAGTGTCGTGTACAATAACATGGAAGTAACATAACACGGCCAAAAGTAACGTAAAACGCTACAAAATTAACATTCTGGCAACACTGGTCAAATTATTAACATAACGTTCCGTTCCGAAGTGGTAAGATACTTTTATGCATTGTTGAAAAATTAAAAATATGTTAAATTATTCTAAACTTCACACCATGTTCTTCCTTTTTTTTACATGATACATTTTAAATAGGCTTCTTTTAATAAAACTACGTGAAATGAAATTTTTTCGGTGAATACCAAAATATAAACCAACAATGTTCATTCTTTTGATGTTCATTTACGAAGATCGAAAAAAGTAGACTATCTTTTTTTTATACAACTTTGTACAGACGCCAGCAGGTCAAGCTACCCGAAACTGTCAAATTTTCCCAATCAATCTTGAACCTTAATGCTTTTGTGATAAAGTTGAAATTTATTAAAGAAATTTGACAGATTGTAGTAGCTTGATGTGCTGGCGTCTGTACACATACACACTTGGAATTACCAACTTCGTTTAGTTAAAAATAAATTTCAATTATTTCTGTTTTATCTGTGTCTGAACCACTCTGAACTTATTACTTTAATGTTTTTTTTACAAGACCCCAATTTGTTTTTTTCAATGTTATTAATTTATGATAACTCTAAAGTCGTATCACTCTTTGTAAACGAGCATTGGTAAAGTAAAGTCAACTGAAATGCAGCAAAACAGGAAAGTTACACTTTCAATAGTGTTTTTTTAAATTCATTCAAAATGAATATAGAAAGTGCTGCTGTAAATATTCTAAAACGCGGTGTAGAGTTAGACACAAAGAAAAGGTACACAGAAGCGTTAGTATGTTATCAAGAAGGCTTACAGATATTAGTAGACAAAATTAAAGGTAAGCAACAATAACATCATTGTTTACTATAATTAAAAAAATAGTTAATTTACAATTATATTTTTTTCCACAGGAGAAATTGACGATTCCAACAAAGCCTATCTTAGAAAAAAAATTGAGGAGTACATGAAAAGAGCAGAGACAATTAAAAAGTTAGTTTTACAACAAAAGGAGGCTGGTCAATTTCATGAACAGGTGCATATTGAGAATAATTCCACGGGGCACAGTTATAAAGCATTATTTGGAAGGTTTTTAGATGATGAAGTAAAATATGTTTCCGTTGAAGACCCTTATATTAGAAGTTTTCATCAGGTGAGTGAAAACATTATCATTAAAATGTAGGTATTTTTAGAACTCGGTCTGTCTTGCCATTTATAAACGAATATTGTATTCTTCTTAAGATTACTTCCTTACATATCTTGTAGTATGTTTAAGTCTATAAATTCATGATATTTAATTGTATACTGAATTAAATAGGTTTACATTTTGGAGTGATAATTTTTTTTTTATATTCTTGACAGGTTTGAGTTTGCTATCCACTACCTTTTGTAATGCAAACCACTCAGAATATTAAAAAAAATCACACACTAGTACCCATGCTGTATAAAAAAATAAAAATGTTACACCTTTACATTGCTTTGTTTATTCATTAGTTATTTACAAATTCAAGTAACATATCTAATACTTTTGCAGTGTCAGAATTTCCTTAGACTGTGTGAACTCTTAGTCCGTTCATGTACAAATCTTGAACTGATTGAATTGATCACGTCCAAGGATGGCCGAACTGAAGGAGATCAACAGGAGTGGTTCATAAACTTGAGTAATGACTTGATTAAATATAGGATCCAACTGGTTGTAAAATTCTCGGAGACTTTGCATGATAGGCAGATAACGTAAGTATCTCATGATCCAAGTGCATATACAATATGTAACAAAAACCCTGTCCGATCCTTAAGAGTATTATTCGGCATCGTACTGCGTACACATATACGTAATCATTTAATGGATTTGAGATTATTATTTTTCCCCGGTGAATATCATTAAATTAAAATAAAAAATAAAAACTGACCAAAGGCAACACTGATCGCTCGACAAAGTTCACGTCTTACTACCTACAGTTTTGTGTCAAAGAAGCCGCCCGTGTCATGAACCGCGCTTTGTCGCGTGCCGCCAAACATACCTACACTACGCGCGGTGCGCGTAGGTATCAGCTGATATTGTTTTGTAGGCATAGTAATCCGGATTTCAGATACTCTCTGTATTTTGTGTTTTTGACTTAATTCTGTTTATCAAGAAACAATTAATTGAATTAAATGTAGCCCTGATAAGGGCTTTTTTTTAAATGTGATGTGCTTCTGGCAATGTACTTACCGACTGCAGGTGTTAGTTTATTAAAACGTTCACTTGTTGTTGTTGCATACTTCGGCGATCGTGCTCCACATGTCCACCTCCAACACTAATACACATTCGACACCTTTTTGCTAAATTTGCACGTACTCCTTGCAGCGCGCTTGTGTCCGATTTAAGTGAATCGAAAGCTGCCACAATCCGAGTTCTGACTGCGATTTCGACCGACGGTACTGTCACACCTGGTCTATTAGCGAAACGCACCTCGTACGTTCTACGCGCAGCTGCATAATTGCAGTCGGTCTTGCCTAAGCACATCAACATATTAAAATATTCCTGATTAGAATACGACATTGTTCGCGAAACGACAGCGCTTGATACGTACGGACGTCAGATCGAAAGCTATCTCCACGAAAGACTAGCAACAAGTATCGCGTCGGTAGGTAACTAGGCGGCGACATCAAAAGAGTCGGCGACTAGTTGAAAGAGTGTCTACGACGCGGTAGTGTAGGGCGGTGTTCTTTGAAATAAAAATAGGTAAAAATAAAAAGATTTTGCCGGCGGGTGGAGTGTTGTCAACTTATGAAAATTTGCCATATTCAGTGTTAAATTTCGCATGGATTATAAAAATTAAAAATCAATAACTTTTGGTTTTTATGAGTTACATTTTTATAACAAATTTTTCTAGTACGTATGTTGACCCAGGCATACGCCTTTATTGGATCGGACAGGGTTTTTGTTACAGATTGTATAGCGTTGTGTGAACTGTTAAAATATTTTTTTTTTTAAACACCCCCGCTGACACTTGGGTTTGTTACTGCGCAGCGACTCAGCTCATGTTCCGGGCTACCATAAAGTTTGAAACGGCCTATACTACTTTTCTAAGACTTTCTTTCTTTGAAACATCCCCACTGTCGTGTTTTGTTTTAACTCCTCATTACCTAGATACCTTGCTTTTTGATAGTAAACTGAAACTATTTTGGTCAAAGTAAATTAAATAAAACTTATATTTGTGTAAATTGTTACTCTTGGAGTTTTATTTATATTTATTTACACTTTCAAACAAAATTCTCCCTTGTCTATTTCAGGTTAAGTTCTGGCTGGATTATCAAAATCGGCAGAGGTCTAGACTTCTTCAAGGCCCCAGAGAACAAATTCTGTCTAGGTGTCTATGACTTAGATCTAAGGAATTGCCATGAGACCACTGTAGACATTGTCCACTCTAAAAACATCAAACAATCCTATGGGTGATATTTATATTTTTTGTTAATTTACTGCTGACGCTTGCTTAAATATAAGAGAAAGAATAATTAAAAATGTTTTTGTAATTAATAAGTGTTTTACTCTTTCAAGTATCATTATAATTTCGATATTTTTTTCTTTTGTGACCTAGTTATGACTAACGTATTTGTGGATTCATTATGTGAGTCATTAATAGGAATAATAGGTTTTATACTAAGTAGCGTTTCCGTTATGTGATACCGTCAAACAAGCCAACTTTGCCCGTTTTTTTAAGAAAATCGAATATATTACAAGTTTTTTCTATAGGACTTAAGTATATTTTTTCATTTACTACAACTATATGACCATATGCACGCATTTGCTATGTAAAATATTAAAAAAAATTAAATTTAACCCAAGATTTGTTCGATTTTGATGGTGGGCAAAATAATCCGGACTTTTAGCCAACATTGCCCACTTCGATTTTTGACGCAAATCAAGCTCTTATAAATACGTAGAAAGCACCACGACTACAATTTAAGGCAATCTTAACCTAAGTTTGAAAATACTGTTTGTAGCTTAAATATTTTCGTGATAAAAACAGTGGGCAATGTTACCTAGCGGTTAGTGCCCTTTTCCATACAAGGCCCAACAAACGGTTTAAGATTTTAAGGGTTGTCACATTCCAGTAAAATGATCAAATAAATGTTATTTTCACTTTTCTTTTGTGGGTGTTGGGTGCATATGAATAGACGTTAAAATGGTAATTAAATGAAACATTGTGTTCAAAATTAAATGTTTATTCCAATTTCGTCGACAATTCGATATAATACCGTTGTTCTATTTTGAACATTTCAATCACGTCAGATTTCTGCTGTAAATGCTATATCAAAAAATGAGATCAATATATGTCCAAACTTGAATCAACAGCAAAACAAATCAACAAGTAAGTACCTAATGACAATAATAAAAATCTTTTATAAGTTCCATATGCATAGAGCCCATGAGGAACAAAATCACAATTAGTAGATAAATCACATCACATCAAACAGTCAAAACCACCGCTAGGAATCGTAACAATATTCAGTCAATAATAATAATATTAATCAATACTGTTTTTCTGTTCTGAACACTTCAATAACATCAACTTGAAGCTGTACATGCTAAATCAAAGAAATAAGATTAATAAGCGTTCAACGCAATGACTTGGATCACCAGTAAAACTAATCAACAAGTAAGTAAATAAGAAAACTTTAATCTAATGTAAGACACAGCAATAAAAACCTTTTATAACATTATATAAGCTCTAGAGCCTATGAGGAACAAAATCACAATTAGTAGATAAATCACATCAAAACTAGGAATATAACAATATTCAGCCAGATACTATCGATAAACATTGTTATAAATTATAGTACTGTTCTTAACATTCTTTCATTACTAATCAAATTATTCTTTGGATTTAAGGAGTCTTAAATTATTTGTTGTAAGTTTATCTAAAACATATGTTTCATTGTATGTTCAGATCACTAAAATCGACATTAAATATTATTTGACCACGTCTAGATATCATTGGCTCAGGCAAAAGCGAAATAATATCGTCTAAATATTGTATGGTGCAAATGTCATCTACAGGTGGGTACGTAAACGTAGTTCCTTTATCAGACTTAGATTGTTTTACCTTACGTAAAAATTTAATTGTGGGTTTTTTATCCATTATCGATAATACTTTGCCAACAAAATGCTTCAAGCTCTTTTTTGTAGCAAATCGAACTATAACCCAATCACATTCTTTTAATTCTTGGTCCTCAACAAAATATTCACATTCTGTTAAATCAATTGGAATATCTGTAGGTTCCAAATTTTCTTTTTCTTCCTGATCTTTTAGACATTCAGAGATATAATAACTATGTAACGTTTCGTAGTCTGAATTATCTGTGTCATCTAATTCAATAGTAGAATCTGCAGAAGTTGAACTCGAATCATAAATAAATTGTTTCTTTTTACGTTTCACAGAAACAAGTTCTTGTGCTCTCTTTTCTCCTTTAGAATTCTTTCGTTGTTTCTTTTTTCTAATGTTTTTCGTTCTTTTTGTATCAGTGTTTTCCTTCTTGATTTTTTTCACACTTTTGGTCGCCTTTCCTTGCAGACATTTTGGCAAATCTCGATCACAGTTAGCCATAAATGGCGTATTTTCAGTCTCAGAAACCTCACTCAAAAAACGGACAGCTGAAGTTGGCGTTGCAGCCTTAATTATCACATCGGAGAGTATAGTTATTTTGGGTGTAGTTATTTTTTTAGAAATTCCACTTGGCCCAGCAATGGGTTCTGTTTCTCGTATGTAATTGGATAAGTTATCATTATTTTTAGACATTAACGGATATTTACTACTACTAGTGGCAAGTTCCGAAATCTGAAAATCATTCGTATACATCACTTTATTCACAGATGGGTACAAGAAAGAGTTAATAGTAGCAATACAATACTTGTTAAGGGTCGCAGGAGATTTCAAGATTAGAGTTGACTGTTCTTCTAGAGTTTTCTGTCTGTTTTCATCATTTGAGTTCTCGTTTGGACCCTGAATTTCAAACTCTTGATCATTATTTGTACTTTGATTCTTATAGGTAAATATACCAGTTTGATCATTTAAACATAAAACACTTTCAGGTATTTTATTTTTGTTTATTTTCTTTTTTGTATTACCCTTCAATGTATCTTTCTTGACACAAATGATATTCAAATCAGTAACTGTCACCGATTTTCCTGGCTCACATTTGACTTTCTTATTTCTTTTAACTTCCATCGGTTTTGGCGTTCTTGTATCTTTTAAATAATCTATCAGTGCCAGATCAAGTCCATACGACAGTATTTCCTCTTGCATCTCTGGGATCTTTTTTAACACTTCTTGTGGGTTCAGTGGAAATATTCCCGATGCTTTAAAACCACTCCTAATATTTTTATCCTCATTCAACTTAATAGCTTCCGTTAATTCAGCTATCAGTTTGGGGAAATGTTTTTTGTTCAGTGTTGTCTGGTTTGGATTTTTGAGTTTGTACTGGTACAAGATTTTTCGCCAAGCCTTTTTCAACGGCCCAAAAAATGCAACGTCAAGAGGCTGCGTGAGGTGTGTTGACCTCGGAGGAATGAAAATAAACTTGATGTTACATTGTTCGCATAACTCTACTACTTTCACACTTAAGTGACTAGATAAGTTATCACAAATTACAACTTTAGTCCCTAGAGTCTCTTGTGCCCATGGAATAATTATCTTTTCAAAATAATCTTCGAACATGGCGCTATCGAACCATCCTGATTTTGTGCAGTTGTATCGTGTACCAGGTGGGCCTCCAGTAATCCATTCTGAATATAAGTTTGTTGCTTTATAGACAACATATAAAGGCAAGCATTGACCGCTCGCAATTGCTGTGAACATAAGTGATATATTTCCCTTTGTGGAATTAGCTATCCTTTCTGGATATCTTACCCCGCGTCGAAATATACATTTAGAAGATCCGGGGTCGTCGGAGAGATTGGTCTCATCAAAGTTAATAATATTCGTTGCTGGGATGTCTTTCAAAGTGATACTTAAATTCTCAAAGTAACTAGCTATTTCTTGTGGTCCCTTTTCAGCTCTCGCTTTCGTAATATTTTGAGTAGTTCTTACACTCAATTCATGTGCGTGTCTAGCCAAAAAACCCTGCACCCACGCATCTCCCGGAATTTTATTCTTGAACACAAGTTCTCGAGAATTTTTTCTTAAATATTCATGCACTAATAACTTCAGATCGAGTTTAGTTAGGGGGGATCCAAAATCACTAGAAGCCTGCAAGACTCTCACAATTTTATTTTCTTCTTCACTTGTCAGTGTCGTAGGATGCCCAACAGAATTTGAATGTAATTTTTTTATTTTATTAACTATGGTACGTCGTGGGATACCAAACTGTCGCTCAGCATCTCTTGACGATATTTGTTTAGATGCAACTGCTTCGCAGGCAAGCTTTAACATCACGTCGGAGTAATTTTTATATGCTCGGGACCCAATTTCACGTCTTGGCTTTCTTGGTCTAATTCTAGACTTGTGTTTGTTTTTCTGAAATTAAAATTAACAATAAAATTAAAGCTAAGTGGATCTGCAGATGTATAATAAAAGCTGCCATCTACTCTAATGAAATATACCTACCCTATGTCCTATCCCTATACACAAACAAACATACAATCACAAACTTCACCTCTATACATATACAGGTTGAAATTTTAATCACTGTTTTCCTCTTACGGGGTCGTTGTACTCATCATTATGAACAATTTTTACTATGGAGCCAAACCTGAAATCGTGTAAATTAAATCAGCTGTTCCCTACATTTATGTTCGCATAACTCGTCAAAATGTAGGGAACAGCTGATTTTGTTTACCCCTTAAGAGGAAAACGGTGATTAAAATTTCACCCTGTATAAATATACATCAACTGCACTAGGTACTAATATATTTTATAACATATAAGAAATTAAGTACTTTATTTTAAAGTCGTTACTTAAGAAATATGTAATTGAGGTGTTCGATGTTTTGTTTCTGTGGTTTTGCGTTAATTCAACATGTTACAAAATAACTAAAAGTGACAACCCTGAGTGCTTTTTGATAACGGGCAATGTTGGCATGGATGGGTCTGAATAGTTTAGGGTAACTTTGCCCATCATTAGAAGTTTTGATTTATAAAGTCCTGAACAATGAAACTATATTTAAAATAATCAACAACTGATATTCTATAACATACAGTAAAATACACTTACCAGTGTTTTCACCATGAGGTAAAATCCACAAACACTTTCCTTAGGAAATTTACCCGCAAAAACATACACCGCACTCGACAAGTTCTGACAAGTTACTAAATGAACTTTGGAACGAATGCGTTAGATAGTGTTGTCACAAATATAATCAACTTTCCACCCAAATAATAAATGTTGCCATAAAACTAAAATTGTTTCTTGTGTTAGCGGATTTGCTTATAAATTGCTTTTAGGGCAAAGATACCTTGATTGGCAAAGTTGGCTTGTTTGACGGTAAGTTGATAACAGAATGACGAATGCAAAAATAGTAAACAGGTTCTACACGTTTAAATTACATACATAAGTTTATGTACTAAGTTTGTGGTGGAAAGACTAGGGCCGGCGCAAACCTGGCGAAGCGCTGTGCAGCGTGGTTTTCACTGCCAAACAAATATCGACCTTGCATTCGTACAAAATAAAGTTGCTATTATATAAACTTCATTTACTCATGAAAGCGAACAGAGGAGCGCGTCTGCGGTTATTTAAATTTCACTTTATTGATATTTGCTTGGCAGTAAAACCCGCTCTGCGCGGCGCTTCCAGGTTTGCGCCGGCCCTAAGTGTTTCACTCATTTTAGTTCCGTAGACAAAATAACAAACTTTATAATTTTATAGATAGATTACTAATATGCAACAGAATACTGATAATCTATTAAAATTATTGTGCCATTTGTGACTTCTGCAATATCTACGAAAATGTCTAGTGTTTATAGATCAATACCGGCAGTATACCTACACGACCATTAATATCGCACATCGAATATTATCTCAGCATAGTGGAGCGTCTTCTCTGACACTTATAACTTTATCTCTTTCTGATATACCTATCAGAAAGAGATACTTACCGATAATGTACCCATTGCATACTTTATTAAAGTACCTGCCAATCCATTGTCCATAGGCCTCGCACAAGTTGACTAATGATGGGGTTCAATTATCTTCATTAGTGAACGGGGCTTCTCAGTCAATACGATATTTAATTATCGGGACTTTCTGTTCCATAGACAATATCATAACATCTCACTATGTTACTGGTCGTCACTGGCCATTAATGGGCCATTATGTGTTGATGGTATGTATCAACAACATACTTCTCTACGTCTCTACACAATTAAAACAAAAAATGAAATCGATAATATACTTTATTATAACAGATAACAGGGGGCGGGCGCCGCATATCGCAATTTCTTTATAAACTTTACAAGTATAAGTAGGTAGGTATAGTATAGCGCTACAGTTGACAATAAAATAAGGTGGTATCAATGCTAATACTATTGAGTGTTGTCATGAGTGATGTGAAGTTAATACAGTACAAAATGAATCCATCGAAATACAAAACAATAGGTTTTTAGATAGTAAGTCAAGACAATAAAGAAACGTTTGTTTTTAGGGAAGTAGGGTTGGTAGGGGGCATATTTCCGAAGCTATAGATTTTTCTAAAGCATCATCTGCACTAAAGCACGATTCGAATCGATATGCCAGTATCCGCCAAATGTTGTCAGCAAGAAAAAATGTGCGATAGTGTAGACGAGGCCTTAAATTGAAAAAAATCCTTTGTTTTGTATTACAGGTTTCAATGTCCTAAAAGATAATGCAGTTAAATACAACTATAAAGCTAAGTGTACACGAACGATTAAAGACTAGTAAAAGTAATTTCACGATAGTATGGCCTCAGGACTAAACTATTCAAGATAAATAGTAAAAGAATTAAGAAGATAGTATGCTATTTACAAAGCCAATAATGTGCTTGTTGTAGCGTTAAAATTTTATATACAGCAACACTTTTATACCAAGTGGAATGTATGGCAATCTCGTATAAAACAATATATTTTATTTATATTTTGCCAAATAGCTTGAAATCCTTATTGGATATGGTCTAATTATTAAGGTGTCATTATATTTCATTTGTCAAAATTCATTTAGTTTTAATCGATTTCTTTCATAATCGATTATCTCTTTGTATCGAATAAAAAGCTCAATAAATCCGATACAGTATAAGAATTTACGTTACCTACATATGTAGTCATAATTAAGTCACAATAAAATAATTTTCTACAATTCAGTCTCAGGAGAACTATATTCGAGTTAGGTTAATTTACATTTAACCCAGAAATTATACTCTAGAATATTCTAGCCACAAGAATCGGAATGATTGGTCGATTATGGTCTTGCTCGATTTATCATTTGATAAAATCGGAATTTCACAAAATTACTCGGATTTTTTATCGATACAATCAAAGTACGCGATTTTACTATCGAATACAACTAGACATAACTTTCCTTCTTAGCCGAGAACAACATAAGCGATTCCATGAGATGAGGTCTGATCATGTCATTCACATCCTGTTCATCATCGAAAGCGTCCGGGAAGTGTTTGTGGATGGTCCTCAAAGCCTTCAGGCAGTGTATCAGAGTCTGGTCGGGGTTGGTGTCGAGGGGTGGGCGCGTTCGCTGCAGCCTTACCAACTTGGTAAGGAGGGGAACGCCCTCTAGTTGCACGATTTGGTGGGAGACGTCGGGCAGCACCGAGAGCCTGTGGATAAATTGAGATGGTTAGTACCGACGTTTAGAGTTAAAGAGGCAACTTTTAGGACGTTAAAAAAATTAGCAAAGTGGCTACACTGTTCTACGTAAATGATTCTGACAGATTGAGTCGAGCCAAGCCAGACGAAATAAGATTATTACGTTTTGATTTGGATAAGACTAGAAGAAGATTGATTTGAATGCTGGGTAGTTTGTTGGGCCACTTAAACCCAGCTTAAACCCTAGGTGAAGGTTGCTCGCTCATAATGGAGGCTCTTGATGCTCAAAAAGAGTGTCTTTTTTTTACTTATTGGTATCCCGTTCGGTTGTTAAACTTATTGTATTTTAAAAGAGTGACAATGGAGCTTCTGGTTCTGTCTTCACCATAAGAAACTATCTTTTAGAAGGGGCAGTTAGAATTAATTATATTATTTTGTAAATGTTGACATTCAAAAGTGTTACTTATTTACCTAGTTACACTTACCTAGCAATAGCCTCAGCGGCATGGCAGTGCAGCCTGGCCTGCGCGCGCAGCTCGGCAGTACGCGCACAACTGCCGGGCGTGGTGCGCGCGAAGCACACTAGCGCCACGCTGGAAGACGTGATGGAAGATAGAAGTAGCATGCAGCGCGGGATGCGCGACAGTGAGGCTAGGAGAGAGGCTGTTTGTTCCTGGAAAAAAAGTTTAAGTTAAGTTAGTCCCTGATGTGGAATGTTACGAAAATTTATATTCCTACATGTACTATTTTCGTTGCCACCGTTTGCGATAAATCCGGGACCATCACTAATGCGAAAGAGAGATCCAACGGTGTTTTTAAAAACACACTCCCTAGTGTGTTTTGGTAAAGTTTTGAAAAAGCGAAATATCAACTCCCTTGTCTGTGATGGTATAATTTTATAAATGCTTCGACAAAATTTTCAAATTTCACGACTGTGTTCCAGCTGACAAAGTTAATTATACATATAAATGTAAGTCCTGGCCCCATTGGCATAGTACATACTAATTCCATGCTATTCCCATATTTGACAGATATGAACGGTTCTAAGATAAACGCGGGACCCTGGGGACCGCTAAGCGGATAGGCCGATTCTGATCACCCTACCCTATATAAAAATGTACTCTGTGATTCTGATGATGTCGACGTTTTGATAGACAGCTAGTAGCTAGTACTTCAAAGTTCAACTTACTTGTAAAAACACGGAGATATTCGGTCCCCGTCGCTTGACAGCCTCCAGCAGCCTCTCGACTGTCCGATGCTTTGTGATGACGTCGACGATATCAGAGCCGGTGGTGACGTCATCTTCTTTCTTCTCTAGCTCCAACTCTCGCACCAAGTTGACGAGACATGCCGTGCACAGCAGGAGGAGTTGGCAGCAGTCAGTTCGAGAGAGAATTCCTGGGGAATAGACGTTTTTTGTTATGATGTTTTTTTTTCTAAGAACCGCTTTTAATTAGTCATAAAGTAGCGTGTTTAATATGGTCTCGACGTTGTACCTTTCAGTGTCCTAATTATTGGTGCAGTCACGAGATAAACCTAATTTTTGGATGAGGTTATAATACCATAGTCATCCTACTTTTAACATACAACCTAACTGCTTAACCCTTTGTAAAACATAGGCATAAGTTAAGTCACAAAATAAAAAAGGTGTTGGTAGTTGGTATTGGTTCCTAATAAAAAATATACCTTTTTACATAAAAAATCATCACACTTTATTGTAAATGTTTCAGTTTTTATTACCTATTATTGAAGTTCGCATGGTTATTCAAGTGGAAAATTGATTAGTTTGTCTCTACAAACTAATCAAATCTATAAATTCTTATTGGATTCGAATCGTTTTTTCTATAAAAAGATGTCTTTTTCTGAACTTCGTACACCCAGCCAAACGATGTAATCATAATTAGAAAACGTACGTGTCTTTCTTCTATCAATAGATGTCACTACACACTCGACCAAATTGTATTTCTGCTCCGGTTTTTTTAAACTAGATGGCGCTAGAAGGCCTTTATTGTATCAGATCCAATTTTTTCAATTTCTTTTTTCTCTTAAACTTACCGGTAATGTTATCAACAATGGTGTTGAGGTACAGATGCAGCTGTGTCAGGTCGTAGTGTCCCCTCAGCCACGGCGCCGTGATCTGTGTGAGCACAGTGATCGCCTCCCGCATTTGTGGCTCTGGATTCGACCGGTCTGATAGGATGTCTGATATTATCTCGATACCACCTCCCTGGAGAGAAGAAAAGAAAAAAAGTGGTGGTTAACTGGCCGACGGTGATATGTAAATAATGAATCATGTGATGTCTCATTTCAGAGTTCTTGTTATAGTTGTATTTACGTATTACGGTAATCTTTGAAATGAGAGCGGATTACGAGAGCTTTACGAGGATTGTGTTGGATCAAGATTTGGCGCAGACTCCCAAAAGGAGAGTGCAAATACTGAGTGCGATTGTAAAAATCTCTCTTCCTACAAGTACCTATCTACCAAATTATTTAGGGTAATGGACATTATCAATATCCAACACTAGATGTGAATGTCAAAGTATATGATCTCAGAAGCTGATAGCGTAAGAATGCTTTTATCAAGATAATTTGAAGTACATTAAACTGGATAAGATTACAATCAGAATATAATAGGTAAGTAGGTTTAAAAAAAGAACTCATGGAATCCTTACCTCTTCAAACTGTTTCACCGCATCCCCGTTAACGCAGACAGTCGCAAGCGCACGCAGTGACAGTGCCTTTATAGAGCTCTTATTCGACTCAATGATCGCCGTCAACAACGCCCTGGGCACAGCACAGTCCACAAACGGCAACTCAGTGATATTCTTCATGATCTTGATACATTTCTCGTGTAAGGAACTTTCCGTGGGGTCACTTAACATGGCTAAATGGCCTATGGATGTTAGGGTACTTTTGAGGATCATGTCCGATGGTGGTTCTTCGATTATTGATACTAGAGTCTGTGGGAAAGGAAATTGGTTTGTTTATATGAAATTGTTAATATTGACTGTATAAAAGATGCTGAGAAAATCTGGTCATTCGAGTAACCTGAGAATCGATTCTGGTGAGAAAAGATTGTCGCTTGAAAGCTGAATCTCAGTATTCTAAATAGAGCTACTTTTATTGGAATGAAATATACAGGGTTAAATTAAATTATCTAGCGAAACTCCGCTTCTTACCTTCATCTGTTGGACAAGCACAGCCTTAGTAGTCTCCAAGAAAATGTCGATCAACGTGTCCAAATGTTTCAGAACCAGGCTCCATTCTGTATTGCTCTCGTTCAGTTCCACCTTTACATCTTCTCCTACATCTATCAACTTCTGTAGATACAGCTGTAGGGACTTCTTGATCTTGTCCCATCTCTCTGGAGTTTCTCCTGGTGGCTTTGTGTTTAGAGTTATGCTGTGAGCGAGTACGAATTCGTTGATATTTGCCATTAATAAGCAGATTTGTTCCTCACTCGATTTCCCCGATTCGATTTGCCTGTAACGTGAAAGTGTTATTCATAATCACGAATGCGTATGCTAAGTTGGTAATTGTGAAAAGTACGTGTTTCCGATGTAGGGGAATGAAATGAAAATCATTATTGTTTTTTTTTACTGTGAAAGTTGCAACAGGAAACTACTTTCAATTATCGATGTATTGATTAGATCTTGGTTCTTGATAACTTAATTCTATATTGTATTATCTTTTTGCGACCGGATGAATAATGACGGATCTTAATGTGCTATTGTAGACTTCCTGTTTTAGGTCCATTTTGCAATGACACAACATTATTGACCAAGTTCATGGACATATCTATGATTCTTACCTCAAAACATCACTGTACTGGTGCACAATGATCTGCCCATGAGTCTGCACCTTCTTTATATTCCCCGTTATCGTCGCGGAGCTGGCAGAGACCAGTGCCTTCATCTCAGCGCCCAGAGGCTTGCTCTGTAGTGTCGTCATGCACTCGTTCTCACACGACCCGACCAGGTCGCACAACCAATATTGGACCGGTTCTGGCTTCCTTTCACAGAGCCTTTCTAGGCATGTCTGGTCTATTGAGCGCTCCCGGTATAGGATCTCGTCTTGGTTGTTCAGTACTATTCTGGAATGGTTTTCGCTGTTGAATTATGAAGAATGTGTTAGTAAGTTATAGGAAACAATTAAAATTGGTGTTATAAGGAGCAGATTTTTATTGAGAAACAGCGCGAGATACATATTATACCTCCACCACGACCGTACGTATTCCTCTACATCTTTCCTTATTAGCTTACAGGTGTGGTGCAATATGGGTAATTACATCACACCTGTAGGTCACATTACTCAGGTCTATACATATAGGATAGAAAAGAGGACAGAATATAGGATAGGAGCCAGACGTATTCGAAACAAAGCGAAAGCTTGAATGAGCGGATAAAGCAATGACATCAGCGCTTGCAATTGTTTGCAGTTATTCACTAATTCCTTTATGGTATTTAATAGGACTTTCATTGTTTTAATCGTAAACGTGAAAACCGTATAGGGTATAGATTGGGTACCCCGCAAGGAGGAAGTTAGTCACTTAACATTACGTAAGACAAAGGAATTCAAGTGGCTGACCTTTTAAAATTAGTTGACACCGGATAATGGATATTTAATTTAATGTAATTGTCGTAATAAGGTCGATTATTGAAAGGACAAAGGGTGCTTCAAAATGTAATGGTTTTTCTTCAGTGTTCAGGAAATCGTAAGAACTAAAAGGGTTTTCAATAAAATGTATACTTAAGAGAAGGGTGTAATCAATTCGATAATAATCGCTCTCTCTATTGCACAGCACAATTTTTGGCTCGACTATGAAGTATAGGATAGAAAAAGCGTTTTGCAGAAAGCACTAGTCTTTAAAATCCTGGAGTTATAAGTAGTAAGACACTTACCCAGTGTTAAATTTTTCAAATAAGTTAGCTCTCCGAGTACTTTTCCTTTCACTATTTGGAATGTCCATAAACTCATGCGGAGTCAGCATCTTTGGCGTTGATGTGCATGCCATGTTTAGCTGGACATCCACAAAGTCCATCTCTGCTTTTAACTTCTCCCTTTTAGAGTCATGCGTTAGATTTTTATTCGTATTAGAATCTGTTTCATATGGAGTCTTCTGTTTATCTTGGAACTGTGGTGGTGGAGTAACTCTTCCATTCTTGAGGTAGTCTTCTTCAGGTTTGTCTTTAGATTTCATGTTTAATTCGGCCTCTGTACCAATTAGCCTTTCGTTGTAATGTGGTATCAGCATTTCTTCGGGATGTGCAACGAGTACCCACGAGTCTTGGTCTTTGGCTCGTGGTAGACCTAGAGAAGGAACTCGACTACCAGCTACATGACCACCTGCGTGGCTGCCCACAACTCCTGGCTTTTCCTTCTTAGGAAATATTCTGAATATGTCCTTCGTTCTGTCTGCTTTATTGGCCAGCCGCTGTTTAGCTTTGGGTCCTGGTTTTTTGGTCGGTTTTAAGTGAAGACTGTCCATTATATTCTTACCAAGAATGGCTTTGGCGGGTTTATGCATTTGCTCGTTATCGTAGGGCATATTCTCATTGCTTGGTAAACCTTCCTCATCTATGTATCCTAACGAATGATAGCCGTCTTGGATGTCTAGTATTTGTTGGTCTAATCTCTGTGCTTCGAAGTTGAGAGATTTGTTTAGTCTATTTCTTTGGAACTTTGGAGTTGTGGTTATAGGAATAGTATCCTCATTTGACAAACTCCGTGTGTACTCTACTTTTGATGCAGATGACCTCTCAGTCGGTACGTAGGATATGTTCGATATCGGCGTACGGACTCTCGGCTGATTGTTTACTGCTATTTGGTTATTATCCTCTAACTTCAAATATTCTAAACTGTCATCTGATTTGTTCTTACTCGTTTCCAAATCCTTTACTTTAGCTACTTTAATGACTTTGGTGCTGTCGCTATCTGTACTAGAAATGAACGATTTCTTCGCTGGATACTTTTTCGAGGGACTTATTACATTAATGTTTTTAACTGGTACATCTTTGGTATCTTTTTGTATTGCACTTTTGATTGCTATGTTATTTTCTCTGTTACTTGCGTTACCCGGAGGCGTCACCTTTATGTCTATTTTGTTTTCGATTTTTAACTTAGGTTTACTGTTTAAGTTATTATTTAAAATATTTTTCGAGTTTTCTTTATTGGCTTTGTCGTTGTTTATATTTTTGGGAGTTGGATATTTTTGTTCGGTTTTATTTACATTTTCTGTGTCTTTATCCTTTAACAGATCCATGTGTTCCTCGTCATGATGTATTTCGCAATACTTCTGCAAGTCGTATGGAGTCTGTATAACACTGCTGCTTCGGAGCCGTGGCTTCGGTGTCGGCATGCCGACACTGACGTTATCAGGCATAGTCGCATTGTTAGCAACATTGCTTTGCGACGTGTTTTTAAAACCGGGAGCTTGTTTCACAGTAATATCTTGATTGTTGTTAGAATCGCTGCTACTTGTGGATTTATTATTGTCCGTTGACTCCGGAGACTGATAATACTGTGAGGGCGGCGGAGAGCTATCTGAATCCGAGAATCCGGAATCTTGACTCTTGTGGCTGCCGGGGCTACCGTGACGCAGAGGCCATTGGTTCATCTGTACAGGTTGCGCGATGTCATCGGCGCTATTGTTCTGTGGCTCGTCGGGCTGATTGGCTATCCAGTGAGGTAGCTGGGGCTCCCACTCGGGATCTTCTCGAGCGCGATTGTTTCGGTTCCAGTCCGGCTGTGCCACCGGACTTCCTACGCTCGGCGGTGAATCACCCCACCATACCTTGCTGCGCGTTCGTTGAAAATTGGACATCCTGAAAAAGAAAAAAATCAATGAGTCGTGGGAACAGCGTATCTAAGGTGGTGGGTTTAATGATCGGTGTCAGTGAGGTAATGTGTTGGTCCATTACGAGGAGTATCATCAGAGGTGCGTGCCCGGTACGCGTGACGGCCGGTGCCTTCGAGGCCAAATTATCTCGTATGTAAAGTTTGTTTTGTTTTTGTTTGATAGTCATGGGAATTTGGTACGCTTATTGTGTTGATTGCTTACAATAGTTGAAGAAAAAAGTAGTAAAACACAGTCCAAGGCGGTATGACGCGTGCTTTTGAAATAATAATAATGGTGGCTGGCATATCACGACAGTCTCCACAGGGCCGGTCGGCAGATGTTAAAAACCGTTGCAGAGGCTATTGTGCACAGAATGCAAGGGCGTTCACACATTGGCTGTGATTTCTCCCCTTCAGTTCGCCGTACGCATACAAATAATAACAGTCTTGCTATTGAAACTTGCTCTGGAGCTTGCTAAGATTTTGTACGGTCCAATGAGTCTTTGAATACAAAATTTATAACACCATGCTGTTAAAGACTAAGGAACCTATTTCTTTTCCCAGGGTAAAAACCTGAAGCAAATGAGTTGTAGGTATAATTGCTTATTTAAATAAGCAACTTATTAAGATATTAATATTTGCATGCCAACATATGGCAAATTGTGTTATCGCACAAGAATTTTTATTTTAAAGCAAATTTTGACTTTGGCTTTAAAATTTTAAATCAATTTTTTAAGGGATAAATAATATAGTTGTGTTTGCTAATGCAAATCTATACCTACTACTACTCAAGGTTGCTCAACCCCAGGCCACTATGCGACCTGCCAACGTATTTGAATTCGCCCGCAAAAAGCTATCAGCTGGCGATTAGTCACCAAACATTGATAATTCGCTAGAAAAAAACAAACCTTTGAAGAGGTTTGTTTTTTTTTCTAGCGAATGAAAACACTGAATATTTTTTAGATTAAGTATTTAAAATAACGTAACCTTAGGAATAAAATAGAATACTCTTTATTATGTAGGTACTCCATATAAATTACAGACATAAATATAGAAATTTACAAAGGGTGACACAATGGGCGGTCTTATCGCCAAGAGCGATCTTTTAAAGACAACCTTTGGAAGAAAGTAAGTTAGTTTTAGTAACTAGGTATTCACTATAATATAACATAACTGTGGTCAAGTTTAATTTACTAGATGGCCCGCCGGCTGACACGGAATCAAAATTATGGCGCTTCGAAATTGGTTAGGCCACGATTGGTTGGCTCGCCTACATCAGCTCTTTTCTTCAAACGTCTTTTACCGTCTGAAATACCAAGAAGCACAGTTTTACAATTCATTAAACTGTGACAGTAGTTTGCTCAGGAATCTTGTTTCACTTACCATAGACAAACATGTTTATTATTTGCGGTAGTATTCATATATAACAATGTTCATGTTACTAACACCTCGACTAGGTAAAGACAAACTAAAGTATGCCACGGTTTGCGGTTATCTGGTAGTCTGACTCAACAGACTACCTGATTCATTGATCACCGTAATGCTAACATATTATAACTAAATACACACTTTCTGTTAGTCAGTCGATAATTTTGTTTACTGATCGATAATAAACTTGGTTTATCGAAGGAATTGTGTTTCAAAATCATTGACTTGTTGCCCACTTGCACCATAAATCGCTAATGACATTTAACGCTAAAATATTTAAAATTATCTTCAGGTAATTACTGAAATGGAGCGGAATTTTAAATAGTTTAGCGCTAATTACATTTTACGATGCAAACGGGCCTTAGTCATCATCTGCCTAGCCAGTTCTCAACTATGTTAGGGTCGGCTTCCAGTCTAACCGGATGCAGCTGAATACCAGTATTTTACATGGAGCGACTGCCTATCTGACCTCCACAACCCAGTTATACCAAGGGGGTCGTATTACCAGTGGGTAATACGACCCCCTTGGTAAGACTGGTTGTCAGACTTTCAGGCTTCTAACGACCCGTAACGGCTGTGAAAGGTCCAAGAATGACGTGCTTAACGAGGCACGGAGTGGTCTCGGTATGTAAAGATGGTCACCCATCCACGGATCGACCGTGGCAAGCGTAGCTTAACCTGATCGATCAACCCGCGCGGCTGTTATTACTTAGCCACGAGCCCCTCTATCAAAACATGTTCAAGCGATTGACAGAAATGAAGCGGAATTTTAAATAGTTTAGCGCTAATTGCATTTTACGATGCAAATAGGCCTTAGTTTGTATCTAATGCAATGTTCTCATTAACGTTTAGCAAATCCTAAAATTAATTAACCGTATAATTTTTAGGTAAGTGGTATATTGGAAGCATCGATTGAAGGTATCTTGTTAAAGCTAAAGGCTAAAGGTCATATTGCTGTTATGTTACATTTAAAGGTGATCACTACAGTCCGTTCACAGTTATTTTACCTCTGATTTTGCATCACCGTTCAAATCACAGTGAACTTTATTGTCTTTCCCTATAAGGTTGCTGTTGGGTTGCTGCCACTGACAAGTCTGTCAAAATCATTGTGATCTTTATTGTCGTTACAATAAGGTTGCAGTTACGTCGGTGCTGTCAGAGGTAAAATAACTGTGAACGGACTGTACAGACGCCAGCAGGTCAAGCTACTCGAAACTGTCAAATTTTCCCAATCAACCTTGAACCTTAACGCTTTAGCAATAAAGTTGAAAATCTATTAAAGAAATTTGACAGATTGTAGTAGCTTGATGTGCTGGCGTCTGTACATATGTAGTTTACGAATAGTTTATAAGTATAGTTTTCCTTCGATTGACTCATAATTTGCGCAGTATGGTAATACCTTTGATAGGCATGTTATTTCAGTGGTTAAAGTACATTATGCAAGTTATCAAGTAAATAATATTCCGTCTATAGTCAGTATATAGGTACAGGTAAGTACCTAATGCGCCCTGGTTGACTTTTATTAATAAACTAGCTGCGCCCCGCGGTTTCACCCGCATAAGTTTCGATCCCGTGGGAATATCGGGATAAAAAGTATCCTATGTGTTAATACTGGTTATAAAACATGTGTGTGCCGAATTTCATCCAAAACCATTCAGTAGTTTTTGCGTGAAAGAGTAACAAACATCTATCCATCCATCCATCCATCCATCCATCCATCCATCCGTCCATCCATCCATACAAACTTTCGCGTTTATAATATTAGTAGGAAAGTAGGATAAACAATATTTTCAGTCGGAATGTTTTTTTCGTTTAATGATATATTCATATTTAAATAAAATATAGGTACCTTCTAATTGGTTTTCCTTGTACCTAAACAACACCCTAATTGCGTAACACACTTTAAATCACAATCTGAATTATTTTGAAGGAAATAGCTAATCCATTGCTTCTTATGTATGAAAAATTTGTCTGCTCATCAACGTAAAGAACGCAATGTATGTTGTTGAACTGTCAAAATGAAAGCCGTTGCTGCTGTCAGTGTGTTACGCAATTACCTCGTTGGTTAGCTGCCAGATTAACATACTTACTTTCCTTACAGTTTGAACAAAAATACAAATAACGGTCTAGTGTATATTTTATTTACCTACAACATACCTACCTACATAAATATCTTGGTTGGTATCTCGGTATATCTTGGTAGTGAAGACCAGAGTCATATGCATGACACACTTAGGAGAGTCCTATTATCCAGCAGTGGAGTGTCAAATCTTTCATATTAATATGACACAATCTGTGTGCTTATGTCTTACAATTAGTATGTAAGCCCTAATCGTCACTGCGAAGATCATGGCGAAACAGTCTCATTCTGCCACTAACTATAATAATTAATACAAAGTCGCTAATGATTGACAATTATCATCTATTTGCGCAATGGGATTATTTCGTAAATGACATGTTGCAATATGAAAAAAAAAAAAAATAAGCAACTCCACGGATTCTTCGAATGCTAATCGACATTGCTTATTTCATTGCAAAATAGTCTATTGACAATCAAAGCAGCAAAATTCCTTGTACTGCAGGTGTAAATCATTAATGAAACAATTCAATTGCACGCACAAACATCCTGGACTAAGAGTATTGATTAGACGATCCATCCAGCACAATAATTGCGTAACACACTGTCAAACACAATATGAATCATTTTGAAGGATATTGATACTTCATTGCTTCATTATGATCGAAAAATTTGTCTGCTCTACAACGTAAATAACGCAATGAATGTTGTTGAACTGTCAAAATGCCCTTGCTACTGATAGTGTGTTACGCAATTAACCCGCTGAATTCCAGACCTGCCTAAATGCCTGATGAAGGCCTGCTTGCACCACAAATCATTAAATACTTTTAGCGCTAAACGAATTTGAAACATCGTTCTATTTCTGTCAAACGTTTGCAAATGACTGAGACAGATGTGATGAATGACATTTTTAATACGTCTAAACTATATGCATTTAGTTACCTGGGCAGTGGGACGTATCTATGCTTAGATTTTATCCATAGTGTGAGGACACAAAATTGAAATACGGAACAACAGTTTAAAAAGTCGCGATGCTCATTTGTTTTGTCTAGAATTTTATGTTTCGAAATATAAAGGTGTCCCATTCACAAACGTAATTTATATTCTGTGGGTCTTTTAAAAATGCGGGATAACGACTACCAACGATATTATTGTATTAAACCCCTACCTACATGTTAGGAAATAGCTTATTTATACTTGTGTGTTATATTGTGGACATTATGGACTGGTCTCACCTGTAGAAGGTATTCTAACGAACCTGTCTGGTCCTGTGGTCGTTATAGGCGGTAAAGAGATTATTTAAATGGATTCTAATAGGATTGGTAGCATCGGAAATCTGTGTAATATATCGTAAATTGACTACCAATCCCAGTAGATTGTAGAGTGAACAAGGAAGGTTTATTTTAGAACGTCTTGTCTTATACAGGGTGCTTCAATATTTTTTTTCTCGTGTATTTTTTTTAATCGGAATAATATAAAATAATGTTGTTTCTGAGTTCATATGAATTAAAAAAATCTAATGTCGTATATAGATAATTCAAACACTTTTATTCATTACAAATTCGAGGCACCAAAGTTTAAACAAAATACAATCGCTACACTATTTGACACTGAATTTTATCAATCGACCCAAATAGTGACATTATTGGGAACCTTGAAGTTATCTCCAAACCTTCACGACGTACGTTAATTCTGACAGCTTCCTACCTTTCTACAGACTCGCTTCAATGGTGACAATGGCTGATTACCTCAATGGGCTTTGAATTAAGTATTTTAATTGAGTGTAAAAGGTTTTTGTTATAGGGAAGGGTTTTAGAGGATTTTCCGAAACTACCTACTTAGGCACTTGTTTGATTGAAAATGATTCTTTTGATTGTGCTTCATAGAAATATGTATGGTATACATTAAAGAAGCAGGGGTGAACTAGTGGTAGTGTCCCCAACTTACGAGTTGTAGGTCGTGGGTTTGAACCCGGGCAGGCGCTTTACTTTGTTTAATTTATATCATCACCTGCTTTCAAAACGGCGAAGGAAAACACTGTGAGGAAACCGGGATGTCCTAGAAGAAAAATTCGAAGACATGTGACATCTACTAACCCGCACTGGGACGCTTGGAATGCGGCCCACTCCCTCTCACAGAGAGGAGGCCTGTGTCCCAGCACTGGGAACGTTATGGGCTGATTATGCTTATGCTGCGCATGGTATATATAATCTAATTGCCTTTTAGAGACACGGAAATAACAATTCTTGTCAAAAATTGAGCACAAAACTTTCTACCATTGGATCTGCCCATCAATAACTGCAGTAGTTTATCATTTGCTATACCGCAATTGGTATGGCTTTGTTTCACAATAAATGTCAATTAAATATTCAACCTCACCGACTTTCTATGAAACCGATGCAAAATTATCATAACTGTCTACTCATAACATCAGAAAGAAAATCCTACTAATATTATAAACGCGAAAGTTTGTATGGATGGATGAATGTTTGTTACTCTTTCACGCAAAAACCACTGACCGGATTTGGATGAAATTTGGCACACATATAGCTTATAAACACGATTAACATATAGGATACTTTTCATCCCGATATTCCCACGGGATCGAAACTGGTGCGGGTGAACCCGCGGGGCGCAGCTAGTAGTAATATAAATGTATAAGTAGTATTACGCAATTATTGTGCTAAATCTCACGTTTATATGCGGTAAACATGACGCAAAGAAAGAACACAGATACAAAAAAGAACAAGTTGGGGGACGTTTGTATTCCCCGAAAGGCTGGGAGAGGTGTGGCCATAGTACACCCATATTTCGCCAGTAATAATGTCAGTCCCATGTTACTGGGAGCGAGCCAATTGCCAGCAACCGAGCACAAATCCAGAGACCGGGCTGCTACTGAGAAACCAGATGAAAAAAACACAATAACACTTTCCCCGACCCTGGAATCAAACACCTCATGTTCAGCATTAGCGTTTGCGACCACTAGACCAACTGCAGGCACTGTTTTTCTTGAAAATAAAACGGAACGCGGCTTAGTTTAAAAGTCGGTTTCTCTACGGGAGGTCTAACCGAAAAACAATAAACGTAAACGTCACAAAAAACGAGGAATCTCCGTGTAGTTTTTAGGAACAGACTGATATAATATTTATAAGTGGAAATGGTCACGGAGAGGGGAAAGCATGACCGAGCGTACCGTAGCGTATTGACTGCGCTCCATTACACGCGATGAAGCTTTGCGAATCATAAAAAATATCGTAAAATCATTGTCACTCATATTTTGTACTGGCTTCTGTCTGTGAGTTAGTCCGCATGAAATTTCTTGTTCCCAACCCAAGACGTCGTATCGCATTTCCTGCTATTAATACTTCGTTTTCGCTCAACGTTGTTTCTGATTCTTTTTTGTTTTTGCTCGGCTCCTAAGGTTCGCAGTGCGATGTTAAGCCTTCCTCAAGACTGGCGCTATCAAATGCAAGGAGTTTTCCAAATCCGACTGGTGGTTCCAAAGATTAGCGCGATCAAACAAACAAACGAACTCTTCAGCTTTATAATTAGTAATATATTTATGTTCAGTATATATTACTTATAGAAATTATAGTAGTTAAAGCTTGGGATTTAAGCGGCTTTGCTCTGATTCCCGAACTCTCGAGATTGCTGTAAATTCTTTAATCTTATCGACGAATCAATCTCAACATATAATATTTTTTTAATTATATTGCAACTCCAACGATTACTGATCTGAGGAGGATGCTGCAGTTCTTCCCCAAGCTAATGAGGAATTTATAGTCTTGAAGCTAGAATGAAAAAAGTAATTAAGCTTAATTCGTAAAGGATCTTTTAATGCTTTCACTAATAAGAAGTGGTAGTAACCGAATGCGGATTTCATCAAATCATCTGCTACGAGATCAGAGAAATACATAATAGTTCCTTTCTACAAATCGGAGCCAAGGATAGGTCATACCTTTTAACTTGGTGAATGTAAAACATCAGAATTCCGAACACTTCGCTATTCAATTTGAGCAAATGATCTGTGTAGAGTACCTACATACCTACGTATCTGTAACGCAACCTTGTCTCTGTGTGCTGAGGCCTGAGATCTCAACGATTTCAGTCGTACTTTTGATTTTATGATGCATATCTTCTATGCAAATAGCTTCATAGACATGAGCGCTGAGAATGAAGATAAATTACTAGTCAATAAAAAAAAACACGTTAATTGAAATACGGTACATACTTTTACTTCCCTAACGAGTTCGTATACCCATCCCTTATCTTTCGCACCCACTCGTTATGTGTACAGCTCATAAATTCCGCTGTGAAAAATATGCAGGCACGTGCACCTGGTGTAACGGTCGCGTGTCATCTGCTCCCATACGCCACGCTCTGCCGCCCAGTATGGCACGCGCATGCGCGTCCCATGTTCTATCCTGCGCTCCAAATTTAAAATCGAACGGGAATTGTTTTGACACGCCTGTTTTTTGCTCCAATAACGGAATTCCAAGTTCTACTATTGGTGAACGTGATTCGGTGGACGCAATTTCTATTTTTAAATTATTTTTTACAATGCAATATGGCTGGCCTGTTAATTGCAGCGATTGAACAAAAACAATGCGTCTCGATTAGAAACACGATAGTCGACAATTAACGCAACTAAGTGCATTGACATAAAAACGATATGGAATGAAAAATGCCACTATTATGCAAAGAATTGAGTGTGATGCTAAAAACGAGATTGATCGGCGTTTTTGTGACGCTCACCTGTCAAAATATCAACAAAAGAAAACCGTTATAATTCACACGAATAATCGATAATGCCTGAGCTTCACCTATAAATTGTTTCCACTCAAACCATAGAAAATGTACCTTATTCGTTGAAACTTAAAGTCTAGAATAGCAGTAAGAGCGATAATAATATGTGTTTTCGATGTAGTGATTTGATCTCTATGGTTACGGCCAGGTGTTGGCACTTTTTATGCGTATACGCAAGGGTCGCGATGGCGCCCGTACCGCCCCGGGAAGCGATGCACACCGATCGATATACATGGTGTTTCATATTCTGTACCTACTAAGAACTTAATAACTTAATTTTTTTCCATAAAAAGGGAAAGGATGAGCATCGCCATACAACGTGGCAATGCTGCCTTATGGGCACAGTACCTGTTGACAGCGATGCGGACGAATTTTTTGATGCCCTATGAGATTCTTTTTTCATATACCTACATCAACATATTATTATTTTAAGTGTTAGCTTATGTTATGTAAATATTATCTTGATTAATAAAAAAAGGATCGTTATATTAAATTATAACAAGATCTAGATATAAGTTAATTTAAATCGTAACGACAGCGCGAACAGTAATTCAATTGTTTATTAGTTCCACAAAATCATTTCCGCTCCTCGTCAAATAGTATTTATTAGCTGTTTATAACTTAGTTACTTTAGAAAACCGCCATTAAGAGCTATCAAATTCCAATTTTCACTTGAGTAACTACAAACGTTAGTTTAATTTTATCAATTAGTTTATTGTGGTAAGAATGATTATGACTCATAAAATAAATAAATAATTACGTTTGTAATGTTAATATTATTTAATTACATACTTGTTTAAATGATTTCAGGGTCACAGACTGCGTTGATAATAGGCTTGGTGATATCACCGAGAAACCTGTGGTGTGTACTGGGGAATTAGAATCGGATTAAGCTGGCGATCGATAGCCATAGTTATTTAATGGTCATGAATATACGGGGTTTTATAGAGCGTGTTGGATTTAATTAGAGATTGTGTCAGGGTTCTTAACTGTAAGGGCACTATATAAAAATACGGAAAATAATTTTTAGAAAATAGTCTGCGAGGAGAAGTGTGGAAAACGGAGAGGGAGGCCTTTACCCACCTGACATTAGAGTCTGAATATAATAGAATATAATCTGCGGGGACTGGCACTTATTTGAGGCCAAAAAAAACAATCTAAGGAGTAATTTTTATAAGACTTTATAATAAACCTCGATCAACCGGCACCCAAACCAGCACTATCAATCAAAATCTTCCATTGCTTCATAATAATATGTTCGGTAAATTTGTGTGCTCAACAACGTAAATAACGCAATGAATGTTGTTGAACTGTCAAAATGAAAGCCATTGCTACCGTTAGTGTGTTACCCAAATACCTCGCTGAAAAGTAATTGCAAAGAAGTCGAAGAAACCGTACTTTTTCACCGACCTCGGCTATCGGTGCGACGGTACCAGGAACTCGATGTCACAAGGACACAAACAAATGAATTAAACGAACAACATTGACAGAACTAAATGGTGAAATGTGCATCTTACGACAACATCTATCCGTAATTAATTTACCAATGTAACTCATTTGATTTGCAGCAAAAGATTAAAACAACATGGTCAACATGCCTGCCTATTAGCAGACAGTTTAAATGTAAATCAGTGCAATTTGAAAGGCGTAACAAGTCGCCTGTTATCTATTATCTACTACGTGATAAATCACTGTGATATTGTTAACTATAAGTTATAGCTAATCGCCATTTCACAGGCGTGTGACATTATAATTTATAATTCATTTTCAGCGTATGATTGTTGCCATTGTTCGGCGTTTGCGCAATGCAGATGAATGCTGAATGACTGATCTCGCAATGTTACTTGTCATTAATTAATTAACATAATATTTGTAACGTTAATTGTTTAAATAGGACATTGTTGGTGATGAAACAAGGTTTAAGAACGATTTTTTTTTCATTTAGATACCTATTATTAAAATTAATTGCTACAAACATTCTTAAAATAAACCTTGATCATCATTTAACAGACATCGTAAAAATATAAATATTTTTTTCTGAAACAGCCTGTATAAGATTAGTGGGTCGGTCCGTACTAAGGGGTTCCCCAAACGGTTACTTACTGGTTCGAAGACATCTGCTCCTAACTCGATACAGTAAAGACATGGGACTTCCGCTCCCGAACCAAGGCAAAAAAAAACTAGTAAAAGTATCGAATTTGATTGTAATCGAAAGCGATAAGTAAGTCCGGTAGGCTCAAACTCTATAAAAAGGTTATAATTTTATGGAAACATATCTTTGATGGCTTTATTCTGTTTTAATTTTTTTTTCGAAATAGCCGATTTTTATCCGATATCCCTTTTTGACAACATGCAAATTCTGGAGCGATTTAACTAGACACTAAGTTTATTTAATTCTATTCATATTTAAAACTCCTTATAAAGTAATATAATACAATGTTGTTCACCTTTACGATGCAAATCAATAGAAAATCCATTCTAACATCCTAGTATTAGAATTATTTTAGCATGTGAATGTTTCATTGGCGCGCAAAACGCCTATTTAATATTTCAAATGCATACAAATCTTATACGAATGCATTAAAATTCAAGCCAGCGCCATTTTTCTCCGAGAATTGACTGTATACTTACCTCGTTCTGCAGAATTTGAAAAAAAGAACGATGGTTAAAAAAAAACTAAAAAGGTTGGTTTATCAGCACGAGCGGGCACGGTCGGCTGAACTAAAGGGAGGTGTTCATAGGGCACGCGTTGGTGGCATATGGCAGACAACGCCTCGTGCCTTTGCCTTAAAAAAAAGAGCCACGTGCCAGCGGTTAATTTCTTTTTAATTTGTTTTTTTTTTAATCAGTAGAGTATGAAAGTGGTCGGTGCGTTTTTATTACAGTACCTATAGCATTTGTTTTGTTTGGAAGTTTTATGATTAAAGAAATTTAGAAAAACGATACCTATCTTCAAATTTGGTTGCAAATTCTTATCAGTCCTACTTAGCAAGGTAAGGGATAGATAAAAGCGTGACGCAGACATCAAAAATGGCCATAACTTAGTAAGTCTATGCATGAGTAATGTAGCTTGCCAGGCATTGTCAATATCGCTAGCAAGATTATACAACTATGAAGTTAAACACATTAGTCATTTTACTCATATCCGTTTAACGTTAATTAGGATTAAACGGCCCGACCTTGCCGTTTGTTCTTCGCAATGAATTGATTATAGGTTTGACATTTAGCTTTAACGGCTGGGCAGCTGCGAATTACAGCAGTGCAATTAACAATTTACTTCAGCGGCAGATGTCTTACCGTGTATGGCTAGCCTTACGCTCGCTATTATAACCGTTTGAATTTTTTCAATTTTAGAACGCTGTATAAATTGCATTTTTTTAATATTTTAAGGCTATTTTTAACTGGCAACTTTGGCTAGATCATAAACGGTACACATGGCTCGTGGCATGCTGCATAACGCATCTTGACGTAAACCTATGGGCAGAATGCAGATGGCTTATCAATATTCTTTACCTAATAAAGACTAGGTAAACTCATTTTGAAATGCATTTAGGTTTTTCATCATATTTTTGTACTTACAGAATGGCATCATCATATCTACAGATCCAGACTGAATTTCCGTTGCCCTTTTCTCTTTCCCTCCAAAATACATTTTTAAAATGAAAACTAACTATGAAGGTAATGCCAATTTTAATTTTATTTGTACGTGAAGAACGTCATAGCGTAGCATAGAAAAAGAAATACCAACGTACAAATAAATAACCTTTTTTTATATACCATTGACAACAAAACTATTCTCTAATTACGTTTTATGTAGATAAGACAAATAGGGCCGCATTCCCATACATCTGTCTCCCTTTACTGCAGAGGAATGCTCTTTGTCCGATCTCTTCCAAACTGGGAGAGTTAATCATGGAGGTGGAATGCAGAATACACGTGCGTTTTCTTCACGATAACACACCATACTAAATGTTTCTAAAGGAAACTTAGAAGGAACTCTTTTTTAAAGGCTAGAAGATCGCGATGGGAAAGCAATTGAATGTACGAGGTAATTTTAAAGTCGTAACTAAGTAGTTTTTATTACCTATCACTGTTTGTGCCTTATGTTAGTTGTGTTTATGTTGGTTCCTTCATTCCTACGCACATATCCAATTGATTTATTGGCAGGTACCTCTTCTCTGCAGTCGGTTAAAACAGTTCAAACAAATTGTTTCTAAAATTAATTGTCTTGGGTAAGGTAAGGCCAACATTAATCGCTTTAGGGCAGATTTTTCCAGCGCCATATAATTTTATCGAGGAGTTATTTTGAATTTTTGACAGTTTTACCATATAAAAACTGTTAGACGTCAATTTTATTCCACGAATAAAAATTATCTGTCGATTGAAAAATCAGCCCTTAGGGTAAAAAAACTGTAAAGGTTTGGGTAAACATTGCCTCGCTTATTTATCTTATCCTTCTGTACGTACGTGTGTATGTCACTGAACTCCTCATAAACGGCTGGACCGATTTTGATGACATTTTTTGTCCCTGGATTGTTTGGATTAACAATTGGACCTGGTGGCGCAGCTGAGGCGGTTAGCATAAAATAAAAAAAAAGAACTTTAGATAATTTTAGAATAAACTTCAAAAACTAATAAGTGAAGGTAAACGATCATAGTAATTGAATGCTCGACACTAAATCGCAAGCATCCGGTAGCAATTAATAAGTATCCAACTTTACCATAAGCGACATTCTCAGGTCCACTTAGTACTTCCTCTACAACTAGAAAATGGCGCATGACCACTATTCTAAACGATACTGCACCGGACTGATACACTTTCACGGCGGACTACATGTTAATTCATTTATTAGAGGAAGGATTTAAGGCCTGATAACGTAGCTAGAGGTTTGTGGTTGTAGATGTAGTAAGAGAATGGGAAACTAAGGTAAGTGGACTCCAATGTCCGAGAGACTTTAACGACTCTCATTTGTTTCGTTGTGCAGAGAATGTGAACCCAAAAATATAATATCTAGATACTGAATAACAAGAAGCTTTCATATACGTATGTACACGAAAACGAAGAAACATATATTTCGCGGAAAGTATCATCAAATCAAACACACAGTAGTTAATAACAGGTGAATTCTAAAGAAATATTCGATAGTAACAATCACAATGATACAAGAATGTGTTTCGAGAAACATCTGTGTTTGCTTCCTCGGTGGAATTTAACAAACCATTGTTGTCAACAGCCAGAAATCAAATTTGGATTTGGTTGCTTTTTAAATTAATTGAACGCACTGGAACAAACGAACGCACATTATCACTTACTGACTGACTCACGGATAAAAAAAAACAAAGACAATGAATAATGATGACGAATTTTGACATTCCAGAAAAAAATAAATCGTGTAAAAGAAATAGAAAATCTTTCGGGGCCTTCTTTATGGGGAAGGTCAAATATCATTTTCCTCAGTTTACTTTTGGTAGTGTTTTGTATCGTTCTATTTGCGAATCGATAAATGATAATTCTGAGTTATGGAGTGGAGACCGCGTATCGGCAAGCGTAGTGTGGGACGCCCCCCAGCTAGATGGACGGACGACCTAAAGAAGGTGGCTGGGGTAGACTGGATGCGGAAGGCGGAGGACAGGGTGCTGTGGTGCAGTCTGGGAAAGGCCTATGTCCAGCTGTGGACTGCGATAGGCTGAGTTGATTGATTTATTGAAATGATAATCATAAACAAAGAATGAAATATACAGTATTACAAAACGTCTTCCCATCATATCGATAACAAACATCTCAGTTTATCTAATCATTAGAAGTTGTATCGGTGCGTAGCGAGATGCGATTACAATCACTATCTGAAGACTGACTGACATTTTGTAATCAACAACGCATATTGCTTGTTTTATTGAGAACTTTTTTCTCAATTTACTCCCAGTGCTTGTCAATCAAGACAATGTTTTGAGAAAAAGGTTGTTGCAAAGCAAAGGAAATAATATTTCATTGTATAATTTTGTCACAATAAAGTACCCACCCAGTGCTTGTGTGTGCAGTGATTTGGCTCGTATCGAATTTCGAATATCATTGTTTAACCCACCCTACCGAGATGCCGACTTATAGAGAAGTACGGAAGAAAAAGACATGTTGCGCCGACTCCAAATAAATTGGGATATGGGCAGGAGAATGATGATGATGAAGACACAGTAACCCTGCAGACTGGTAGAACACCAATTGCTTTTTGGGTTACCCAACTCACAGGAATCAACGTCAATTATTGATCGAAAGTTTAAAAATCCCAGAACATGGAAGAACAATTTCCCAGAACTCAGCCACAACTGACTTACTAGCACGATTAACGATTATAAGAATCGATTAATGACATATATAGCAACCGAGTAGCAAAACCGAGTGAGCAAGTAACACAATAGTAATTAAATCGATTCATATCGTAAGGAATGCGGCAAGTGGAGTGTGGTAAAGATCACCTGCTCAATGCTCGCCAAGCCGATGACGTGGAATGAATACTAATAGGATTGTATTAGCAAGGCTTAAACCTAGGTAATTTATCTTAGGAATTGACGCTGGGAAGATGCCTTGGTTGTTAGGCTAGTAGTTAGAGCAAATGTAGCTTTACATTTGGAAGTCCTGGAATGTGATACAATGAACCCATTTTCAGCCAATGCTGTAACTCTGGCGTCCCATTTGCATAACATACGTATCTTGTCCGATTTCCTACTGTTTAAAATGTGATCACAAATATGACGAGCTAAATTAAATTGATTTGCGCCCTAAATGCGTAACACACTATCGATCGCAATCTGAATCATTTGAAGGATGTTGCTAATCCATTGCTTTATATATTCTAAAACTTTGTCTGCTCAGCAACGTCAATAATGCAATGAATGTTGTTGAATTGTCAAAATGAAAAAGCCATTGCTACTGTTAGTGTGTTACGGAATTACCCCGTATTTCCTTCGTCCCATTTTCAGACCATTCGTATCTCGGCGGATTCCTTAATGCTTAAGACATGGCTAGAAGAAGAGCTAAATTAAAGTCATTTTCTTCAGGAATGTTATGGCGCTGCTGGAGTCCAGTATTCTTATAGTCATCTCCATGTCATTCAACCTCTTAATAACTTGCACTTTTTAGATATGATTTCATTTTGCTGTTTGAAATATTACTTCATACTGCATGAACTGCATTTAGCAACTGGCCTTTTGAGTACATAGTCATTTCCATGTCATTCATCTTTTTCACTATACTCGTATGCACTCTTTATGATTTCCTTTTTGTTGAATTTCCAAGAAGACCTGATTTGTGCTAAGAGTCCTTCTTGGTCCTATACTCCTTTCAAAGTTCATAATGACGTGTCCAGTAGGTATCGGCATTACGGATATACCAGAACCATCCGAACGATATGATTCACTCGACGATATACTATATACAACTCCTAACTTTGTCTGTCACCGCTTCATGATTATCAATTGTTTTAAATTAATGGTTAATTAATGATCTGCGTTCTGAGCATTCCAATCCTCATCTTAGTTTTATTTTTGTATGGAATTTATCTCATTGATTTTTTTATCACAAATTCATAACCTCAGATCTTAATAAATAATCATCATCATTATTATTTGTCTACAGAAGTCCACAGCTGGACATAGGCCTCTCCTATTGCACGCCATGCAATATGGCTTTACATTATAGGTACGATAAAATCGTACTTAGTGAATAGATAATTAATCTGCGTCTGCAATTTATAAAAGGCTAGACACATTGTCGTCTCTAAGATACGCTGAACCAATCTCGTTTTGTCTTCTCTTGAAATGAGCATTGATTATTATTTGTAACTAGCGGCGCCCCGCGGTTTCACCCGCATCAGTTTCGATCTCGTGGGAATATCGGGATAAAAGTATCATATGTGTTAATCCTGGTTATAAACTATTTGTGTGCCAAATTTCATCCAAATCCGTTCAGTAGTTTTTGCGTGAACGAGTAACAAACATCCATCCATCCATACAAACTTTCGCGTTTCTAATAGTATATTAGGATAGGATATAGGATTAGTAGGAAGTAGGATAATAGGAAGTAGGATTACTAATCAATGCATTTACTTCTACGGCAGGTTTAATTAGGTATAATAAAGGTGATAATTATAGAAATGGTTTGAACTAATCTTGATTTTCATCGGTTTAATTATTGTAACCTCTCGTAAAACCTAACGAGAAGTATTTCTATTTCGGCGGCCTCTCGCGCCCGGCCCTGGTGCAAGTCATGGTCCGGAGCGAGAGGGAGTGGGAGGCAGTCGCCTCCTTCTGCGAAGCAGTCATGCTAGCGAAGGAGATGGCGGGACGGATGAGGGAGAGAGCCTCCCGTCCCAGCCGCCGCGGGAGACGCTCCGGGCGTCGGGAGTCGCGTGACGACTCCCGCCCACCGCCGTAGGCGCGGGCCTGCGGGCGGAGAGCAATGGATAGCTCACCGTCCGATCAGGACCAGGCCCGTGCCGGACGGCGCGTAAGTGTTCCACGCACGCCTCAAAGAGTTGTCAGCATAATTTGAGGGGCCCCTTAGGGTCGAAGCCTGCCGGGTCAGCGGGATTGTCCGAAAGGGTTACCGCTACCCCGGAACATAAAGGGCGAAGGAAGGAACATGGGTGGGTTTTAGTCAGTAAGAGTCTGACACTCCCTTCCACTCCACCCAGAGCGGGAGGGATCATTTGATGATTTCCCACCAGAAAAAAAAAAAAAGTATTTCTATTTTATGGATAAAGTGGCATTTGTTTCTTATACTTCTATCCTAAGGTCATAGATCATTTCTTAGCTATTACTAAACTTAGTCCGTTTGTCCCTTAATCATCGCAAATAGTTTATATTCTACCAGCAGCTCAACTGACAAAGGAATGAATCATTTAATAATATATCACAGCATTCACAGCTATTAAGTCATATTATTAGCGTAAATCACATTTACAACTTAACTTGGGCCTGTTATGACAATATTATTACGTTTAGCTGAGAATTTTCCTCAAGAATAAACAATTTGGTAAACAATTTACAATATTGTGTTAACCAACGTAAGATTTAAAGGGAAAAAGCCGTAAAAACAAGGCGTGGCGCGAAATAAAGCATCATTAACCCATTGAAGTATGAAGTATTATTATTGAAGTAAGTAAGACAATAGAAGTTTTATTGTATTACAACGAGAGGCGTTCAATGTCCCGCAAACTGTTAAAAATGAAAAGCATAAACTAAAGAATAAGAAGTAGAATAGGGGTTTGATGTATGACGAAGATACAGCGTAGCATATAGACGAATTCCATAGAGTTACCAATTTGCGACTTTTAAAACTTGACCTATAACTAAGGCTCGCCCCCTATTACATGGGACTTAAACATGACTGGCGTAATGTAGGTGTACTATTTAGGTACCTACTCACAACGACATTTATCAAGCTATACATTCCCAGTGTAAGCTGACTTCCCATTTTACGAACAACCTATGCAATGCGAGGTCAGCTAAAACTGAAAATGTATAGCTTGATATGTTGTCGTGTGTTCACCTCTGCCTAACATTTTGGGGATTACAGCCGTGATGTTACGTTTGTGTGTGCTTTAACTAAGCAACCAAAATTAAAGGAACATTCTACTCTCGTCCAGAAAAAGTTTTAAAGTGCAAAACTAATAAAGTCATCCAAATAAACAACTTAAATTGAATTCTTTCAAGAACTATCGTCAATTAGCCGTTTGATTGGTCAGAGCAAGCTAGCCGTGACACCAGACCATCTGTGACGCCATTTTGTTAAAACACAAAGGAACTGTCATTAGTTTAGTGTCATTCCTTAAAATAGTAGTCGAATGACCCCTAGTCGATTGGCTGGAATGATTCGTCTTTGTGGTTCAACGTAGTATTGGCGAAAAAGGTTTAGTAACTTCATTAAGAGCTAAACAAAGTTATTTTCTGAAACTTAACAGTACCAAATAAGTAAAGGGTTTTCATTATCTTCTAGGGTACTCCCAATATGGTAAGAAAACCTAATTACTTGAGGAAATTACCGTGATGCGTATTCATTTGAGTAAAAACCGTGACGCGTCTGCAATACATGTGTCATAAAGTCATGAGCATCTCTTTGAACCCGAGTACACCATAAGACTGCTCGTAGAAGAACTTTGTGATTTGTTCCTTCCTTAAAACGCTCTCTATAAGCACTCCAAAACAACAGTACTTCTCTAAAACAATACACGATCGAAAAGGACAGTCGGCCATTTTAGAATCCCGAATGAGTCAGTGTGGAGTCGGATCACGTAGTGTGAGGATGGTCGCTACTGCGTTACGTACAACTTGTGTTGTTTCTAGTACATGTGCAGCGTACGAGGAAGTACCCACCTTTATGGTTAACTGTTGGTCTGTTTGATTATAGTAATTAGTGGTTTAGTTCTCAAGGGTGCGTTTGCGGTGCTAATTGATGGGTACAGGTACTTTGGAGGTCGCAAAAAGTGGCGCCTAGAGATTTCCGTTGGAACTTGGAAGTAAAAGCACTTGGCCATTCCATCTACATATTTCTTAGACCTACAGGACTACCTTTGTTTGTGAAAGATGATGTGGATAGAAAAGGAGTGACTACTGAGATGACGGCTAATAGAGAAGTATGGAAGAAAACTAGATGTTGCCCCGACCCAAAATAAATTCAGGAGAGTGATGTTGGTGATAAGTTCTGCGACCACCATGTATAAATCGACGACAAACCTAATAGGAATTAGGTATTCGATTTCAATACCTATATTATTGAAATGGGATTCATTAATAGTGATCCATTTTTTACCGTTTCGTAAGCACCAATACTTAGGTATTGCTCTCAATTAAAAACAAGTAGACAACTAGAACAAACACTCACTCAATATAATCACGTAAATCAGGTTTAGATATGCAAACGAAGACAAAACACGATCATTATCCTTATCATGATTGAATTTCTTAAAGACTTGTCCATTGCGTGATCCGATGTTACCTCGCCGATTAGCGAATAGCTTTATTAGTTCAATTATCGATGTAAACCGTACTATTATGTAATCTCGACAAACAATTGAACAATACCGTGCCGTGGGTGCGTATTTCGTGACTTATGTAAGTAAGAATTCCATGGATACTTGGGTAGCTATAGTTTTTGCGAACCCATGGTGGGTTCGAACGTGTGTGGAGAGCGTTGATCGAGTAATGAATAAAGATCTGTTATCAGGTATTGGGAGGTATGAGGAGATTGCGTAATAGGTCTGGTTACGGGAGATGGACAAAATTGCAAAACTTCAACACTATTACACCAATGCTGTTTGGTCCCAAAACTAAACGAAACACTAATAGTGAAAAATGACTTTAATTTCGGAGTCGTTGGTTATTGGAAATTAAAGTTATTTTTCACTTTATAATGTTTTTTTTTGAGGGTCAGCTGATTTTTTTTTTTTTTGCTAAAAATTTTTGTTTTCACTTTTTAGTTGTACCTACCCCACACAAATTCGTATAACACTAGTTGCTATTTAAATATTAATGACAGGATGTTATTATAACATCATCAATATAAACTAAGTGGAAAAATTAAGTAAGAATAAAAATTGCCATAAAAATTGACACTTACTACATATTCTCTTGAGGAAAACTCGAACACTCCTCACAATTTTTCATAAGAACTTTCATTTTCAGCTCCTAAGGGCTCAAACCGGAGGTTGACACTTGAAAGTAAAGAAAAGTATAAGGTAGCTGATAGCGTCAGCTACCTTATAATATTTAGCATTAGCAGCAAGTTCTTCAGTTATGCAACGCGCATGCGACATGCAGTCGTGACAGCCTAAGTCGGTGGCATGAAATTGTCATGACATATTGAGGTTGCCAACGTGACAAAGTGACAACTATACAACACCCATGTTCACTTATGCTAAATCTAACGCCTTAACTGAGGTGTAACGTTTTTTGTGTCAATGTGTACTTCTTTTGTTTCGGTTTTAATTATTCTTTTAGGTCATAGCTAGCTAGCTCTGTAATATACAGGGTGGCAGGGACAGCGAAACATAACCTGTTACCATAGATTCAGTACATGATTCTGAATCCCCCTGCGTTGAAATTTTTCATCGGTTATTTAAAAAAAAATGCTATTCCGTACAATGTACATTTAGACCGCGTAGGTACCGTACATTTAAACAGCAGTTTTTTTTTTTGATGACGTACGCATTGTTTCTACGCTAGTTCTAGAATTATGTGCTGAATTCGTGGTTCCTTACAGTTTGCGCATCGCCGTCCCTGCTAGCACCTGTGTTATTAGAACCATTCTGGAAAAACTTACCATAATTAATTTTGACTTACTCTGGTTTCAAACAAGCAAGGAAATGTACTAAGATTGTTTTGTCTCTAAGTTTTCGTCATTTTGCCCGTTTCAAAATTAAGCAACGCAATGTTGTAGTACTCTTAGCAGCCATGTGATAAAAAAGAGCCAACAAAGACATTTTACGACTTCGAGAATCAAGAACAAGGTTTTAAGTTTAGTTTTAAAGTGCGTTCACCTCGTTTCGCCGTAGGGCCATTAGAAGCTTCGAACAGCGGTTTAAAAAAAAAGATCATTAAGACTAATTCTACTAAGTCATTATCTCTACGCTGTTAAGTAAGCACCACAGATTTTGGAGCCTCAATAAAGTTATAATTAAACTATCTTCTGCCCGCAACTTCGTCCGCGTGTAATTTCTTGTACCCCCGACCCATCACGTCGCATCGCGTGGCCTGCCTGCGCTATTACTTCGTTTTCGTTTAGCGTTCTTTCCGACTTTTTTCTTTTTGCTCGGCTTGGTCCTAGCGTGACGTTAAATATAGCCATATCCCATATAGCCGTTCTAAAGAACTGGGCTATCATTTATGCAAAAATATTTTTCCAAATCCGACTGGTAGTTCCAGAGATTACCGCGTTCAAACAAACAAATTCTTCAGCTTTATTATTATTATAGATATATGTAGATATATGCTTCAACCAATGAAAGTTTACACGAAGAACTAATGGTATAATGTATTCACATTCTTATGAATCGAATTGAAAACCAATTGGCAACACTTCCTGTTCGAGGCATTGACACCTCCGGTGATCAAACTATCATTATTTACGTATTAGAGAAAAAACTACAGAGAATGTTGTTATTGTTTGTATTTCTTCCGTTAGATGTTTCTTTGGTTTTTCGGTATTAAACTAATACTTAATGACTTTGCTACGCATCGGCGACTGTGGTCCCGTCCCGGGTCCGTCAGATTTATGCAATTTGCTTCTCCAGAAGGTTCTCTTTTCATTTTGCTGGTTTTAACAGCACTGGCATAGTAAGTGGCGTGGTATTCAAAGACGTGTGACATTTACCAACCTGCACTAGGCCTGCGTAGTGAATTAGGCCCCCTCTCATAGAGAGGAGGCCTGTGTCCCACCAGTGGGAACAATAAATAATGATTATGTGTTATCTGTGGCGTTGTAAGACTGGTAACAAACATCGAAGCGCCAGTAACAATTTAGCCTCTAACCTCAGTTTTAGCAGTTTTTGACATCTCAATTTTAGCATTTTTAGCATCAGCACAAACCATAGCAATCCTTATCTAGACATTTGACTCTGTGCTGCAACTAACAACGCCTAACTTAACAAAGTTGTGGACAAATGTTCATACTTATTTAGCTTTGATGAATGACACCATACCCATCAGGCCCATCACACAAAGCAGAATATTCTGCTGACAACTAGATTGGGGACAACAAACCTAGCCCAGTGACGTGACTATGACGTTGTCACCCATCCCCAATGCCCTACTAACGTCATAAAATGTCAGCGCTATACCAGCACAATTATTTTATGCCAGTATGGGCCAGTATGCCACACAATGGCACAGATTTCAATGAGAGTAAGCTATTGTGACAGATTGTATCTCATCCGGTTAATTTAGCATTTAAATGAGAACTTATACAATTTGGACTACAACGGAGACCTAATAATGTAGTTGATTAAATGTTGTTGTGGGGAAATTGGTATTTCAATGAACTCTTGCTTTTGTTTTTACTCGAGACGTTTTTTTTTTTTACGTTTTAAAGGTTTCCGTTACAGTTAAAGGGAAAAAAAAAACTTTCGTATTGAGGAACAAATTAAGTACTGAGTTGAGCTGCACGATTACTAACAAATGGTGCACTGACTGGACAAGTCCACTCAAACTGTGTGATTCTTTCCTCAAAAGATCATTTCAGACACCAATCTACATGATCTGACCGAAATTGTGTCTGGGCTTTAAAAGAGACTTTGACCCCTGAGTTTGTTTCGGCCTTTTTTCTCAGAGTAGTCAGACAGAAAACGACGACCTCATCTAGTTTAAAAAAAATATGATTGACGACGTGTAAAAGTGTTTTTGCAAACTTACTTACAGAAATAAAATCATTTATCATTTAAATACCTTTTCTTGTACAGACGCCAGCAGGTCAAGCTACCCGAAACTGTCAAATTTTCCCCATCAACCTTGAACCTTAATTCTTTAGCGATAAAGTTGAAAATCTATTAAAGAAATTAGACAGATTTTAATAGCTTGATGTGCTGGCGTCTGTACTTGTCTTGGTAGGTAGTTATTTTATAAGCAAATGTAGTAGGTACTGCAAGCGTCTTTCAATAAAGAGGTATGACCTGCAAAGGAGTGGGAAAGCCTATTGATGATGACCAATTCTCCATAACTCCTTCGAATCAAATTATACCTCTCGAGTCAGGAACAAGTTTCAGTCTCAAATACGGTCCAAAAAAACGGTGAACGTAAAAGTAGTAAGACCATGAGTCACTGATGACGCGGCCCATTCATAAGTAAGGTGGTCGAGAATGTCAGATTTGTTCCGAGAACACAGTTGTCTCGGAACTCAAGTTCACCAGCTATACATCCTGACTCATGAATTTGAAAATGGAATAGTTCGCGTAGTTGTGTTGATTGGTTGATATAATAGTGGCCATTTTGGTTTTTATGAATGAAGATGCGTGTAGGTTTTTTTTTTAAAGATTTAAAGTCATCGACTCTATGTTTGTGATAGATTAAAGAGCTCACATAGTAGTGTTGATTGGTAGATTCAATAGTGGCCATTTTGGTTTATATGAATGCAAAGAGATTTAAGACAAGTAAATAATTTAATGTCTTTGTATGAATGAAACTGACAACGATATTTTGAATGTTTTGTAAAAGAATTAGATTGGAGATTGAGCTATTGAATTCTAAAAAAACCTACCTACCCCTACTTATTAAGCGAGATAATTGGAGTCTTATCACTTTATATGTAGAAAAAATTTAATTATTGTTTGTTACTTCAAATAAACATGCTTCAAAACCAGTTATTTGATTTAATCAACATTTTTTTCCTTCCTAACCTTGTACTAAGTTCAATGTCGAACCAAAATTAAGTAAACCGTTAAAAAAGTGAAGATTTTCATAAAGATAATCGTACGATTAACATCAGCCATTTCAATCTATATAAATAAAAAATAATCACCGAAATGTACGCACATAACTTTCGACCGACTGCACCAAATTGGATAAATACTTTTTTTGTGTTTGTTATTGTCAGGACAAGGTTTGTATTATAAATGTTCTGTACTATATTCACGAAAAAAAAAGAATATGGCGGTACGACGTTCGCCGGGTCAGCTAGTTTCAAATATTTAAAGCTTTAATACATTCGTAATGGCAGCTGTGCTTCTATCCACATCCTGCAGTTTTCCATTTCCTAATAGGAACTTTCATTTTCAACCAGCGTAAACTAGACATGGCGCACACCAGCGAAGGAAAAAGTTATATAAAAAATAAAAAATAAAGTAATAAATTATAAAATTAAAGGAGTCTTATCAAATGAAAGTAAAAAATATTTAAATTAATAGTCTTTCTCTAAACCATAGTGACCGATAATCGTTCATTTATCAAGAATATTTGCGACAATCCGTCTGGTTTAGAACAGGATTATAGTCGGATGACGATAAAATTATTTCGATTGCAAAATAAATAAAAATGTAATAGAAATGGCGCCGTTAACGATAAGAATAGGTGAAAGATTGAAACTAGAGAGCAAAATGTTCTACGATCCCTTTGATTTTTCCAGATTCCTGCATATTTTCACACAGATTTTCATTGCGCCTTGTGCTACTGGCTGGTATTGTCAATATGGGTGATTTTGACCAAGTCCACGATCTACAACACTAGTCAGAAAAACAAGACTATTTAAGACCAAAGAAGACACACAAAGAGACTGTCTTCTTTGGTCGGAGAAGACAGTGTATTTTATTGTTATTAACGTTGTTCCTTCCAGAACTCCCACAAATTCGTTACTATCAATTGATTCACTAGATTTCCCTAAGACGTAATGCCTTTACAAGATCTACACAGGAAAGTCTATACTATAAGTGTTGCAACGTATAAAATACTTTTCCCAAATAGGGATTCAACCCGGGAAAACCAGTTTCTGAATTGCTGCGTCATTCTACTAAAATGATATTTGAATTGCTGCACCATTATATGAATCAGAAATTAATACTGGCTGGCAGTGGCGTGCATTGGTTTTCAGAATAGGTAGACAGGAATTTAATTTCGTCTTATTAACTTGAACGAGTAAAGACCAATGACAATGTGCGAATAGTATGGGAGCCGAGTAGGCTGTCTGGCGACTGCCTACTGCCGCGCGTGTTTGTATGAAGATTTTATTTTTTGTTAGGTATGATAATTTAGTGAGTTTCTTAACTGTGGGGCACTCATACTAAAATGTAATTGACAGGCTTATGGTGATTTATCGAGGTAGGCACTGCCTTTATGCAATGCACGCCACTACTGGCTGGTCTCTAAGTAAAATAGAGCTAATTATTTTGTTTTTTATTTATTAGGTACTAATTCCAATTCGAGTTGCCACTGTAAGTTTTAAGTATCAAAATCATGGAAAATGTACCTAAAAAAAAAAATTACTTCCAGGCATTTTAGTACAGACGCCAGCACATCAAGCTACTACCATCTGTCAAATTTATTTTATAGATTTTCAACTTTAATACTAAAGTATTAAGGTTCAAGTTTGATTGGGAAAATTTGACAGTTTCGGGTAGCTTGACCTGCTGGCGTCCGTACATTGAAAGCATCGGTAGCAGGCGTGAGGCGCTCTTACAAACCGGTTCCCACCGGCTTCCCTTCGAAAATTCAGAGCACAACCACTCTATAGTCTATTCATCGTTGAATATATTTAAAAAATGAATTGACTTGAAAAAAGTAGATCGAAATAGGAATTTAATGAAACGGTTTCTTAGGACTAAGTGCGCCACACCCGGCCCAGGTAAGCATTTTTTTTGCTCCGGCAGAGGTAATCTGTCATAAATTCACCCTTCGCCACTGATCGGTAGAATACATTATGTGTAGGAAAGACAACGCAACCAAACATGTTGCTTATATTTTCACTAAGCCAAGGCCCTATGCAAATCGATACCCAAGAAAAACAAACTTTTCCTTCCATAATGTAAAGAAAGCATCTTATTAGAAATCTCATAACCACATGACGTAAGATTTCACTTGCTGGTACTTAATATATATTTTATCACTTTCTAATGACGCACCGGACAAAGATTCCCACGTCCACCAAACGAAAAAAAGCTCACTACTGTCTTAATAAAAGTAATGACTTCATCAAGAATGGATGCTCATAAATGTCTTGGTGTTACATATGTATATATAAAAAAAAAAACGTCAAAATAATTATTGGCGCCAAAAAATTCGACTGCTTAAAAATATTCCTGTGCTTTATAATTTAACTGGGTGATTCTGCAACGATTGTGTAAATTTACAATTCCTATTTTGACATCACTTTATTTGTTTTGTTTAATCGAGTAATTTGGCGTGATTTTATTTTAATCTACGATTCATAAAATCTTAGGAGACCAATGTTCCATATTTACTAGCAGACTAATAAGTCCAAACCGTTTATCTATGCCACAAAAGCCTCTTATGGCCCACTAAAATAGATAAACAAGCAAGTTAACAATCATAACCCACATTCTTATGTTAGTGTGTATGTATAGTTTATTGCAAATGTTGAAGAAAGCGTAGAAATCGGATAATATACGTATCTAATTTTATTGAGTAATTCTCTAGCGTGAATAATTACAAACAATAATTTCATTTCGCGTTGCCAAATGGAGCTAGTCTTGGCTTCTATCTAAAATCAATTTATTACACCTCATAATAATAATTATGTAATGTGTTCATGTTTTTTAAATGATGGCAACTTTTATAATTAACCTACATACATATTAAAGCTGTTTGGCGAATCATTTTCTATTCTAATTTTCTGAAAGATTCCGCTGCGTTACCCAAGTGTGGTTATTTCCATTTTTTGGATCAGATTTGTTTAAGTAGTTTAGTTCAAAAAGGTTTTTATTTATGTAGTAATATTGATTTTAATTCTTACCTTATGCACTTTCGCGGAAAAAGGTATCACGTCGCTCGTTGGACCTGTGGAGGAAATGAAAGGGATTAGCGGTTGAATCATCAAGAATTCATGGCGTTAGGTTTCGTTCCGGAGTGACGTCACCTGGTTATCTAGTCTATCATCCAAGACAAGCTGAAGTTACTACTAACAAAGTAAGATTACGTCAAAGATAACATATTTATAAAATGAAAATAAAACGACAGCTGGTAAAAACAAGACATGTTGAAATGTCAGTTCAAAGTAGTAAGAATATTTTCAGACATTGTACAGACGCCAGCAGGTCAAGCTACCCGAAACTGTCAAATTTTCCCGATCAACCTCGAACCTTAATGTTTTAACGATAAAGTTGAAAATCTATTAAAGAAATTTGACAGATTGTAGTAGCGTCTGTACCATTGATGTTTATAAAACGACGGACTACAAAAACAACTCCTTTTATAGAATGTCATGTCAAAGAAATCAATTCATACCAATTACATGATAATTCAAAAGCATACAATGTTTAATGATAACAGTAACACGACAATGTAAATATGTTCCCTGTAGAAAGTTCTAACATTCCTCGTGATTTTTTGCAACAATTTTTCTTGCCGTGAAATTAATGGACTTTGATTATGGATCGGGACAAATATGTCGTGATTTATCGGGACGTCTTTATCACTTGGAGTCTGACATCTGACTGATGGGACTCATATTTGTATCAGAGACAGCATCAGCAAGAAATAGGAACGCTCTCCATGATTTGTGCTATGAGAACTTATTTTTCTTACGATGACTAACAGTTATTACGTAGCTCTGTTTATGGTGTGAAGTACCGTAGATTCAGAGAAGTCTAAAGTACTAATTAATTTGATTTGTAAAGACAGACATGTGTTGCTCAAAAGTTTACAGTAACTGTTCCCGATTCAGAAATTAGCAATCTTCATTTACTATCTTCACGGCAATTGTAGGAAAGTGGTGTAAAGATAAATGTCGATAATATCAATAAACCTCAGTAATGCCGATGTTAACCGCTAATACATCGATTTAGATGATCAAGTGTGCAGTGTACCGTACCACGAGATATTACCGCCATTAGCTTGCTAGTTGCTTGTAATGGCAGCGCGGCCGGTGCGAACGAATGTTCGGCATATTTCACGATGATTTAACACAGAAAATGTGGAGAGGACTGTGCGTTCAATTTATTTGTACAGCGTATTGACCTGATTCGTGTAATAGTTGTAATTATTGCGGCTCAATTAATTGTTCTTGGAAACATATTACATAGATCCTCTTGATTGGTAACCATAATTGTTGCAGAATAGACCCACTTTCATGTCTCCTATGCGTGCGACTTTGTAGTGGTCTACGAGGGGCATAATCTGGTCATTATGAAGACATTTAGGTGCTAATTAATAGTGATTATAAATAATTTAATAAGCGGATTGACTAATTAAGACACTTTAATCAAACCTAAGAATTACACAAGGAATATAGACCTTAGGTATAGTCAGGATAAACCATGACGAGAAGATGGGCGCAAAAACAGATAATTGATTTAATTAAAACAATATGGCAAATGTAGACACTTATGTAATAAACTTGCAAATACAAAGCGTTATGTAAATCTTAATCCTCGTATCGAGTACGTCGTTTCAAGTTTTTTCTTGTACTTTCTACAAACATTCAGGTAAATATTTATTTAGATTATCTAATAGTTCTTTCTAATAATCAATTCCTATACTTTTCGGTCTATCACTAGCACTAGCTGTTGTCTGCAACTTTGTCTGCCTGTACATTTGTTAATACAAATATCCAAGATGAAAAGTAGCCATGTCCTTCTCCTGCAGGGTAATTGCATAACACATTAACTAACAGTAACAATTTCGTTTTAACAGTTCAACAACATTCATTGCGTTATTTATGTCGTTGAGCAGATGTATTTTTCGATCATATGAAGCAATAGATTAGCAATATCCTTCAAATTTATTCAGTTTGACATTGATAATTTGTTACGCAGTTAGGGTGCAGGTCCCAGGCTACCAATCTGTACTCCATAACGATGTATGTGTCAAAACGATCGGTTCAGTGGTTAAAGCGTGAACAGAGCTCTGACAGAGACAGTAACTTTCACATTTTTAATATTACTATGGATACTCAGAAAGATCCTATGATAAGATGCTAGAAATGAATAGTGGATTCTCAGTGCCATTTCCTGTATACAAGATATCCAAGCGAAAAAAAACTTGTTTTATACAAGCTTTTTTGAAAATGCTGCACGTCATACCAGTAATATTTAACGAGTCATGAGCCTTGGTTACTACTTCAGGTAATTTCTTTTACCAAATGGACCGTTCTTTCGGACTCCTAAGTCGAGTCAACGTGCATAACATGTAAGGTGTGCAAAGCCTAGAACATCAAAGCTTTTAGTAAAAATGACAAAGCTTGCAAGAATCCTAAGTTAAATCTTTTAATGAATACAACAAATTAAAATATTGACATTGCACTTTGACTGAACCGAAACCGACCGAAACTGTCAAATTTTCCTAATCAACCTTGAACCTAATGCTTTAGCGATAAAGTTGAAAATGTATTAAAGAAATTTTACAGATTGGAGTAGGTTGATGTGCTGGCGACTGTACTGTCAGCTAAACGCTTTTCGATACTTACTAAGCTTTAATCTACCAAGACTTGAAACTAAAGCTACCATTTCCTAAGTTCTGTGCACACAAACTACTAAATATTTTCACCGTACACCGTCGCTGTAATGATTATTTTAATGCAGTTGATTGTATGTAAAGTTGGAATGGGCGTGTTTAGTTATTTCGTTACTTGACTCACTGACAGCCTGGTGACAATACCAGGCGCATTATATATTCATATTTGACTAAGCTTTACTTGTTAACTTGTTACGCAGTGGATTGGCTCTATTGTATGAGGAACTGGAATTTTAAAAGGAATGAGAACAAGTTTGGATGATGTGGATAAGACTCACCACTAAGCAGAGCCAATCTACCTACTGCGTAATAAGGAAGGGTCGTTTGTGACAGAAAATCTTAATAACGTCTCTCTTGAATCTCAACTTAGAAAAGTGCAATGGTCGTTCCTAAAAACAGCGATCAAGGGATTCGATTAAGTAAGTATGGGACTATGGTTACCAGAGGGAAAATTGAAAAGTCATGACATAAAGCCTGATTTCCATAGTAAAGCCCTGAGATTTTGCCGCAAACGTAAATCCAAAACCAAAGAGTGGAAATTTGATTATATGTGATGTTAATTATGGGAATATATCCAAAGAAGACATAATTATATGGGTTTGTTTATGTTGATTGTAACTTTCTAATATTCTGTTCGTTTCTGGCGGTGCTCCTTCAAATTCTTCGATGTTCATATTGTTCGATGGAAGGTGAAGCTAGCAGTACTTTATAAGCTTCTTTGTTGCATAACAATTAAATAGTAAATTGAAATGGCAATCTTTTGATAAAAACGAAGTTGTTGCATGTCATGCAGCTGTGCCGTTTAATTCTATTCTTCATGCGAATTTGTTTTTCAGCCATTCTGTACAATGCACCTGCATTTATCATAAGCTATTCAAGGAAACTGCATTTATTTATAGTACCCAAGCTCTAGTCACACAGCTTAAAGAATCTGTACTTATTATAGTACACTTTAGATGGTATGAAAAATTTAAATATGACTGTCTACTGTCTAATCTCGTCAACGGAGTGCAACAAAAACAGCCCGAATCCGGAAAACTCTTGAGTTGGTGCCTATGTGTGTATACATATATAGTCAGCTGCGCCTTCAACTTGAAGATTGGCTATTATAGTCTCCTAGAACTCCAATCACCAATCCAACATGAAAGAAGAATATCCAACCTCCTCCCTCCTCCTCCTTTTATCAATGCTGAAGGATTCATTTCTGGACAGAAACAGCTTACCAGCCAAGTAGTTATACTCCAAAGACATTTTTCTAAGCCACATTACTCAATAGCAGTACCTTCTTAGTTTCTACCTCATAGTCTTGTTTATGTCTTAATATCTCGACCGGATGGCATCGTCGATAACTCAGTAGCCATACAGCCATGTAGTCATTGGCCACACACCAACTGCTTACTTGTAACTTAAACTTTAGCTCGACGAAATATAATATCGCTCGGGTTACGAATGGGAGTTATAGCTCTCGTTATAGCAGGGTATATGACCAGAAGAATAACTTCGTGAGAAACTTGGCAAAAGGTCAGTGTGATGCTGATTTGAGGGGGCAATTCTCGTAATTTTAAAAACGTTCACAGTCTGATCTCAATCTGTCAAAAATACCTCTTAATTTCCCTACATTTTTAACATTGATTGTTGCTGAGACGAGATTGCGACTAGGTTTTAATCACGTGATTTTGCCTCCTTTTCGTCAGTGTGTGAAGAACGAGGAATGAGTGATGGAAATTCAATCCACAATTTCTACGAAGAAGGGCACAGAATGTAGGAGGATATTACTAGTAAGAAACTTAATTCCTTCCGTTGCAGAATCTACTAGAGATACCCCTACCATAACTAGACGGATTTTTTTGCTTTACAAGAAGCTCTAAAAGTAAGTGGTATGAGCGTTTTAGAGTAGGCACCATAGATATATACGTTTATATTTCTATGGTAGGTACCATATATGTTTTTAATATTTCAATGTCAAAGTCAGTACAGTCTTACACATCAAGCAGGTTCGTCAGTTCGTCACAGACTATATCCCTTCAAACTAAACTACTGCAACGTCCCTCCAACATGGCCCAGCGATAAAATATCACAATTCTTCATACATTGCTCCTTCGCTTACTTATCAGATTTAATTTATAGTATGGAGTCGGCAAAACATCTCGTTTAATAAGTCATGACTCGAATAAGGCGCGAACTGGAGACTGTTGGCAATTGTTTATGTATCTTTATACGAGATCGGCGGTTCGACACCGGGTGAGGACTTATATGGAAGGGAGAATAAAGCGATAAAATATTATTAGGTTGTATTGTGAGAAATAGGAGGGGTTTTTGCGATATTCGATGGTACTGATGAAACATTTTTTCCTTTTTTTTTTTTACTAATCTTGAACTAGGAATCACCTATCCATAAATTAATGAGGAGTCGTCGTAGTCTTCATAATTGAGGAGCCAATTTAGATGGAAGAGTTCGTTCAAATTGTAAAGTCGATTCGAATTCTGGTTTCCAACTTTATCAAGTTATAGCTTAAATAACATCACGCCTGTATTCCTCGAAGGGTTAGGCAGAGGTTCACCTATAGTACGCCCAGAATACTGTACTTATCGAACACCCACATTTCGCGAGCTTAGAGGGTGAGCCTATTTCCATCAACCGGGCACAAATGCAGACTCCGGGCGGCTACTGAGAAATTCCAGATGAAAAAAGGAAAAACCGTATAACACTTTGCCCGACCCGGGAATCGATCCCAAGACCTTATGCCCAACTTGGCTTGGGACCACGGGACAGTCTTATAGTTAGTCCATTTTTATTGGATAATCTGGCTTGTCAGTGATGATATGGTTAGAAAGGGGGTGACCGAGATGACGACTAATAGAGAAGTATGGAAGAAAAAGACATGTTGCGCCGACACCAAATAAATTGGGATAAGTGCAGGAAGGAGAATGATGGTGAATCTGGCTTTTCTGGCTTATCGGTATGCTTTGTGATTATAAAAAATTTATAATCACAGCTGTTAAAGATAACCTTTGTAGCGTTGGTACTCTATGGTGAGTGACCATAGAGTAGTTTAACTTGACGTCATCAAACGTCAGTGGCTTTTCTCTTCTCCATAAAAAATATATTTTCCTTAATTAATTATATCGATTCAATTCGTATTCCTTGTACAGACCTTCCATCATACATGTTTATACTAAAAATATATAACCTTATCATCTATCATTTGTGTCCCATACTTTCCCACTTCACCATTAATACATAATATAATGAAAGAGTCGGCAACAGTTCAATTAAAAATATAAGATTCTAAGGCGATAAAAACGTTATAATAATAAAGTTACGTAAAATTTCGATAGCAGCGTGGCTCGTTAAAAAAAGTCTTGTTTATATGTAACGAAATATATCAAAAACCTGTCCCTGACGTGAACGGCTATAAACTATACATATAACCAGTGTACAGATAATACGAGCAACTTCCGGATACTCTTGATTTCATCTCATTTAGATAATATGCATTAAGCAATGTGCCTGGGATCTACTTGCTTCATCATCTGCCTAGCCTTTTCCCAACTATGTTGGGGTCGGCTTCCAGTCTAACCGGATGCAGCTGAATACCAGGATCTACTTGCTTATTTCGTTGTTTTCTAACCAGCTTTAGCCCGCAGATTTACGGCAATCCTAGGGGAACACCTCTTATACCCGTATAAAAACTTTATGAGGTGCAATAACAAACATCTCCAAAAACTTGGTTAAAATTTATATTTTTGTTGGGAAGACAAGGACATATGTACTAAATTGATATTATTATATTAGTTACTATGCATAGCTGTGTCCATAGGTACCTTTGCCTACGTGTCGCCATATTGCAAAGGAAGAAAGTTGGAAAAATCGATGGACCAAAAAACGTTCTAAATTTTCTTAAAAGCACAACCAAACATGTCTGTTTCACATAATATTTGGAATAAAGTTCTCTATAATTATACATAATTCATTTAATTAAATACATATAAATTATATTTTAAAATATTAGAATATAAAACATTTAAAAATATAAAAAATAGTAGCCCACCGGTATCGGAAACAGGGTCCAAGCTACCGGCGGTCAGGGCTCCAGAGAGAGGAACCTCCTGACAATGCGAGCCGTGTCCAGAAGTACCGCATTCTGAATCAAGCCCTTGATCCAGCTGCCCAACGAGAGCCTCCTCAGGTGTTGGTCGAGGCTCTTGGCTATTAATCCATAGGCTGTCACATCCCACATATCGACAACCTCGTGAGCCAATTCATAACTATGTTATTATTACTATCATAAACATGTTAAGTAACATATATTTTTATGATACTTACTCGCTCGTTGAAAGAACCTGTTCTCAGATGCTACCACCAGCATATCGCCTAAAAAATCGTCGTCAATAAATCACACAATTATCAATCTAATAATTATTATACATAGATATTATTTAACATTGAAGGAAATGGATAAGATCTTAATGGTATAGAAACTGAATGCTGCCTCCGAAAAAGATACGAGTACAAGTGATATCCTTTCAAATATGAAAGCAACATATTGTTTTGCGTAAGAAACCTGTTTTTTTACAGCGAAACTAATAAGTACTGAACAAATATTGATGAAAGACTGCAGAACGATAGCTTAATGCCTTGAAAAATAGGTAGTAGTAGTAAGGAATACATATACATAAATGAAAAAGCTAAACTAGAGCAGATTATGGAACGTTCTTAAAGTACTCTGCAGTAAGCTCATTAATAGATTATAGGACTCAAATTACTAAACATCACTTAAAGTTTAACTACTTAATCCATATATTAAACTACCCCCCCCCCCCCCCCCCCCCCAATACAATCTGTACCAAAGTTAACAAAGCTATTTACAATCTTCTTTGAAGCTAAAGCTTTTAACAGTTTTATGATCTTCCATCTACATTTCGTTTTCTTTTCTTTTACCCCATACCATAGATAACACATATAAACTTAAACCTTTTTAAATAGAGAGCCTTCACTAACCTTCCAACGATTTCACCGACATTTCTTGACGGAGTTTTAAACATAAACTCTCCTTTACGGTTCGGGATATAAGTTAAGTTTTCTCTTAACTTAACTGTCATTGAACTTAACTATCACTGTCAGTTTTATGGTTAAATAACTTGAATGCTTTGGAATACATTGGTGGCAGTTTTAGGATTTTTAAAGAAAGTTTGAAGAATTATTGTAATAATTAGTGCTCTGAATTTAATACATAAGTCGATATGTCAATTCTACAACTTAGTTTGTAAGTTACAAAAAACATATTGTTGACGTATATTCCAGGAATAAATATCGAAGAAAATAGCGAAAAGACAAGGTGCATGTAAACTAAGTTTAGGATGAATCAGGTTAAGTCAAGTTGCCCTTAAGAAAAAAAAAAAGTTTTTTGATTAACCGTATTGTTTTCATCGGTTATGACTTTATGACGAATTGAGCGTCATATGAAAAAAAAATCTGCTGTTCATATAAAAGTGCAATAACTACGCGGTCAAAATGAATATTTTTTTAATAACCGACGAATAACTTCAACGTATGATGAGGTTCAGAATTTTGTAGAATTCTACTGAGTCTGTGGCGTTAGTACTATTAGATCTGTGCCTATGGTAACAGGTTGCGTGATGTCCCTGCCACCCTGTATATTTACTATCAGTATCAGAATTCTTTGTTTGATAACTTATATCGTAAGTAAACATTTGATTATCAATAGCAAATATGGCCTAAAATACTTTTGCTTTTTCCCCAAATATTTATCTTATCTGATTATGAACTAGAACAACTTGTGATGACCTGAATCTCGATCACATGGTTGTGTTTGAAAATTAATGAAATGCACCCCAGCGTGGTCAAACCACGCTGGGGTGCATTTCGGACGGACCAGACTCGATTAATCAAATGAACTCCAAGATTCGCACTAGCCCTGTAGCCTCATGTTTATTGGTGCTCCACTGATGGATCATAATATGGTTGTGTTTAAAAAGGGATAATATGGCATGAAAAGACACAGACCACGGAGAAGTTTTCAGTCGCTCTTTCAATAACAGTCTCAAAGAATGACGATACTACATGTCATTGTGCAGATCGGGCGCACCCTAGCTAGACAGACACCTCGCTAACATTTTGCTTACTGCGGGGCAATTGCGTAACACACTAACAGTACCAATGGCTTTCATTTTGACAGTTCAACAACATTCATTGCGTTATTTACGTTATTGAGCTGACAAATTTCTCAAACATATTAGCAATATCCTTTAAAATCATTTTGCTTGTGATTAAAAGTGTTACGAAATTAAAGTGCTGGTTAAAATGAGTTGTCCTCTTAGTTCTAATAATATTAAGCATTCTTTTGAAAAAGACCAAAGAAAATATTCCTTGGGGGTGAATGAAAAGGGTCTTGAGTGATAGAATAACGATTGACAGGGAAGAATGGAAGAGAAAAACATTTTGCGCAAGCATCAAGTAACAGGATAAGGACATGAAGAAGATTTTGAATGGGATACATTCCTCATCTCCCAAAGCTGTCCACCATGTTATTTAAATAACAAACAGACATTTAATATTATATAAATTGAATTAGACAATAATAAGCTTTGTTCCAATGCCCTTTGTTTACACGTATTCTGCGAAAAATCTGCAGTAAGAACGTATGGCTTCCCGACCCCCGTGCGTGCAGCGTGCATTGCTAATCTTACTAACTATGTTATATGAAGCCCTAGTACTCCTGAATACCATGCAGCCTATTGTACAACTGTTAATTTAATTTTACACCATTTAAACAAGGGAATAAGGTTGAAAATTGAATCATGTGTGGTTTGTATTTTGTTGTTTCTCTACTCTAATATCGTTAGCACAGATATACTTGGTTTATTTTATGACTGCTGTTGCTGATATGGCAAATACGATAACATGCTAATACGACCCTTAACGACTGTCAAAGATCCACAAATGACAGCCGGGACCAACAGCTTAACGTGCTTTCCGAGCCACGGAGGGGTCTTGGTATGTAAAGATGATCACCCATCCACGAACCAACCGCGGCAAGCGTGGTTTAACCTGATCGATTACCCGTGCGGCTGTTATTTCTTAGCCACAAGCCCGTGAATTAGGTATTATATATATATTATTTTGAATGCAATGCTGTTTACATACTGCTTACAGCCAGTTCGATTCTATCAGATCACCTAACGTAATTTATACACTACACTACTCTACTAATAACGCCTTAACTGGACTAAATAACGCCTTTCAAGGAATACGTCGTTTCCCTGTCACCCTGTATATTACATATTGTAAAGTTTATTTAATACAATCCTTAGGTAGGAATGTATAAAACAAAGTAAACAGACAATAATATGATGAAATTATTAATTTATTTTCCTTATATTTGAACTATTATTAGCTCACCATTGTCTTCTGAGAACCGCAATCATGCCTAGAGCTTTGGTTAAATGCGAGTTTTTGTAACTTCAGAAATATATTCAATTCTTCCTGTGTGTTTAATTGCCCGTTGAAAACATGTTGTGAAGTCCCATGTGGTAGACTGAAAAATCTTCTTTGCAATAATACGATAAATTGCAAGAATATCAGAATAAAATATAGGTCACCTACTTCTACGGTTAGGTTAGGTACTCTATAATAGGTTTTTTTTAATGGACTTAAGATTGAATGATTGACAGAATAACTAGTGTACAAACGGATACATCATTCATTCTTTGACACCTTTTGCTGAGCAGTAGGGACGATATATTATTTTGGTTAGATCAGGGCCCTATACATATATAATGTATAATTAAAAATGCGACACATTTGTCAAAAAACTACTTAATTGTCTCAAAAAGTGCTGTTTAATCAAGCAAAAATCTATGAAAAAACTTGTCGGATTGTCCTCTGTCCGATTTATTAAATAAGCCCCAGGGGTAATTGGCTGGTGCTTAAGCATAACCCATAAACAACATTTTGAACGAACCCAGCCCCATAGTTTCATAATCTATCGTAGACACATTTCCTCGGCCCATTTAAGCCTAAAATGGATTATCCGTGACCGTATTACGTGAAGTGTGCGATCGACAGGAAGCCGTGTCGACTTCGACATGTTCTCGGTCACACAACGGTCGCCCGATAAACGCCATGACTTACATCCGAACAACATTATTAAAAAGTTTGCTTGTCATAGACAATTCATAAGTTTGTAGTAGGAATCTAGGCTAGTGGTTACAATCAGATGACACTCACGTGGGACACTTTCATATTTGTAAAACTTAGTGTATAAGTTTTGAAAAGCACTAGAAGAAAAATTAAATTGACGGAAAAGCATGCCTACCGATCTCATCCTTGGATTTTGATTTTCCAACGTCAGTAAAAAGTTGCTAGGTACGCGTGATTTTTTTCTTTAAAACAGCGTAGTACAAGCATATAGATTGGACTTTTCTTTAGGATAGGAGGAGTTTCTGAGTTTTCCTGGAGCGAAAGGTGAATTGAGAAACATTATGCCAATTTAATGTCATTTAATGAAACTTTACCCCTGTATCTTTGGATGATATACCTACTAGCTTAGGGTTAGGTATACTAAAAACTTAGTTAAATATATTATTCGTTTTTACCGTAGTTTTTCATTTCTTGTTAGTGAACGTAACACAAAATAAATAATGTGACATTAATTTTATTGTGCTTAGATAATCTTCTAATAGATCGTTACATTTGACAGCCGGAAGTCAATGAATCCTCAAATTTATTACACTTTCAAAATCTCAACATTTGACGAGATTTGATAAGCACCGGATTTGGAATCGGAGATGCGTAACCGGTTATTTTGATTTATTTTTCATTTATTTATAGTATTATGAAACTATGGAAATTATCGTTTGTTGTATTGGACTAGTTTTGTTACATAACTTGTGGATAGGGGCACTAATTGAGACGTGAACATACCAAGCATGTTAATACATGTAAATTCTATGCTGATGTTCGTAAATCGTAACACTTTAGATGATCTAGCATTTGTTCGTGACTCCGTCCGTGTAAGCAAAATTCCTGTAAATGCCTACGGGTGCCATTTTCGAGGGAAAGATGCTGCGGGGGTGAAATTCCTAGAACATTGGTCGCACAATTTTGAATCAGTTTAAATCAGTATGGATATGATAGATTTTGTTACCTACCTGAAGGTAGGATAGGTACGAGGAAAAAGTGTGGGACGATAGATGGACCAACGACCGACGAAAAGGGTGGCTGGGACAGACGATGTGGAAGCCGGAGGACAGGGTGTTTCAGCGGGATTGTCCGAAAGGGTTACTGCTACCCCGGAACATAAAGGGCGAAGGAAGGAACATGGGTGGGTTTTAGTCAGTAAGAGTCTGACACTCCCTTCCGCTCCACCCAGAGCGGGAGGGGTCATTTGATGATTTCCCACCAGAAAAAAAAAAAAAAAGGGCAGGTTGTTGTGGCGCAATCTGGAAGAGGCTTAGGTATTCCAGCAGTGGACTGTGCTAGGCCGAGTTGATTGATGTTTGACGAGGAAAAAGCAGAGATAAATTATTTTGCGGTTACTGTAGAGTAACTTTTATAGTTTTTACGATGCAAAAAAATGAATCACGAAAAAGACCGACTGACCGATATTTAAGTAGGTATACCTAATTCGATTAAACTGAACTGGTGGGCACTGGAAGATAAGATTTATGGAAAACGAAATATTTTTGATGTTATCTTGTATTTCAGTATGTGGAATGTTGCTGGTTGTTGCGTGTCTGATTAATTGATAGACATCTGTAACTCAATGATGTTACTGAAAGTTATTTTTAGGATGCAATATTCATAGTTACCATTAGTAAAAGCCTTTAAAAACGTAATATCATCGCAGGTATCATTGTATCAGCTACGCAGCTATAAATAAATCCTCATCATCATTTCAGTCCGGAATCCCGAACTGGTGGGTATAGCCCGTTTCTTCTGCCATACTTCCATGTTCTGTGCGTCTCTCATCCAGGTGTTTCCCGCGACTTTGACGATATCGTCAACCCAGCGCGCTTTTGGACGGTCCTGGGGGTCTACTCCGAAGTGGTATCGGCCGAATGTTCGGCCGTTTCCTGCTACGAAGTTACTACATATTTGGTTCGGTCGGTCCCGATCCTACACTCCTACACTCTTTCGAATATTGACTATGGTCCCGACCCAACTGAGCCGATCTGAACTTTTTTCGCATTTTTCAATAATATTCGGTTCGGCCATGTGTCGGTCCGACCCGATCATTCACACTTTGCACTTCGTAGTAGACCCCCAGGTTTCTTTGACTGAACCTTGGCCCCCATTCGGTCACAGCTTTACTCCATCGGCCATCTCTTCATCTAGCTAGATGTCCTGCCCAACCCCACTTGAGGCGCAACTCAGAAATAAGTACGTAAATGTTACTCTGCGTAGGATCAGTAGTGAAAAGCCAGGCGCATGGGTGGAGCATGGGTTCGATTGCAAATTGTTTGAACAATTTATAGCAAGAATCTCAGTCGGTAATTGATGAAGTTCTTCCCTATGGAACGGGGCATATCTTGAGTGTACAGAATCTTTATTTTTGCCCTCTCTTCAGTTATTACTGGCCTGAATTACATTGCAATATGCTAAGTAAGTTTGTTATGTGGTTTTATAGGCAATTGACGTCGCATATTGTAAGTTATTTATTTGCAAAACATCCTACCTGCTACGCACTGGTTTTACCACTCATCCGATGAATTACTTTGACATAAATTCCCATTTTTCTATTTTTCCTGGATATTCTACTTCGTAACTTACCTACGTAAGCTTGCGGCTAACATTCTTGAATGATTCATTTTGTTTTTTTTTGTGACGCATAATCAACAAAAAGTTAGTGATAAAAAGTTATTAAGTCTCACTGAAGTACCTGCTTGACTTGTGTGCTTAAGAATTATTGATCTGAGTTGAGTACCTAACTTTAATACTTCGTATAAAAACACGTTTAAAGTGTTTATATTATAGGTACCTACATTGGTTCTGGGAATTTAATTTTTTACTCTTAAAGATCGTCCCACTAACCACACTCCACTTGCATACATAGAGGAACTTTTGTCATTTTGCATCTTATTTGTTAAAAAAAGTTTTATAAACTTTTGACAGTTTGTAGGTACCTATTTAAAAGCTATTGCTATGATAATGTTAAATAATTCACACGTGGTTTTCTAATAAATTGATTCTATTATTATTAAAAATATTTCCGAACTTACCTCCAAATTCTCAATAATAACTCTCAAAGGTAAATCACAATAAATCCAGTTCAAATATTACACAAACTGTTCATTACATAAACAAAACAATATTCACAAAATTTCTCTCGTACAATAACAAATTCACACTGTTTTGTTTCAAGTTATAATGCACTAGCGCGGGAATGTTCGCAACTTAGCGTTTTTCGCGGCGCATTGTCGTGATCGTGCACTACTGTCGCACATTCCGCACGACTCCACCTCAGCAATTACGTTCGACGAATACAAAACAAGCTTGGCGTGCCGCTTTGCTATGCGTGATGGATTGGCTAGTTGACTCATCCACCGTGAACGTGTAGTATGAACATGCATGCGTTTTAATGCCATCTAGTGGCAAATATGTGTACTAAGAGACTACAGTGCCACCTATCTATCAATATGTACACCGAGATAGTAGCTCCTGTACTTTTACTATGCGCCAACAGATGTCGGGGTAGTATAATAAGGCCTAAAATTATTGCCACGGAATAGAAAAAACAGTGGAAGTGCCACACAGCTATCGCGCGTGTCTCAATTATGCGGAGCTCCGCAACACCGGCTCAGTCGCGATTAGATAGGTACTTGTTTGTGATACGACGTCTCGAACGTAACGAAAAATATTACAAACATGCCTTATTGTGTAATTTTTACATGCAAAAACGATAGCAGGACAAAAAATGTATCTTGCGGAGGTGTATCGTATCACCGGTAAGCATAAAACTATGATATATTTCAATATAATTGTTTTTATTGACAAAACCATATTTATTACTTTGTTGCGAACCAAAAACTACGGTATGTCCATTTTTTAAAGTCTAAATCAACTTGCTCGCGGTCTTGAATATCATCGTATACATTCTAGAAAATTCGACGCTACTCGATTAGGGATGGGACACATTCAAATAGTCCGGTATCGATAAAATAATAAAATGTGTATTTAAATAGTGAAACGTTATACGTTACCATGACATATTATGTACTCGTTGTCGTTATTCTCGATTAATTGAAATAAATGGTTTGAGTTTGAGTATTTATATTCTGACAAATAAACCAATCATTCATTCATAGCTGGACGTAGGCCTCGAAAAGAACTAATACTAATAAAGTATGTAAATATTTCAGTTTTCCCAGAGATCCTTTTATCAAGGAGAAATGGATAGAAGCTACGGGAAGACAGAACTGGATGCCATCAAAATCAAGTACAATCTGTTCAGAGCATTTTGATGAAAACAATTTGCAAACTTCAACAAAAGGCTACAGATTTTTAAACGATAACGCAATTCCTATTCATAAAATTTTAATTTTTCAAGTATGTGCTATTTGTTACCTATAAATTATTACTTATTTGAGCCTGTCCTTATGTTTAACTACCGTTTAATATATTATTTTACAGGATCAAAATGATTCTAAAAACTGTGAGCCAGGACCCACTAGGACACGGCTCCAGGAAACGCCACCATTGCCTAACTTAATGTCAGTAACACCAACAAAAAAGGCCCGTACAGTTATAGACTCTGAGTTAACTATCAGCCCCACGTCATCAACTCCAAGAAAAAAAAAATTAGGAAAGATGTTACAATGGACTCAAAGTAAAATAAGGAAACAAAATGTAAAAATCAAACTCTTACAAACTCGGAATCGTAGATTAAAAAGAAAAATCAAGAATATGGAAAAACTTCTAAAATCATTAGAAGATACATTTGCCATGAAAAGTGAAGATCTTCTTAGCTTAATAAAAAACAAATTTAAAGGTTAGCTATTATTATTTTTATTACCTCGATTTCCGACCTGACTCGTCAACACTGGGCAATGCGCAAAGGGATAAACACTAGATGAACAGTGTTTATTCCTTGGTGTACTCTAAGCTCAGCATAAGCTTCCATGAGAACCTTAAAGTTAAAATGACGAAATTATGTATGAGCTCAATTCTGTAAGGGCCCTAGTCAAATAAATTGTTTGTTAATAGAGTGTTTTCTTGTAGGTTAATGAATTGATTACTCGCATGACTGGAAACAAACCTGAAGTACGAAAGTATTCACCAGCACTTCGGAGTTTTGCATTAACGCTAAACTATTATTCGCCTCGAGCTTATGATTACGTGCGAAGAACTTTTAACACTTGTTTACCTCATCCACGAACTTTAAAAAAATGGTACTCTAATGGCTGGACATTTAGGTTGTTCTTTTTCAACGAGTAATATGAAATTTGAACATCCCGTGACAAAAAATCCTATTGTTGCTGTATTTGATCCGCGCCATGTTAAAATTATTGAGAAACTCATTTGAAAATTACCAAACGTTTATTGACAAAGATAGTAACAAAATCTTGTGGCAGTATCTAGTAGAATTAAATAGCTTACAAAAACATGAAACTTTTCATTTAGCAAATAAAATAAAAGATCGACATATCAACTTTAAAAATGAAAGGATGAAAGTAAAATTGGCTTCGCAACTTTTTAGCCTTAGTGTGGCAGAAGCAATCAAATTTTGCAGAGAAGATTTGGCAATAGAAAAATTTAAATATAGTGAGCCTACCGAAAACCTTTTAAAACTAGTTAACCATATTTTTGACATTTTTAATTCAAGAAATTTACATTTTTATGGTTTTAAAAAAGCATTAAATAATAATAATGTTTCTCAAATTTTTGATTATTTAAACAAAGCTGCAGTTTATATAAATAATTTGAAACGTGAGGATGGCACACTTTTAATAAATAGTCCACAAAAAGTTAGTTATTTGCGTTTTCTGGGTTGCATAGAAGCGATAAAATATTTATTTGCTGCTTTAATACAGACAAAGATATTGATTTATTTACCCTTCTATAAACTTAGTCAGGATCACATAGAATTATTTTTTTGTAATATAAGGGCGCATGGTGGATCGAACAACAATCCCACGACTAGGAAGTTCGTATCTGCATATAAAAAATGTTGGTGCACGTGGAACTGAAAGACACAGGTTGAGGAAATTGTTTGGTATTGGAACAAATCTCAATTTTAAACTGTTCATCTGCGGTAGAAAAAAATTAATCTAAGTTCAGTGCGACAAGACTTAAGCAGGGAAGATGATCAAAAGGAGGATGAATACTTAGATGAAATTGATCTGCATCTGTCCGATTTCAGCAAGCAAACGATAGCTCACATTGCTGGTTACATAATAAAAGAATTAATTTAAAAAAATTAAGTGAGATATGTGCGTTAGTGCTCTAGTAACAGAAAAAAATCAGCCACTACATAGATTTATAATAGCGAAGGATAAAGGAGGATTGTTGTACCCATCAGAGGATGTCATTAAGATATGCCAGATTTCAGAGATATTTTTTAAAAGACTGTCATATATTTAAAAAACACGTTCTCATGTCTAAAATATACGTCCATATTCCAAAAATTATTTATCATCAGTTAGGAGAATTTCCTACATCGAATCATATTACGGATTTAAATAAAGCCATTGCGGTAAAATATGTCAATATCCGCATGCATCACTTGTTAAAATTAAATATAAAACAGTCAAAACGACAGTTTATTAAACAAATATGTTTTATTTCAAGGACAATAAATATTTTAAATTCACTATTTATCGTTTCATTTAACCATTTAACCGTTTATACTAATCGGACTTTGGTCCATTACATACCTAATATAAAAGATTTTAATTATTACATTGTAGAAACATCGACATTAAATTATCGATATCTTGACCTCATCCCTAGCTGAGTAGAAAAATAGATAACAGGTGCATACGAATATGACATCTATTTCAATGACTTTAGGGTGCTAAATAGAGTAAACTGGTTACAGCGCCCTCTAGCGTTGAGTAGCTGAACTCGTGGATTGCTCGAATTTGATTGTTAGATGGAAAAATGGACTTCATTGTTTTTACATGTAAAATAAAAACAACATTCGGTAGTTGTAATAAGACTTAATTTTGAATAACAATAAATAAACTTTTCGCCAAAGTTGCATTTATAATTACTAGCCAATTATATCATCGTTTTCTGTGTGTTGACATGTTTATTTTAATTTGCAAGTGTATTTAATACGAAAATCGTAAAATGAAACAAAAAGCAATCGAAACGAAACCAATTAATCTCAATCATTTGCCGAAAATGGTTACGCAATTAGGCTGCAGACCAGAAAGTTTTTTGAAAGTTGTCACTCGCAACTGAGAAATATTAATTTTCCTGTAGAATTTACTCACTGCGCTGATCACCGTTGCTAAAATGAGGATCACAAGCGTATTTTAAAACAAATGTAGAGCGATATTGTGCAAATACTGAGTGGGGCGGCGGCAGACAACTATGTTGGTCCTGTGTCCAGGAAACAGATATATGCCAGGGTGGAACAAACACGTCAGTGGTGCTCACAGAGAGGCTCGATTATGGTATCAAAACTGGTTATTGGTTGGGAAACAAAAAAGCGGACCTATTTACGATAGCATGTGCCAAACGAGGCGACTTTTTAAATCTCGGGTAAAATTTTGTCAAGATAATGAAAACAAATCAAGTTAGATGTAATTGCACAGCATCATTCGAATAAACAATTTGGTAAATTCTGGAAAAAGACCAATCAATTCAACCCTAAATCGGGTCTACCTGTGAGTATTGCAGGAGTGCATGCGCCTCGTGATATAGCCAACCTGTTTAAGCGTCATTTTAGGGTGGAATCTCCTGAAAGCTCGACTGACCTGACTCGGGGTTCTGAGATCATGGCACGTTACTGTTCGATTTTGTGCCAAGGAAGTTGCCTCCGTTATTCATAAATTGGAGCGAGGTAAGTCCCCTGGTCATGATGGTCTCAGCATTGAGCATTTGAAATATGCTGGTTTCCATTTGTATCGAGTGCTTGCTATGTTTTTCAGCTTATGTGTGAGTCATTGTTACCTACCGGATGAGCTAATACATACTGTTGTAGTTCCGGTTATAAAAAAAAAGGGGATGTCTCAGACCTGGCAAACTACAGACCCATCTCGCTGGCTACTGTGATAGCAAAAGTGCTGGACAGTCTGCTTGACAAACACCTGGATAGGCACATAGAACTTCATGATGCTCAATTTGGATTTAGACCTGGCCTTTCAACTGAGAGTGTCATTCTTTGCCTCAGCAGACTGTTCAGTATTGTACAGCCAGGAATACGCCGGTCTAAGCCTGTTACCTGGACTTGTCTAGGGCATTCGATTTGGTATCATATGACGTGTTGTGGAAAAAGATGATACATGAAACAGATGTGCCAAGTGATGTTGTCGCAATGTTGAGATATTGGTACTCAACTCAAAGGAACGTTGTGCGGTGGGCAGGCTCACACTCGGACGTGTATGGGTTGGAGTGCGGGGTGAGGCAAGGGGGGTTAACCTCTCCTCGTCTCTTTAACTTATACATGAACGAGCTGATCGGCGAGCTCAGCAGAACAAGCATAGGGTGCCAGATAGATGGACAGTGCGTCAATAATATCAGCTACGCGGACGACATGGTGCTGCTGAGCCCGTCGATTAGTGCCATGCGCAGACTGGTAGATATTTGTGAAAAGTATGCACGAACCCATGGACTCAGATATAATGTGAAGAAGAGTGAAGTGATGGTGTTTAAGGCTGGTAATAAATCATACGCTAATGTGCCTCCCTTGTATCTTTGCGGTGCCAACTTAAACAGAGTGTCTAATTTTAAGTATCTGGGTCACTGGGTCTCAGAGGATATGTGTGACAACATTGATTTGGAGAGGGAACGCAGAGCATTGTCTGTGCGCTGTAACATGTGGGCCCGCAGGTTTGCACGGTGTACCGAGCAAATCAAGGTGACATTATTTAGGGCCTTCTATCAATCTTTTTACACCTGCAGCCTGTGGACTAAGTACACGCAGCGTCCATACAATGCTTTGAGAGTACAGTATGATAACGCATTCAGGGTGCTGTTCGGACTGCCGCGCCACTGCAGCGCTTCAGCGATGTTTGAGGTGAAAAACGTGGATGGTTTTCATGCCATCATGCGGAAGCGTTGTGCATCTCTTATGAGGCGCATGCGGGCCAGTTCGAACAGCCTTCTGAGCGTGTTTGTGGGCCGCTAGGACTCGCCGATGGGAGGCACTGGATGCGACTACACACTGTGGGTGGTCGCATCCAGGGTTTGCCATAAACTGACACTCCTGGGCGGTGCCACTTTGTGATTTTGATTTTTTCTGTGGATTTGTATGTACTAACAATAGTTTTTTAAGGTTTTTTGTGTTACTAACAGTATATGGACTTCGTCTGAAATAAATAAATTATTATTATGTTATTATTATAATTCAGTAAAACCGTCGAGAATGCCCGTCTTGTTGGTTTGACAAGTTCCGGTTTTTAATAATCCTTCGTTCAAAGCGATATTTTTTACTCTATGGTTCAAAGTTTAGTCCATAGAGTAAAGTAATAGTTTAGTCTCTGGCAATTATTTCATTCATTCAGTCTTTCTCTGTCAAAATGGCTGCCCCGCAGGAGGTGCGTGAAGATTTGCGCTCTGTAATTATCAAATTTTACTAGTAATTTCTTTACCAAAACTTATAAATTGATTTGATTCTCATTCGATTTCTGCTTACCTGTGTTTCAGGCGCGACGTGAACCTATCCAGGCTGTCCAAGTATTTGGCCGCAAGGTTAGTAGTGTTTGTTCCTTCCACGTGTTTGTGCCGATTTCTATGTGATTATTTCCGTTATTTAGTCCATATTTTTACCCTGTTATCAGTGTGTGGTACGAGATTAGTGCTGAAACAATTGAAATATAAACTTTCCACCCACATCAATGTGGTATCTTGTATGGGGGCAACATACATAATTGGGTGCATCACTGTTTCCGTTGGCTTGGCCATCCCAGGGAGCCAATCTCTCTTTGATTTACAAAAATATTACAGCTTTGACCGTATTTCATTTATAATGATCCAAGTAGTTTTGTTGCAACTATTATTTATGTCACCAACATAACCTCACAAAAAAATGTTTTTATCAGACAATAATTTACTCTACAGCAATTTTGTATCTACCACATTCAGAATTGGGCTTGGAACATGGACAATTTTTTTATACCATCATGTTGAATTTTTCATGACTTCTTCATAATGCATTTTGTATGTTTTTAGAAAACTGCCACGGCCGTGGCTTACTGTAAACGTGGTCATGGAGTTTTGCGCGTGAACGGTCGCCCACTCGACCTGGTGGAGCCCCGTCTGTTGCAGTACAAACTGCAGGAGCCCATCCTACTGCTCGGCAAGGTCAGAAATATAATATATTATTAGTGTTTGAACGCTTGTCTTCACTGTAATTTCCACTATCATTAAACACTAACTTTAATGTTGTTTGCATTTCTGTGTTTTGTATATCTCAACATATTTTACATCCAGATCCAGCCAATATAAATATTATTGTTACCTATCACAATATTCTGGTAATTTTGCTTATGATTGAATGTTCATGCATGTTTCATAGAATTAGATTTACTACTGTTGAAAATTTAGGATTTTAAATATATTTTAATGCTGACTGTTTAAAAAACAATTCTAAAACGAGACCATACCATGCCAGCTTCAGTTTTAAGTTGCATTTCTTAGTTTATCTAAGAACACAATTTGTTTGTTCACATTAATTTAATTTGCATGTTTATTTCACATTCTTTAGTTTGCTCATGTTTGTAGTAAAGTAAAACTAGATTGCACGCTAACTTTGCACTCATTCTTGTAGTTAGTTGTTTTGCATTGCAATTTCTGTAACTTATCCACTTGTCATATGCCCTTCAGTCACTCGGTTTTATAACATTGTCAATATTATGATGTCTCAACTAATTATGTCAAACTGTTTACTAACACAATACCAGAGGGGCAATTCTCGTAATTTTAAGAACGTTCACAGTCTGATCTCAGTCTCAATCTGTCAAAAATGTCTAATTTCCCTACATTTTGACAAGTGTTTGACATTTGTTTGTCGCCGAGATGAGACTGCGACTAGATTTTGAACGTTTTAAATTACGAGAATTGGCCTTCTGATGTCATAAAAAGTATTACACTGAAGAGACCAGTGAGTAAAAATATTAGCCTTTTTAACTTTTAAATGATGATTACACTTATTCCGAACCTGAGCATCTAAGGATGTGTAGTAAAGATCCAATCTGATCACCATTTCAGTAATATAAAAAATTACATTCTGCAAACCACATTGTACTAATAAAATGTTATATTTTTACAGGAGAAATTCTCCGGAGTTGACATCAGAGTCACCGTTAAGGGTGGTGGTCATGTCGCCCAGGTGTACGCTATCAGACAAGCTATCTCTAAGGCACTCATAGCTTTCTACCAGAAATGTAAGTATAAATAAATATAAAAACGACTAATAATTTTTATTATTGTGGCTATTTTAATTTGTTTTGTGATACTGACAATATATGTTACTATGTTAAATTAATTTGGCCATTTTCAGTATCTGAAAACAAATGAAATGTTATCCCTTCTTCCAAAGCTGTGTTGCCCAAATGTAACTCAGTCATTTCAGGGAGGGTAGATCAACTGTGACATTTACCAAGCAGCAATGTATTTCAATAACTTGCTAGTTTGAAATGTACACAACATTTATTTATTAGAATACAAATTAATGTTTTATTTGGTAAAAAAAATTATGATCCAATAATATTAGGCTAACTTTTTTTTTTTCTTGTAACATCACAAAAAAAAAACTGCAATTCTTTTGCCATTTAAAAAGATGTCAACTTTATCAATAAGTATGTTAGATTTTCCTAAAAAAATCTAGAAAGCAGTAATTTCAACAATCTCCTATCTCATTACAGATGTAGACGAGGCATCAAAGAAGGAAATCAAGGACATCCTCGTCCAATACGATAGGAGTTTGCTGGTGGCCGACCCTCGTCGCTGCGAGCCCAAGAAGTTCGGTGGTCCAGGCGCGCGCGCACGCTACCAGAAATCTTACCGTTAATACCCATCTTTGGTACCACGGTATGGTATTGCATTGCTGTGGAACCAGGAGTGCGATACCATTGCGTGTTTTTAAAAATAAAAAAAAGTATAAAAAGTTTTTGGGTGGTTTTATTTTTGATGATGTTGGTGAAGTCAAATAACGTGGCCACCTACTTGGGCCTGGCTTATCTATTATGTACCATCGACTTAAAGTAAGAAGTCAAATAATTCAGCATCTTGTGCTGAAAAGATAAACCCATTGAGGGTGTTTCAGAGCAGTGGTGGCAAAGTGGTAACGGTCGCGACTTACCCGAGTCGTAGGGCGTCGGTTCGAACCCAGACAGGCACTTTACTTAAATTATTTTATCACCACTGCTCTCAAAACGGCGAAGGAAACCGGCATGTCCTAGAACCAAAAAATCGAAGACTACTACCGACCCGCACTGGGCCCACTTGGTGGATTAGGGCCCACTTCCTCACCGAGAGGAGGCCTGTGTCCCACCAGTGTGAACATAGGCTGATTATGTATGAGGGTCGTATTAGAAGTCAACCGGCCAGTAGAAATTTCCGTCTGAACGAAACTGGCCACTGCAGTTCGCGTCGGGAGGCAGGTGTTCTTGGGGCTTTAGGAGGTCTGAAGTAGTGGATACCTTTCTTGCTACAATTTACATTGCTTCTTTAGGTGGCCTAACGTGGATCGCCTAGGCACCGCACAATCATGTGGATTGATAAAGCACCCATATTGGTTATTATGGCTGATGGTCGATAGATGCAGCACAGTACCTTAATTTTTTTATGATATAACTGGCAGGTAGTCATCATCATCATCATCATATCAGCCGCACGACACCCACTGCTGGGTATAGGCCTCCCCTAAGGATCTCCACGACGATCGGTCCTGCGCTGCCCGCATCCACTGGCTTCCCGCGACCTTCACCAGATCGTCTGTCCACCTTGTCGGGGGCCTACCCACTGAGCGTCGTCCGGTGCGCGGTCGCCATTCCAGAACCTTTCCGCCCCAACGGCCATCGGTTCTTCTCGCTATGTGTCCCGCCCATTGCCACTTCAGCTGAGCAATCCTTCGAGCGATGTCGGTTACTTTAGTTCTCCTGCGGATCTCCTCGTTTCTGATTCGATCACGCAGGGAAACGCCGAGCATGGCTCTCTCCATTGCACGCTGGGTGACCTTGAGCCTTCTTATGAGACCCATAGTTAGCGACCATGTTTCACTGCCGTAAGTCATCACTGGCAACACACACTGTTCATAGACTTTTGTCTTGAGACACTGAGGTAAGTCGGACGCGAAGATTTTTCGAAGCTTCCCGAATGCTGCCCACCCAAGTTGGATTCGACGAGAGATCTCTTTCTCGATGTTGGACCTACCTAGCTGGACTGCCTGTCCTAGGTATACGTAATGGTCAACAACTTCAAGTGTAGTGTTCCCAACATGAACTGGAGAGGGTACAACATGGGCGTTTGACATAATTTTCGTCTTATCCATGTTCATCCTAAGACCCACTCTTTGGGAAGCACTACGGAGATCTTCGAGCATTGTGTTCAGGTCTTCCATGGTCTCAGCCATAAGGACTATATCATCGGCAAACCGAAGGTGTGTTAGGTACTGGCCATTAATGTTGATGCCGAGTCCTTTCCAGTCCAAGAGCTTAAAGATATCCTCCAACGCAGCTGTGAACAGTTTCGGAGAAATAACGTCTCCCTGTCTCACACCACGCTGCAGTTGGATAGGATTTGTGTTCTGGTTCTGTACTCGGATCGTCATGGTGGCATTTTGGTATAAGTACCTCAACACTTCGATATACCTATAGTCCACTTGGCACCTTTGGAGAGACTGCAGTACCGCCCAGGTTTCAATCGAATCAAAGGCTTTCTCATAGTCCACGAACGCCAAGCAAAGTGGCTGATTATACTCCTCAGTCTTCTGTATAACCTGCCGCAGCGTATGGATGTGGTCTATGGTGCTAAAGCCTTTTCGGAATCCGGCTTGTTCGGGAGGTTGGAAGTCGTCGAACTTGCGAGCGAGACGATTCGTAAGGACTCTCGAAAACAACTTATAGACATGACTCAGAAGCGAGATGGGTCTATAGTTCTTTAAGAGGGATTTGTCACCCTTTTTAAAGAACATGATCACCCCACTTATGTTCCATGTCTTTGGCGTTCTGTCCTCGACGATGACGGAATTAAAGAGCCTCTGGAGGACTTTGAGTATCGGCTTACCGCCCGCTCTCAGTAGCTCTGTAGTGATTCCATCGTCACCCGCCGCCTTGTTGTTTTTCAGCTGTTTGAGAGCCAAACTAATCTCGTACAGGCTGACGTCCGGGATATCTTGGGTATAGTGTCGGGTAAGCTTGGCTCTGGGGTCTTTAGCCTTGCTTTCAACAGGTGTCTGCGTGGAATATAACTGCCCATAGAAGCTCTCGATCTCCCTCAGGATTTCAGGCTTCGATGAAATGATGCGTCCGTCGTCAGTTTTCAGCTTCGCCATCTGGCTTTGCCCAATAGACAGATCTCTCGCGAACACTTTGGAGCCTTTATTCCGCTCGATGGCCTCTTTGGCCTCTTTAATACGATAACTGCCCATAGAAGCTCTCGATCTCCCTCAGGATTTCAGGCTTCGATGAAATGATGCGTCCGTCGTCAGTTTTCAGCTTCGCCATCTGGCTTTGCCCAATAGACAGATCTCTCGCGAACACTTTGGAGCCTTTATTCCGCTCGATGGCCTCTTTAATACGATTCGTAGTGATGTAATTACTTAACACACTATCAGTAGCAATGGCTTTCAGTTTGACAGTTCAACAACATTCATTGCGATATTTACGTTTTTGAGCAGACAAATTTTTCGAACATATGCAGCAATGGATATCCTACAAAATGATTCAGATTGATAGTGTGTTACGGAATTAGGGTGCAGCACGGAGTAAGGATACCATTCAACATGTTGGTTACGGCGACTGTATAGGATCTTGCGTGGCCAAAATCGGAACTAACGCCGCCATCTTGTTTTTCCAATACATTTTACTAATTAATTTCACAAATGTTTACCAACAGCGCACCCATGTTAACATCATTCGAGCGTCAAACAAAACCTCGTAGTTCTGTGCCTACTGAAGAAGGGACACGTCATCACGTATGCGAATTTGGCTTATTGCAACGAGAATGAAGATCACTTTGATTTGGACAGTGAGTGATGCAAAATCAGATTTAAAATGACTGAAAGGAGGAGCACCCTACAGATGTGGATGTGATCTACATACATATCCTAATACTAGTTTTTACCCGCAGCTTAGCCCGTGTGGATGTCGAAAGTTATCCCACGGGAACGTACTGCCGGGACATTAAGTAGCCTATGTCCTTCCCCCGGACGGTATCTATCTCTTTGCCAAATCTTATCTGAATCCGTTCAGGGGCTTAGGCGAGAAAAGGTAATATACAGGAAGAGTTACTGTTAGAGTATATGGGACACCAACACCAGAGAAAGAGAGTGTTTATTTGGAAAAACCTTTTATTTAATAAATGCAACACAACATACTACAATTTCAACGCAACCGCCATTATTAGAGAGACCATAGTCAATGTAGAAACCACAGACTATTATTAAGTACTAATAGTGATGCCACATTGTAATCTCTAATAATTATTTTCGAATTTATAATATTAGTATGGATTATTAACACGTTCAGACCGGCGTGTACCACCGGTGGAGCACGGAGTATTTGCTGCCACGGCGAGGTGTACCACCGGTGGCCACGTCACACTATACTTTCAATGTACTAAGAAATTCGCGCCGCTTTGAGAGATAGTGTTGTATTTACCGTTCCCTCCTAGTAAAATAGACAAATTTTCATAGTGTAGCTCAGGAGGAGGATATAATTTCGAAAAGTAAGCAAAAAACAGTATTGAAAAATTGTATTTATTAGAAAAAAATTTACATAATCGCGACATAAATTGTACGAAATGCGAATTGTTTATGATAAATTACGTTGAGAGAATGTAATAATAAGAAAATTAAATCAAAATTGAAAAAAATATAAAATAAAATGCCATTATGGATGGTATAAAATGAAAATTATTTTGCCTGAATAGTATTGAAACAATCCAAACACATTGGTTTTTCACACGCAGAGCAAAATGTATTTACGCATTTCGATTTTTTTCTAGCCATACTCGCAGATTCGGTTGTTGCAAAATGGTCGTAACAAGATCTGCATCTCTTTCGGGTATCTCTGAGCTTTCCTTCCGTTTTCTCTAACTTGTGTTTTGGCTTTCTTTGTGCATGGGGCCTACCCTCCTCTGCAGCGTCATCGGGTTGATTATCAGTGCTGGGGTTGCTTATCATCTCTTTTATTATTTGTTCCCGAAATTCTAATATACTTAGTTTTTTTCCTGCTGCAAATTTTTGGTGAATAACCCAAGCATTTACCAACATTGTGCCACAGACAATCTCAATGATTAGCTTGCGGTACCATTTTAGGGTTTTTCTAAGGCTGGTATAGTACGACGCCATCTGATCAGAAATATCTACCCCCTTTTTCGCATTATTATAATCCAAAACAGAGTCTGGTTTCGCTACGACAGTGTTTGGCCTCCAGCGATGTGGCATTAGATAAGATAAGATAAGATATTTTTATTTGCATAAAACATGGTATACAAGGTGATAAAAAAAAAAACATTAGATCGGACATGTTTTGCTTAATACTAAAGCATGCAAAACTTACTTACTAAAGATAGGTACATTATGACATTGAAATATCGTACATTGAATTCATTCAAAAAAATCATTAATGCTATAGAAATTATTATTATTGAGCCATTTATATAATTCGATTTTAAATAATTTACAATTTAATGTTTTAAACATTTTTGGTAATTTATTATAGAGACGTACACACATAGCCAGAGAGTTTTTATTGAATTTCGCTGATCGAGGCAGCACATCCAGCACAAGTCTGTATTGGTCACGTCGACTTCGAGAGCTTACTTCCTCTGCTGTTTTAAACAGTTCCTTGTGTTTGTGAACGAACATGCATGCTTCATATACATATAATGAAGGTAACGGTAGCAAACCAAGCTCCTTAAATATTGGTTGACATGATTCGTCAGATGGAATCTCGTATATAGCTCGTAAACATTTCTTTTGGGCGACAAATGCTCTATTGTGGTCAGTACTATTTCCCCACATCATTAGTCCATACCGTAGTGACGACTCAACATATGCGCGATATGACATCACAGCCGTTTTTATGTTAGTGACTTTTTTTATTTGTCTCAAAGCATAGACAAATTTATTTATTTTATTACATACAGTACTAGACTATTGGCACTAGAGCTCCTGTATGATTATTGCAGGTCGAAAGCATATGAACTGTACGTTTGTCGGTCATTTCGCTCATTGCCAGAATTGTGACACGATCCCGGCCTTATAGGTCGATCATTATCTTCATTTGACATCCTTTTATGCAATAAACATAGGCATAAACAAACTCGCACACACAATCACGCGCAGCTAATTACCTACGCGTCGCGTCGATGTCGTGTTATTGCGCGAAAAATACACAAAACTGCTCGGGCGTTGTTACGTCAGCGCGGCACGTGCGGTTCTGATTTATGAGACAAAACTCTTTACTTTATATTACGATTACTAGCTTATTAGAAAGAGAGAAAGCATAATTCCTGTCTAATCCTGTCCGTGTCCACCGGTGGCGCACCCCGCCCGGCAAGACTTTTGGTTCATGGGGCGGTGATGTACCACCGGTGGCCATATGAAGATTTGCGCCGTAGGATACCAAGTACCTACTCATGAGGTGCCGGTCTGAACGTGTTAAGAGGCAAAATTTGTGAGTTTGTGTGTAGCGGGCAATCTTCGGAACTACTGATCCGATTCCGAAAATTCTTTCAGTAATGGCTAACGCGTGATTTTTTAATTTCACGCTTTCATCGCTCGGTGAGGCAGTGCAGGTATGCCGTGGCAAAATCCCTTGCCCTGGTGTGCGCAGGCCCTCGGCATGCCGCGGGATGTTTCGGTAGCTGCCGGCAGGCCACGGTATCTAATAGGCTGCAGACATTATCAGTGTGCACTGGCCGGTGGCAAAATCCCTTGCCCTGCCGTCCCTTGTGTGCAGGCCTTTACAAGCACAGCACGGGTCACACTCATGTTGTAGATAATCAGTAAAAGGCAAAAGAAAAGGGAAAAGAAAAAATACGCCATTGATGCAACAAGATTTATTATTATACTATCAAAATTTCGTTCACAATCCAATTTGTCTTTAATAATAGTCATTTACTTGGAAAATTAAATGCAATATATAACGTACGACTACACAATTTCAAACAATTTAGTTTTCACAATTTATGTTTTAAAAATCAAATTTTCATAAAAATAAATATGGCTGATTAAGAAAAAAATATTATGGCGAGATGCTAACCATTACATCAGATCTAATATTAAGAGATTGCAATTAATATTTAATTTAAATTAGCACAAAACTTAGATTTAATGTTAGAAGTTAATGTCTTTCATTATTTTCCTATCTAGGTATATGTATTTTTTTTATTATTTTTAGCCCGTGACGCCCCACTGCATGAACAAGGCCTTCCCCTTTATAAAAGTCGTAATTCTTAAGCAATTTAAGGTACGCACGACGACAAATGAAGCTGACATTTCCAGTATAAGCTGACTTCTCATTGTACGAAAAACCTACAATGCGAGGTCAGCTAAAACTGGTAGACGTACTGACTGGTGGACTTGATATGTCGTTGTGTGTACGGACACCAACGAAAGTAACTTGACGTTATTATTAAACTGACTTTCGATGCTGGCTGTACCAATTGGCTGAGTAGTCCATTCACCTTTGCCTGGGACGTTGCCGGGACTCCCCGTTTACTCATTTTAATTATATAATATATAATAATGTATATAATACTCCTGATATACAGATCTTAATGAGATTATTAGATTACATTTAATTATTATTTTTATTATAGGCACTGCTGTACATCTAGTGTTACTAGTTAGTAAATATTTTGGCACCATTTTAGTCATGTAAAACCAAAGGTTTTTTGCCTCTAATAGCTTCAAAAACTTAAGTACCTATTCAGGTTCAAATGTATTTTTTTCGATGTACAAGAGTGGCAAAGCTTAATTACGGTAAAATGGGGTTTCAAAAGTTAGGGGCAAATTGGGACATAACCTAAAAGTTTCCTACCTATTCACCCTATGCATCTCTATGAACCCCATTTTACTGTAGGTAGTTAAAATGATATTAAGTACAGGCATTTAAAATCATGATGTAATTAATACTGAATTTCATCTAAATAGTAATTTTAATGTATAATTGCCACATGTCCTAAAATAATATTTTATTTCAAAAGTTCGTTATACAAAAGTGAATGAGCATTTATGGCTATCTGACGTACCTAAACAACACCATGATGTCGTGTTTTGAATAGGCTACATATTATGCGTATTATTTATTTAATATTTATCCTTAAAACAACATTGAACTCTAGCGACTTAACAAGTGGTTATTTGGAGCAAAAAACAAAAAATCAACAGAAATAATAAACGGAATATAGGCAAGGTCAACGTTCTATAGAATTGGATTACACTGTCGATAACATAATTATACAAATATGTTATAACCAATTATAGCTATGTTAGATATGCATGTGTGCGATTTTTTGCGTATAATGTGCGTTTAACAGACTGTCTTAAGCTTAAAATATATCTAAATTTCATTTAGTCAAAGATTGAGCAGTGTTATGGAATTTATAAAATCTAATCCAGTCATGATATTTTTTATACAAATACAAATTTTTGTAAGTCCAAATAAAATCTAAGTCAGCCTCAGACGCATCTTTAAAATAAATGTCTTTAATTTTGCAGAAATATTCGTGTATTTGTAAATCAACAATCATGTAAGTCCGTGATTGCGAGAGACCGTACTGAATCCGAGTAAGAAAGGGGCGAAAAGGGACTAACGGGTAGAAAGTGAGAAAAGACAAGACAAGAACTGTCAAAAAGCAATATCGAGAAAACGGAAAAATCAGCCAAGAAATAGAAGGGAGAATCCACGGATATTTTTGCAAAATTAAATTAAACACGGGTGTACCCAGGATTGAGGGTACAAGATCCCTTGAAATTGGCACTTGGTTGGTACCGTACAGATATTTAGAAAATAATTTGGGCCCATTTGACCCGCAATATCTGGCACAACAGAAAATCAATCCTAGGCACGCCTTTTCACAACACTGCCCAATCAGCTTTCAACTAAAGAAACCTCCTTCAATCAATTTTCTCCATTCTTCTTCTCCACTTTTTCGTCACGATTGTCTTCAAACTTTGCTCCCATTCTCTTAAGGGCTATGACAGCTGATACTGCCTTGGCCCACCGTTTCTTGATAACGTATCTCTTCAATTTGGACTTGGTAACGTGAAGCTCTGTGCAAAGCGCTGATTGGATCAGCCAGGGGTGCGTCAGAGTTGATGACGCTGATAGACGATCGCTGTGGAAGGTTAATTTAGATGATGTCATATTTATTTATTCATGGGAAAAGTTAGTCAAATTACTACCTGCACACCCCAGTTTCATCCGCATGGACATGCCACAGGAACTGCATTTTCTGGCATATTTGTAAAGAGTTGGAGTTACTAGAATAACTGCTCTGATTTCAAAAAATATTTCACTGATAGAAAGTCACACTATTCCTGAGTGACATAGGATACTTTTATGCCAGAACTATGCACGGTTAAAACCGCAGAGCACAGGTAGTTGTTGATATTTTAAAGTAATAAAACAACAGAATTTTAATAAAGCCTTATATTGTAACAACATACGTATCGCAATAACAATAAATTACATTTAAGTTAAACATAAGTACAGATAAGGAACAATTTAAGTTTATATACCCCTACTTTTCAAAACATGTCTTATTAACAAAAAAATGTTTTAAAAATTACCAAAATGTGTTCAATATGTTGATATAATTCATTCTCAGTCTTGAATCTAAATCTGTTTGTAAAATTTTGAAGACTAGATTTTTATTATTGTCATTTTAACTGCCTTTTTAAGACTTAGCGCATATAAACGACCTTTCTTATATTATATAAAAAAAAAACATGATTAAGAAACTACTTAATAAGTACGTACTTTTGTCAATTCCAAACAATGTATATTGGAATTTAAAAAAACTTGTACCACAGCTTGCACTATCTCAGAGTCTATTTAACTTCATTTTGTTGAAATATTCTCAGTTCTAGAACGTGTATTGTGTCCTAATTTTCCCTATAGGTATGAGTCCCTGATATATGGGACCTAAGGTAAAAAAATACGTAACATAACCCTGTACTTATAATCCGTGATGTTCCGAGTTTGACTCGTGTATATGCGCTAGGCTATAAGAACATTAACTAATCTCATACCGTACTTTGGTAACATAGTGTCATGGCACTCATTCTTACAACCGGAGTCATTTTGCTACATTACTCGTCGCTTTCTTCCTTTGCGCCTTCTCATCCGAAGTCTGTCTTTGGAAGAATGCGTGTAGACTCGACATAGAGCTCTGTCCCAGCTGGTTGGAGGGAGAAAACTCAAGGGATATCGACTGGTGTCTGCCGCCCTTTGAGGTTCCTCCAGCCGACCTTTCTGCCTCCACTTCCTCCGACTCTCCCCATTTTTCTAAGAGATGTAAAAGGAGGTCTTTCGTCCGGTGGGCATTGTTTTCATCACCCCTCCGGTAAGGCATCTGTCTCCCGTTCTCAGAACCATTCACTAGTTTGTCTATCTTCTCCCTTCGTCTGTCGAATTCTTGAAAGAAAGTGTTCCGGACTTCTACGGGCTGGTCTGGGACATCTCGACTCATATTCGTCACTCGTTTCGATCTGTTCGATTTCGCCCACGGCATTTTACTCGTCATTGGTTTCTCTGGTTCTCTCTCTGTTAAGAATGATGACGTTATTTTGGTTGTTGACTTGGACGTGAACAGTCTCTTCTCCTTCCCGGAAGCGTCGCCATTAGTTATTAGCTTCGTGTGCCTCGTTTCCTTCTTGAAACCGTTCGGTAGTTTCTCTTCTTTGATCGACTTAGTTTCCGTAACGTTTTTGTCTAGTTCCTTCGTGCTGTTGTTGTTTGCGAGATCAGTATTCATTGTGGACAGCATGTATAAGTGGTCGGATAGTTTCTTTATTTCTTCCGCTAAGTTTTTCCTGACGAGGACGTCTTGTTTCTTGTGTAAGAAGCAGGTGCTGTCGGAGGCTCGCCTTTCGACGGGGTTATATTTGGGCGCGGATAGGAAGTTGTGTTCTCTTAGCGGGGGAGGTTCCAGGTCGTCTTCATTGAATACTACGTCGGGCGAGCTGCTGAGGGAGCTTCTGGGCGAAGGTGAACATCCTCCGATGGAGGATCGTTCACAGTTTCCATTCGCGAGGCTGGTGATTTCGTGTGCTTGGTTGTCGAATACGTATGGTGAGTTTGGGTGTTCGCTCCAGCGCTCGACGAAGAGTCGCAGGTTGTCCTTGGCTACGTCAAGTGGGTTCTTGAGCTCAGGACGGACAGGTGGCGGTGCGTGTGGCGGGAGGTGCGGGGGCGGAGGCCTGCGCTGCAGCCACGCGTGCCGGAGGCACTCGGTGGCGCCCGGCCGCGACCTGCGACAAAGACCCTTGTTACTAGCGCCCAACACCGACACAACAGTTAAGGGGGTGGCGTCTCTAGCTCTACGGGACGGACATGGACAAGTGGTTGGTAGGCCCCAGCTACGCCAACGTGGGATGCAAGAGGAAATGCGTGCAAAAGAGGAAGGAGTTTGAGAAGGATTAATGGGTTAACTTGCAGATTGGACAGTTTGTGCCAGAATTTGGGCAACATTTTAAAGGAACAGTTAGGTGGTCTACACATACATTCTAATCTACAACTACTTAACTAGTATGTACAGGGTTAGAGAATTATTGTAAAAGTTAGATCATTCTTTCTACATCGTGCAATGTTTTATGTGGGGTTAGTTACTAGTGTTGGATAAAACGAGTAACAAGGGTTCTTTATCGTCAGGCTGGTATGCACACAGCTTTAGAAAATCCGCGATTATTTGAGATCATACCGGAATTGAAAGCTTGCGAGGATTTAAGATATTTTTTCGAAGATAAAAGGTTTTTTGACACGCATTTTGAACTAAGGTTCTTAAAGAAGAGTAAACTTCATAATTTGAACAGGCTTACATAAAGGCCCAAACCTTTTTGCAAATGGTATTAGAACTCACATTTCCTTATAATCGTCATCATCTAAAATTGCAAGCCAAGGAACAGGATGCCTTCAAGGATAAGGAAAAAACGTTCCAAGGATTTAAACAAGTCAAAGCTATTTACAACATTCAAACGTTTATTTGCAAAAAGTTCAGGTTCTATAACTCAAACTCAAACTCAAACTCAAAGTATTTATTTCAATTAAACCAATTACAGGCACTTTTGAATTGTCAAGGGGTCGGTCAGTCAGAGAAATGAAGCTAGTTGCCCATTCCTAAGCGTAGTAGGTACCTATGGAGAAGAACGGGCAAGAAACTCCATGGACACTCTTTTAAATCAAAATATGGTTACAAAGTATTAGTTACATCATTCATATTAAAAATTATGCATGTGAGAACGATGCAGAACGTTAAAAGCGTCCGTAATGAAAAGCCTAAAACAATCCAAATATTAAATTAAATTAAAATAAGCCATGGCAGCAAAGAGATGACCAGTCCCCACTGACGGCGCCCGTTCACGAACATGACGCACGGATTAGCACCATTCAGCTCAACCGTTTTGAAGGGAGCTAAATGATCCAACACATGTGCCACCATCAGCGAGACATTTGAGTGAGCATGACATACTCTCAGCCGCCAGGGCACATTGAAGTCAATGAAAGACGTACCCAGTAAATGGTAGCTTTATAGTATGTAACTACATAGTACTCACACATGAGCTATACAATTATACAATACTAGGAGATTGAATTTATATAATGCAAAAATAGTATTTTACAATCTTCAGCGGCTCCAACAGTAGGTACTTCCAAATGCTAATGAATTTATTTATGCGTCCTGTGGAGCAGGACCAGCGTTTAGCCAAGCATTTTTATCAGCGATGTAATCTCCCAATTTATAATATGCCTGGCTGCATAGTGTGCGTTTTATACAAGATTTAAATTTCGTTTCATTCTGTTCAATTATGTGGGGAGGTATTTTATTGTAACATTTTAAACAGTACCCCATGAAAGATGAGTCTACTTTAGCCAGCCTGAAACCTGGTTGAACTAATTGGTCCCTATTTCTAGTGATATAATTGTGTCTTTCACCTCTTTTACTAAAAATATGCAGATTTTTCCTTACGTACATAATGTTTTCATATATATATTGACAAGGTACCGTCATGATGTTAATATCTTTAAACAGTTCTCTCAGAGAGTCACGCCTGCGGAGGCTATATATGGCTCTGATGGCTCTTTTCTGCAGAATAAAAATAGACTCGATGTCTGCAGCCCGTCCCCATAGTAAAATACCGTACGACATGATACTATGAAAGTAACTAAAATAGACCAGTCTCGCGGTATCGACATCAGTAAATTGACGGATTTTTCTCACAGCATACGCTGCTGAACTTAGTCGTCCTGCAAGGGATGTTAAATGAGGACCCCATTGAAGCCTTGAGTCGAGCGTGAACCCCAGGAAAACAGTTTCATCGACGAATTCTAGTTTCTCTTGATTCAATTTTATCTCACAATGACTACCTTTGACATTTGGTAAAGAAAATCTTATACACTTTGTTTTTTTCCCATTTAATACTAAATTATTAGCAGTGAACCAATTTTGGATCTGCAGTAGGGCGTTATTTACGTCGTCAAGATTTGATGCACGTCTATTAATTTTAAAAATCAAGGAAGTATCGTCAGCAAATAACACCATCTGTGGTTGGGTTTTTAACAAATGGGGTAGATCATTTATATAAACTAAAAAGGGCTTAAAGCCCCAGAAATATCACAACAAATAATAATCAGGCAATACACTTACTCTTTGTCCTTAACGAGAAGTTTCTGAATGAAGTCCTTAGCATCGTCCGAGATCTCGTTGAAGGCTTCATCGTCGTAGTCGTATTTCGCGACGGTGACGTTAGCCATTGTTTCTATGTCCGTCTCACCCATGAACGGCGATAGTCCTGAGAGGCTGGAAAAAGATGGCAGATGTTTTAATTATGCTTCTTCAGTTTTAGTTAGATTTTGGTCTGTGTTGGTTTGTAGCGGTCCAATCTGGATTCCGTTTTCTACTCAGCATAAACCAACAGTTTTATTTGTGTCAGTCATTATTGAAGTGTAAAAGTTTAAATAATTAAAATAATTTTTTGAACATCTCTTTTAGGTTTTACCTACAGTCCTCAGAAGATCCTACGTTTTCTTCAACAGACTATTAAATCAATCTGCCTAGCCTTTCCTAACTGTGTTGGGGTCGGGTTCCAGTCTAACCGGATGCAGCTAAATACCAGTAATTTTATTTTACATGGAGCGATCGTCTATCTGCCCTCCACAACCCAGGTAAATAGATAAGTAACACAATACCCCTTGGTAAGACTGGTAGTCAGGTCTTTGGGCTTCTGACTACCCGTGACGACTGTCAAAGATCTGATTAATGACAGCCTATCCAATAGACTATTGAGCCAACAAATGATTGAAAATAAATCTAAAGACCATCTTTGACAAATAGCTAATATTCATCACCAAAACAAAGGATATACTTACAGCACATAACATATGACTCCCACAGACCACATATCAGTCCCGTAGCCAATCTGATCGAAGTTCACAACTTCTGGGGCCACGAACTCGGGAGTACCGAATAAAACTTGGAGTTTCTTCTCAGGGTCGTAGAACCTGGCCAGACCGAAGTCAATGATCTTGATGCGATTGCCTTGCTTCGTTAGGCAGAGGATGTTTTCTGGCTGCAAGAGAAAATAAGAATTAGCATAGTGTTAATAAGGATCGATTTCACTAGTTAGGTGACTTGTATGATTTACGGAGGCAGTCGGGGACAGTCACAAAGTTTACGGTCGGGCAGTCCGATAGTTTCGGACTTTGTCTTTCCCGAAACAAATATTAAGAAAATGCAGTAGTTGAGTAGAATGTGTATGTTGCTGTTTCCTGGCATAGTCCATGTATTATCATATAGGTACACTTGCATAAATAAACTCACACATTTTTCCCAAGGGGGTTATCATATAATGTTATGATTTAGTACACTCGCGAGAGAAAGAGTCGAGACAGGAAGTAGGTGCCTAGAAGGGAATATAAGTGTGTTGTATTGTAGGTGTACCTATATCAATCCCAATTATTAACAAGTGGCAACTATTTTAATACACACTCACACAACTGTCTTATGCAAACAAGGTATGAAAGTACTTCAAAGTAAAAGCATAAAATAATCATCGAATGTTAGTTAATCACTACCGGATCGAAAACTTTAAAAACAAAAATAAAAAAAGATATTTCTGCAACGTTTCCGACAGATGACAGAAATACAGATTCGAAATTCAAAAGCGACATCTTCAAATAAACTCTGAACTGGCCGGTAATCATAAAAGTCGCGCGCTTTTTTCCGCCATTTTGATTTATTAGTTGGAAGCGGACCAAGATGGCGGCACCGCAACAGCTGAACAATGTAATCGTTTCTTTATTTACTTTGTTATTTGTACAAACGTAGTTACGTCTGTATTTATTGTTGGAGTCAAGGGTGTAGCGATTTCGCACTTTTTGTCAATAATAATGAGTATTTTAAGTAATTCATCTGTGGGTGTAGTAGTTATTCTCATCAAACCGTTAATCTTTTGTGATCCTCTCATTCGAATTATCCTCTGCAAAATTTTATCTAACTAGGAGGCTACGCCCTGTATAAAGGCTCGTCGTTTTGTCGAATCACTAGGCTTGGATCCCAGATAAAAAGTACTCCAATTTCTATTAGTGTTTGCAGATGACGAAATATCGTAAGATTCTAAGCAAATGACATCATTGTACTATTCCAGACCTTAGTCATACGAATAGAAAAACTCCTCTCCATTACACATGCATTTATTTAGATACGTCACTTTTTTAAACGTTTAGAAGATCACGTATATAGACGACCCGTTAAGTGGCTTTATTTTTAGCTCTTACACGTAACTGTACCGATATAATAAATTACATATTTCTTTGAATTATTTACAATGACTCTAGAGTTCAGTCTAGTTTCTTTCCGGCCCTGGAAGTCTAATCCCTAACCTCGATGTCTTTAGTTTCGGCCGAAGTTACGGGCGTATCTTACTCTGTATCACTCACGAACGTAAGATTAGTTCGGGGCCCGAACTAAGAATGAATTTCAACACGATTTGACAGTTGTCCCTACTACTAAATTAAGTATTTGCCCGTTAGAAAAAAATAATTTGAAACTTGTCTTGACGGATCAACTACTTTCGGCCCGTATCTTTGGTGACGGACTTTGAGAGTGGTCGTCCCCCTGATGTCTAAGAATCATAATTATATTCATTAAAACTTGTCGCACAAAAAGGTACAGACGCCAGCAGGTCAAGCTACCCGAAACTGTCAAATGTTCCCAATCAACCTTGAACCTTAATGCCTTATCGGTAAAGTTGAAAATTTATTAAAGAAATTTGACAGCTTGTAGTAACTTGATGTGCTGGCGTCTGTACAAAGGCGGACTTAATAATCTTAGGCATTCTCTACCAATCAACCAAGGGTGGTGAAGAGATTAGATGGCAGGGATGGATGCTAGGTAATATGACGTTCATAAAGGGAGTCTTCCTTTTAGGGCTCATCCCTTTAAACGATTTCAGAGATGATGTTTTAACTCTCATGAAATGTCAACTCCCATGAGGTCGCCTTGCGCAATTTACAATAATTACCAAATCATGAATGATTTAACATCTTTATTTTAGCCAAAACCATTATTTTTGGCACCGTCGTAGTGTCCCAAAACCATATTCAATTAAATATCTATCTTGTCAAGTCTCATTTGTTGATAATGATGTTGGAGCAGTGCTTAACATGCACGTACTACTAAACTACGAAGATTTCTTAATCAAGATCAGGATAAATTTCCTGAACCAGTCCCAAGTCTCAACGTACCTTCATATCCAGATGCAGAATGTTCTGTCGGTGCACAAACTCGATGCCCTCGCATATCTGTCGCATGAACACCGTGCATGCTCGCTCCGTCAGCACGAAGTCCTCGTCTATAACACGCTCAAACAGCTCCCCACCGGTTATACTGGAAATAATAGGGAAAACAATAGTAAAATATCACACTTATGATAACGTTTTGATGTGGATGGATACTAACATCGCGATGGATAGTGTTTACGGGTGAACAAAGTTATAAACAGTACGAGCATTAAAGCACAAAATGATAAAGAATTTCAGAGCTATTTCCTATGAAGAAATCGTAACTGCAGCAGAGGAGATACACTGCATTACAAACCAAAAGATAACTGCGTCAGATGCAGATGCAGTAACATCCGTTTACAAAGCAATTTGCCGAAATCACTGGTCTTATAGATGTAATATAAGTGTCAGAATCCCATGCTTGAACCAAAACAATGTACCACCTCCTAAGTCATGACGACGCAACAACCCCGAATACCCGCGTGAACATAATTACGATCTTGTGGACGGACAAACAAAACCGACGCTAGTACAGCTATTAGTCCGCGTTGAACACCTCATACTCGTAAAACGGTCACAAAATCTGTTTTATAGCATCACTAGTTCAAGAACACGGTGATGCCTGGATTTGGGCGAAAAATTATTGAGATTGGATAAACATGCAATTTTTGTTGAGTCACACAGTTGGGCCCAATGTACCCCAAAATAGGGTAGGTTGGGACCACCTTCCTTTTGGTCCTTTGGCGATAACACAGAAACAGTCATTCATTCATTCAGGGAAGATTAACATCTCCAATAATTGTATGGAGTTCTGGCCCAACCCAGCTAAAAACGTTGCAACGGGCTTACTGAATTCTGTGCTACCGATATGATGAGGAAATCGACTGTTCTTTCTTGAATAGTCTTCTACAGAAGACAGTCTAGACTGAGTCATTTCTGGACCTCTCCCAATTTGATGACACTTCCCGGTTTTCCGCCTTCCGCATTATTGTAGCCCAAAGATAGGTGTTCGCAATCAGCAGTCCCTTACTTCATGGAATGCACGTTGAAGTGCGGTTCTCCGTTAAAGGAAGCAGCATATCATTACAAAATGCATTTGTTATAACAAGGCCAGGATGGCCGGCACCTAAGCTTCAGAATTCAAGCTATGTGTGACTCATGAAACCTATATGTATATCTCCTTAAAATTACATTATTCAAAATAAACCATTTGTTGTTGTTACGGCAACGAAAAATAAACAAATAACCAATACCTACGCAAATCACCAAAACTTGCCTCTTAAAAACAGACGTAAGAAAATACGTTTTTTTATATATAGAAAAAACTACAAATTGCGCGATTGAAGCGTGCTTTGGGTAAGGTTGCCAAAAAAATAGGGTGATCGAATTAGCATCAACGTGTGCGTTGGCGCCAAAATAAACTTCAATAGAGGTGTTGAAGGTTGATGTCAGGCCGTTTATTTCGTATTTATCGATGTTCTGGCTTTAAAAACGATGTTATATGTTCCTGAGGAGTATAAAATGATGTGATATTTTCGATTCGATTCGGATAGCTTTCAAACCAGGCCCAGAATGCGACCGGACTTTTGTGCGGTCACCAACCCCAAGTAGGAGCATTATCTCTTTTTGGAAGATATCACAGAAACCCCGACATTTCGAACTCCAAATCCAGAATGACCATTAAATCGCCCTAAGCTGCCTTAATGCATTCTTGAAACTGCATTCCTGAACCGAAACCAGTCTGTAATCTTCCTTTACTTCGCTGTTAACGTTTTTACTTTAAAATGGAGTTTCGAAGTTCCGTATAGGTCGTCACGACGCTATTTTGACCACGTCCTTAGCATACACGTGCACGAATACGTTAATAGTGCTTTAGTAATGTCTCGGAAAGGCTGGCGAAGTGGCGACTAACTGTTCTTTATTTTAGCGATGACTATCTCTTTGTGTGCGAGCTGATAAAAGAGACGGGATTTTTTGCTTCAGAGAAGGGACAAGGTTGTTGTCCTGTCCTGCTATATTAAGGGTTTGAGGATCCAGAAAATTTTGCTCGGTTCATATACCTAAGCTTAAATTCCAGAGCGATGGGAGCTTATAAAGAAAATGTTAACGATACATATTTTGAAAAGGATTTAGATTTGTTTTTAACAAATTCCCCAGTAACAGTCGTCTGAGACCTCAAATCAAGCTTGATTTATGGCTCAAAAGCCACTAAAAGCCACATTATTTACTCGGCTACATATCTAACGTTACCTAGATTGGTTTGTTTACGAACACAACATAATTTAAACAATAGCCGTAAACGCGAAATTAGCTATAAAACTCAACGGCTTTTGAAGCGTATAAACAGCTTGTCTGTGGCACACTTTCACTCAAGTCCTGGTGGCTGGTTAGAGCTTTTTGAAATGCAATATCGGTTCACGCTGGCATGGCTCTTTAGAGGTCAATGTTTTATAGCTAGACGAAAGCTGGAGAAATCTTTAAGATGGTAAAACTTTACAGAAGCATTCGTACAGACGTAAACTGCTTACGATGAAGACATTAGTTTTAAATTGGACAAGGCTTCGTTCCAAAGATTTTAAATTCCATTTTACTTGCAGAGGCACGTCCGATACGTATTTCGCAGTCAAATTCAAAATAGTGAACAATAGTCTTACTGCAATGGCGTTACTAGGTCAGACCATATTTTATTTTATTCGCAATTTATGTATTGAGCTGGATGATTCAACTCGCGTGAAAAAAATGTAAAACAGAAACATAAATTGAAGGATGTAGGTAAGTCTGTTTGCTATATAATGTATGAAACTTGTGCGTAATCGGAAACGTAAGACAATAAGATAAACGATCGACTCAACCCAGGATCCTCATAAATCCATGCTGCACAAACATTCTGTCGGTCACGTTAGGCAGGGGTGCTAGGTAGCGATGGGCGATTGTTACTGATTCCAATAATCGAATGGTTTGATACTACTAATATTAACAATCGAATGCAAAAACAATCGATCGCTAGTTCGCAAATTCGAATAAAACCGCTAGTTCATTCATTTACTATTACTTTGCCATACAAAATGGGTCCGTTTCGTAGTAATAATAAAGTCTACTTTTCATTGATATTCGTAGTAATAAGTTAATAGTTACTGATTTGCGAACCGCTAGTTCATTCATTCGATTTTCCATACAAATTTGAGCGTTTTTCTCGTACTCTAAAGGTTACTTTTAGTTGATAGCAATAATTAGATATGACTAATTTCCGAGTAGGTAGGTACTTCAGAAAGCTACTTTATCTTTTTATTCTCTCGTACTTAGTTAGTTAGGTGTTACAATCAAAATAGTTTCTTATTCGGGCGCAATAAAAACTACGAATATTCGAATACAAACTAGTAGTCGATGGTTTGATGATTCAATTTGCCACAGGAAATTGAGTATTATTTCTCAGTTCATAGAGTTTACTTTTAGATGGGGTTACGGAGATTCGAATATATAAACTAGTAGTAATGAAATTTGAATCGGAAGGAATGAGACGACGCAATACATTCTTATTTTTGTCTCGCTTTTTGCAAATTCGAATGAGTTGTTACTATTACTTTGCCATACAAAATGGGTCCGTTTCGTAGTAATAATAAAGTCTACTTTTCATTGATATTCGTAGTAATAAGTTAATAGTTACTGATTTGCGAACCGCTAGTTCATTCGATTACTATTACTTTGCCATACAAAATGGGTCCGTTTCGTAGTAATAATAAAGTCTACTTTTCATTGATATTCGTAGTAATAAGTTAATAGTTACTGATTTGCGAACCGCTAGTTCATTCATTCAGTTTGCCATACAAATTTGAGCGTTTTTCTCGTACTATAAAGGTTACTTTTAGTTGATAGCAATAATTAGATATGACTAATTTCCGAGTAGGTAGGTACTTCAGAAAGTGTCGAAAATGTTGTCGTTGCCCTTTCTAAGAGTCGCGCACACACACAGTTATAATAAGATTATTTAGATGTGTGTACGGACGCCAGCACATCAAGTTACTACAATCTGTCAAATTTCTTTAATAGATTTTCAACTTTATCGTAAAATCATTAGGGTTCAAAGTTGATTGGGAAAATTTGACAGTTTCGGGTAGCTTGACCTGCTGGCGTCTGTACCTACAGGTCATAGGTGCACCATGCACACCAAAACAAGGACGGGACGAATGAGAAAGAATGTCAAGGCTAGTAGACACGAATGCACGTGCATTGTTTCTAAATGGTAATATTAATTAATTTAGCGTGCTTAATTACAAGATAAACTAACAAAAAGTAAACTGGTATATCTATCGTTATTTACTAAGAACATTTAATTTAATTAAACTAACAATTAAATTAAGAAAAAACTGGTGGTGGCTAACTTTTTCTTAAACACTGTGGATACAAATACAAAAGTACGTAACTGAATGTTTCTTTTTGTGACCAAAAAACTGTGATATGTAAAAGTGCGTGAAATCATTTTTGTTTTTATTTTTATTGCTTTTTCTGAAAGCAAGAGTGTTACTAGACTTTGTTTTCTCAGTGATACCTATAGGATGCCTCGACCAACCGCAAAACGGTCAATTGTGTGGACATTTTTTGATGTGGCTGCAGATAATAAGACCATCACTTGTAAGCTGTGCAAAAAATCGTATCCAAATCACGGTAATACATCAAACTCTAAGGACCACTTAAAACGAATTCACCCTATTCAGTTTCGTGCTGAAGAAGACCGACGTGCTGGGCCAGTGAGGCAAAATCCACCAAATGCAACACCATCTACATCTGGAAGTTTTGGAACCCGTCAGGTAGGTCCTGAAAATAGAGCTATCTCTACACAAAATGAAAATGTTCAAAACGAAAATGTGACACAGCAAGGTGAGGAACCAGTTACTAAGCACCACAGGCAGCTGCGTTTATGTGCAAAAGATGCAGATCTAACACCAGAACAAATAGCAAGTTTTGATGAAGCTGTGGTGGAAATGATAGTGAAAGATTACCAGCCCCTTTCTATAGTCGAGGACTCCGGTTTTCGTAACTTAATACGCAAACTAAAGCCTAGTTACACACTGCCCTCCAGAAAAACATTAAGTGAAAAACTTTTGCCCGCTTATTACAAAGCCCATGTAGAAGCTCTTAGAAACATTCTCAAAGATGTTGAACATATGGCGCTAACATCCGACTACTGGAAGGCCAGCAATGACAAAACTTTCCTCAGCCTTACTGCGCATTATATCCATAATGATAAGGTAGCTTCAAAAACACTGGCGGCCCAGGAAGTAATCGGATCGCACACAGCAACCAACACCGCTGCGGTTATAACTGACATTTTGGAAAAATGGAATGCTTATGGAAAAGTGGTGACAGTAGTTACTGACAACGCCGCAAACATGAAGAAAGCGGTGTCTGAGGACCTTTGCAAACACCACCATCCCTGCGTAGCCCACACTATCAACTTAACAGTTAACGATGCAATATCCCCGGATTTAGCGGCATTACTCACAAAATGTAGAAGCATTATCACCCATTTCAAACAGAGCTCGGTTTCAGCTTACAAGTTAAAAGAAAAACAGACGGAGCTTAACTTGCCAGAACTAAAACTAAAACAAGATGTCGCTACTAGGTGGAACAGTATCTATATTATGCTGGAGAGACTTGTTGAAGTAAAACGGCCATTAACACTAGCTCTGGCTGATTTAACTGACAGAGCGCCTGAAAACTTAACAGGTAATGAATGGGCAACTATTAAAGACTGCTTGCAAACTTTAAAACCATTCCTAGAATTGACTGAAATTCTCTCTGGGGAAAAATACATAACCATGTCCACCATAGTGCCTTTAATAAGAGGATTACAATTTTCACTGAGAAACGTTATGCCAACAACACCGATCGGCACTGCACTTCAGACGTCACTAATTGACATGGTGGCACGCAGGCTTGGAAACCTAGAAACCAACAAAATTGTAGCTAAAGCTTCTTTTCTAGACCCACGGTTCAAAAAAGCAGGATTCGGACAAGACGATAACGCTAAAAATGCCCAACAATGGGTGACTGACGAACTTTCACACCTTATGAGCCAGGAACAAGGTCAGAGAGCGGTGACAGAAACAAATAGAAATACTAATCCTACTCATGTTAACACCAATCGTACTGCTGGATCAACGTTGTGGGCTCATTTTGACGAAAAAGTTGCCCAAAATTATGAAACTCAGTCAACTACAACGTCGGCGATTATAATGGTTAAGCAGTATTTGGAGAGTAGTTTGATAAATAGGAACGAAGACCCTCTCAATTATTGGCGAGAGCATGCAAAAATTTTTCCGGGACTATATACTCTCGCTAAAAAATATTTGGCTATTCCAGCAACATCCGTTCCATCGGAAAGACTTTTTTCAAAAGCAGGTTACGTATTGAGCGATCGCCGTAATCGTCTAGGCTCCCAAAAATTGGACCAAATTATGTTTCTTAATGGCAATATTTAATATAAGCAATGACATTTCTGACTTTTTATTGTTACATTTACATAATATTTTATTATTTTTTATTATTGTTTTTTCCAAAGAATTTTTTTTTATCTAAGTGTTGTTCCTAATTTTTATAATTCAGCATTCTGTGATGCAAGTACGTGTATGTACAGTCGCCAACACATCAAGCTACTACAATCTGTCAAACTTTAACATATTTTCAACTTTATCGCTAAAGCATTAGCTTCAAGGTTGATTGGGAAAATTTGACAGTTTCGGGTAGCTTGACCTGCTGGCGTCTGTACATAATTATGTCATACCCTATGCTCAAATGTTTACATAAATATAGGGCCTTTAAAAACTTTTTGTTGAATTGCATATTGTTTTTATTTTAGTTGTAGGTATATTTAATTTAAATGAATACATTTTATTTTTGTTACTATATGTATGTATACGCTATAAAGTATTACATCGACCTAATTTTTATTAGGCGTTGCTTAAATTTATGATTCCTTAAACGCACATCGAAATTTTGTTGATTTGTATTTTTTCGTGTTTTTTTTAAATTACATGCTAATCTTTATATTCAAATATAAAATTTGATACAAATTGTCCATCGTATTTCTCATAACGCACGCGAGTTCGAGCAAATTTCGTTTATTTTAATATTATGATTTAGTTATGAAAAAAACACATTTTATTTTTTTGTATTTTTTCCATTGTTGACAAATGTAAGGAATTTTATGTTAAGACTGAAAGAAAACTTGTTGTTACCTCATATTCATAGCATACTTAGATAATACAAGAATTGTAATTTATATTTTTAATACACTTTCTATAAGTACAAATTCGTATTTTTATATTATAACTTTACCGTTACCTTCCTATGCACGTAAGGCGTCAATACCATACCAAATGGCGGTTACGGAAGAAGCCAACACCATGATGATTGCTTATATTTCTTTCTCGCTTACACTTGTTTCGTTTATCTTTTTATTCTCTCGTACAAGTTGGTTAGGTGTTACAATCAAAATAGTTTCTTATTACGAATATTCGAATACAAACTAGTAGTCGATGGTTTGACGATTCAATTTGCCACAGGAAATTGAGTATTATTTCTCAGTGCATAGAGTTTACTTTTAGATGGGGTTACGGAGATTCGAATATATAAACTAGTAGTAATGAAATTTGAATCGGAAGGAATGAGACGACGCAATACATTCTTATTTTTGTCTCGCTTTTTGCAAATTCGAATGAATTGTAAGGTTATTCGAATGATTTGAATGACTTCTACAATCGAATCATTCGAATAATGTCATTCACAATCGCCCATCTTTAGTGCTAGGTTCAGTGTCTGTTAAACGTGATGTGGGTTAGGCTGTGCGCAGACTGTCGACAGATTGAAACAATGATGGCGAACACACTCACGACAAAACGCGTCGCATAGTCAAAGTTAAAAGCACTGAAATACCTGTTTCGACACAGAAGTTTTGTCTATGATAGACAAAACTGTTTTGTTTCTAGTATGCGTACTGTCTTACGTTAGGAATGCTTGATCTATTGTTCATAAATCGTGCAATGGCATCATCTAAAAATAGAACGCACGGCCTCTTGTCGTGGGTGTCAGTGGAAATAATTATAATAAGAATAATAAGAGATAAAGTTTTAGAAACTATATCAGTTGAAAAGCAAAGGAATCCATTTGTATTAGTAGCCTTGTCAACGTTAGTAAGGTCCAAAATCCAGACATCGTGAACAAAGAGTTTGATATTGAGGTTCTCAATGAGTCCGATAATACCTATGACGTCATAGTCTCAGTAGTTCATTCGTAGATCTTTGACAGTCCTTAGAGGTAGTTAGAAGCCCAAAAGTCTGACAAACAGTCGTACCAAGGGGCTCAGTAACTGGGTTTTGGAGATCTGATAAGCTGTCGCCCCATGTAAAATACTAGTATTCAGCTGCATCCGGTTAGACTGGAAGCCGACCTTAATATAGTTGGTAGGATAGTTGGGAAAAGGCTAGGCAGAATGATTGAGTCTCAATAACTTCGAAAACTACTTTGTAAGATTCAATTACATTTCAGTCTTTGTTTTAAACCCTATTCGTACCAAACCTACAGCTATATATGTTTCCAGTTGCGTACTTCAGCCAGTAACAAATGGCTGGACCATTTATTTGGAGTGTCCAAAACATGGACAGGTTTCAAACAAAGTGTTCAAATAGCTAAATAATTGAGACTAAGAGCTAGGTTACTGCACGTGGATCTGAATGGAGCCAACGTAAATAGTACTGGGACTTTAATAGATGCTTGGCCTTTGATTTAGAACTTAATGGAGCTGCAGATATATCTTTGCTTGAATTGTTAGTAATCATTCCTGGAATTGCTCATGATTCCAGCAAGAATCTTGGAAAGATTTGCATGTTCATCTTTAGGTTTTAAGTTGCATTTATTGTTTGTTTCAGTAAGTATATATTTTCAATTCTTATTTTATTATCAAAAGTCTCCGTATGGATTGAAGAGACATTTGTCATATTTAAACGCAGATATGAGTACTACCAAAGTTTTAGTACAAAATAAGCTGATATTTTAGTCCCGATTTGATGGGTCTATACTCTCTAAGTCCGTCAACGAAGATACGGGCCTGTTCGAAAGCAGATGATCCGTGAAAACAAGTGTCAAATTAAATTTTTCGGCCGGGCAAATACACATCGGGAGTAGGGATAACTGTCAAATGTTATTATTTAGTTTGGGCCCGACCTAATCATAAGTTCATAAGTTATACGGAGTAGTAAATTCGGTTTGAACTATGGGACCCCCTGGAATTTGTAACCATTTTATTATCGTCCACCATTTTAGTCGGTTAACGTCGAAACAAGTAAATTATTTTATGAATAAAGTAATCTGGCGAATACGATCGTCCAGAAAGCTGTTACCCGTCGAAATAAATTTATTTAACAACAACATTAATTATTATTTACGTGTTGCGATTCGGCTGTGATTTGCACAAGTGCTTTTCATTCCAAATTGTGAACACTGTGTGGAGGAATGTGGTCTGATGCCAAAATAAACGAATGGAAGATATGTCCAAAAATTTTATTACCGTTCTTTGTACAGAGGGTTGTAAAGAAGGATTTTTATAGACTTTTTATTTAAGATCTTTGATTATCTGACAAGATTTAAGGTAACTTTAGTTGAGATATGCCTCGTAAAGGACGTAAATGTTTACCTATCCGGCGAGGCCGGCAAAATTCTTTCCTTGACCCATAACTGCATCTAAAAATACACATTCCTGAGATGCTATTAACTTTTTTTCTTGTTGGGACGACCCTGACTCGCCTATCTGCGAGTTATGAAGCATCAACGTCGGATTTTTCCGTTTACCAATACGTTATGTTTACTTCTCTCGCTTTAACGTCATCTTCTCATTTAAAATTAGAATGTTTGAATGGGGGAACGTCAACAGCTGATTCTGGGCAACATTTTTCGTTTTTCGCGATGACGTCACTGTTACGGTGGTTGTGTTAAGTTTTCTGAATTTATGGCTAGCTCCGAGTAGTTTTGACGTAAGCAGAAGCGTCGGTAGTGGGGATAGCTCGGATATGTAAACAGTTTAAAACCGCTGTTTATATAAACAATATGTATTGCATGAAAGTCGGTTTTTACTGTACGTCATTAAATGGCAACTTATGTAGTTATAAACAAAGTTAACGGCTTTAGACGATGATCAATCAATGTCGCAACATCAATATCTGTGTTTACATTGATAGTTTTTGCGATGGTCTTCTGGAGATAGGATTGAAAGCTAGCTACTTTCTCATGTCGGACTGGGTAATTTTGGTAATAGTTATACTGGTCATGTTTTTTATGGAAATTATACTTAAATATGTAAGTAAATTGTAAGTTTATGATCCCGCTTTTAATCTATTAGCGTCATTACACACGATTTTTAAGTCTTGACAAGAAAACGATATTCCTTTATGATAAGTTTCTAAATGATGGTGAAAACCACATCAACATCCTGTTGCGTAGTTAGAATGAAGCGGTCACACAGACAGACATAGGTAGATTATAATATATTTATACCTAACTGAGGCCAAAACAAAACAAAATGCGTACACTGATTACATTGAAAAATCATGTTTCTTGATAACGAAAGTGTTCGAATAACATTTGGAATTTGGTGTAGTTAGTGTTGAAGGCTAAAAAAATACTCGTACTTATAAGGTGACCGAAAAAAAAAATGTCTCATGAATGTGATTCAGAAAATGATATTTTTAGAAGAAAAAAAATAATCCTTGGCGTACAAACGTAATAGTTTTATAAGGAGTCAGCCAAAAGTCACAAGATTTAAATAAAAATAAACAAGTTATTTAAGCGTTGCTTCGTCTTTATTGTTAATCATTTTCTGTGAACGCATCCACTTGAAATAGGGTTGCCAACTTTTAAAAATAAAATATATGTTTGTGTGGCCAAAAAGGAAATTATGTAATTAGTGCCTATTATAAATTGTGTTTGGTCACATGTTTGATGTGACAGATAGACTTTTGGCAGAACATCTGAGGAGACAGGAAGATTTAGGCAGAGTAAGGAATGTAATAGACATGTCAACACTAAATTACGACGACCGATTGGCAGATTTTCTCGATGTTTGAATTAGGGTTGGGAGGAAAAGAAAAAGGACAATCATTCCACTTTCGCTCAGGCGTAAAAATATCGCGACGGGATTTTATCGCGCACTGGATTTTCAGCTCTCGGTGTTGAGCCGAGCATTGAGAATCCAACAGAGCGCACCCCAGCACGTAAAAAAAACACACTGTTGGATTTTCAACTCTTCGGCGCAAAGCATTGTCTTGAAAACTCAGTGCACGAAAAAAAATCGCCGCGGAAACCTGGGCGAACTGAATCAAAAAGTTTTCAGAGACGCTTTGTTTTTTTAACATATGTAGGTAAGTAGTAGGTAATTAATATTTAGATAATAATAGAAACACCAGATAGGTACAAGAAATCTTGAGTACCCACAATACAGTAACCGTATCGCAGGAAACCATTATAAGTACCTAATAAGTAAATGACTACGATAAGATAACATAGGTAAAATAATTTTTCCATTGAGCAGGCGTTCTTGTGAATCAGTGGGACATCATCTATCATTTCCGAATCTTTTGCATGTTCCATAAACTTACTGTCACTTTGACACTTTAGTAGGTACCTATTGAATTCTTTTCCAAAACAAGATGGCTAACTTATAAATAACTAGCTTTTGCCCACGGCTTCGCCCGCGTCGATGTCGGAGAATATCCCACGGGGACGTACTGAAGGGATTACAAGTACCCTGTGCGTACGTATCCAGGTTATAAACTATCTGTGTGCCAAATTTCAGCCAAATCCGTTCCGCCATTTTTGCGCCAATTCGAAACATAGGTACAGACGCCAGCAGGTCAAGCTACCCGAAACTGTCAAATTTTCCCAATCAACCTTGAACCTTAATGCTTTAGCGATAAAGTTGAAAAACTATTAAATAAATCTGACAGATTGTAGTAGCTTGATGTGCTGGTGTCTGTACAAACAGACAAACGGACAAAAATTCTTCATTACTATTTTATTATATAAATAGAAGTGCTACAATCTTTTGGCTCTCTTGAATGACAATGACAGGGGGGCGTTGTTAGTAAACATTAGTGAAATTGTATTAAATATCCAAGATGGCGGTGTTAGTTCAGTATTTCGCCACGCGCCAAGTAATCCTTGTACAGTTATAGAAGAAATCGTGATTGTGTTTACAATACTCACACCTCTGCCTAACCTATAATGTTATGTTGTAAAAGAAATTAGCGATGATAACTAGCAGCCCTGTCAACTTTGATAGAATGGCGTCTCGTGGCTGAGCGCCAACTATGCGCCGTAACTTCTGACGTGGTTTGACGCCACGACTCATTCTGTATCTGTGGAGTGGCCGTCGCCATTTACGGGTTACGCTTTGGCGCGCTTTTATATCAGGATATGCGTCACAGAGGAAGACAAAGACGGTATTCAAGATAGGTTCATTGAGAGTTCGGATTCAAAGTTGAAGATAGAGAGGCCTTATACACACTGAGTATTAAACAACTCTTTTTTTACGCTTTTTGTAGAGCGATCGTTTTTCTTAGTCAGGGCCGCATTCAGGGCTGTTAGGGTGGGTGCATAATTAGCAACTGATTTTTAAATTTTTAACTGTATTCAAAAACGAAAGAGAACATTGCTGTTTCTTTCAACAGTTTGCATACATAATAAGGGTAAGGTATGCAAAAGAAACAGGCAATTTTACAAAAAAGTCATCATCTTCCTTCCCTTATCCCATGTTACTTGGGGTCGGCGCAACACGTTTCTTCTTCCATTCTCCCCTGTCAATCGTCACGCTATCATTCACTCCCTTCTCTTTCATATCATTCCTCACACAATCCATCCATCTTTTCTTCGGCCTTCCTCCCCCTCTCCATCCATCAACATGTATATTCATCACTCTTTTAGTCACATGCGTTTCGTCCCTTCTCATCACATGCCCATACCAAGCCAAACGATTTCCTTTCAACTTTTCTGTCACTGGCGCCACTTTCAAACTTCCTCTTATATACTCATTTCTTACTTTATCCATTCTCGTCACTCCACACATCCATCTCAACATTCTCATCTCCGCTGCTTGCCATCTTTTTTCATCCGTCTTCTTCACAGCCCAGCATTCAGACCCATAAAGTTTTCCACAATTTTAGAAAAAAAGTATTTTACCAATAAGGAACACATCCGGAACAATCCAACTTGATTAAAAATGACGACGCTACAACGATGACGATTACCAACTTAACTCAAAAAATTATAGGCGTCATAATCGTGTTTACCTACCGCAACGATCCATATTTGGGTAACTCCAAATTAAACAAAGTTGACAAGACCTATGACTGTACGGTGCGATTCCTGCACTCATCGCGGCTAACCGCAGAACGGGCGATAAGAAAAACACCTCATGTTTGCTTAACTGTACATTTGTGTTACTTTCCAATAGTAAAGTAATACTACACAGTTTTGTGACTCATCACTTGACTGACTTTCACCTTTTTGACATGTCACTGATCTGATTTACGTTTGTATGTGCAAAAAGTTTGCACCTAAGCGCAGTCTCGAATGAAAGCATTTGACATATGTTTTCCTGCTATTTGTGCTTGTGATTAAACTAGTGGGTGGTGGAAGTCATTTTGGGAATGCCAAAGCAATTTGCATCCAATGAGGGACTGCCTGACTAATGCTATCAATTAAGTAACAATGTACTTTAGTCATGCTACACCTAATTAAAACATAATTTAAATAGAATTATGTTATGACGAACAGCCGCCTTCTAATTTTACATTAATTCGATAAATATATGTATTATACAGATGAGTTCGTATCAAACTATTTACTATTAATGTGACGTCACGTATATAAGTGAAAATTCCATAATTAATGTGTAACGGGCGTTGTCGCACCTGTCAGCACACTCGGGCTGTCAACGACCGACCTAAATACACCTGGATTATTCATAGTTATTATTTATAGGAGACTTCGTCAAGTACAGGAAGGAAACTCCGCTGTAGTGAAAAAATACATATAATAATAAAAGGCTAATTAAAGGCGATGACAGCGAGAGCTCTAACAAAGATAATGATGTTTTTTTTTACGTTGTTTATTTAATATCCGATGTCTTCAGACTAAAGTTTGCGCGCCAATCGTGTCGGTATTGAATTCTGCCAACGAGAATTTTTGGGTGCATATTTTTAGGCACATTAGCATGCCCTTCAGAGATTTTAAAACAAAGATGATTTCAGCGCTAACAGATGCTTCCATTAATCTACAAACTGACAAGGAGAAAAAAATAAGACATTGTGCGAATAGCTTGGAGAGTGACAGCGAATGGTGATAAATAATGCAAACTTAAGATCATTTAGTGAAGTGATAAATGGAAACAAATGGCCTAGAATTCCGGCACGTCAAAATTACGGGCGTCCTTAACCCACATCGGTGGAGTCAAACATAACCTGATATTGTCCAGCTTTTGCGAGCATGACTCAACTCACGAAGCTACCGTTTGAATGAACTGGCAACATCAAAATGCATCGAGAATGTTTGTACAAACTACAAATGAATCTGCTACCTCCTACGTCGTGTGTATGATAAATAACTATTACAAAAATAAATTCCTGTGCGAAGCTTGGTGGACGGGGAACGATACAAATAAACTGGTATGACGGAAGCTTCAGAATCGTCGGCTCCTCCATCAGTTTTTCCGCAAGTGCCGGTGTCTTGTGATGCAGTGATTCTTTAGTTATTTGCGCATAGTATTTATAAAAGAAAGGTCGTTGAATAAAATTAAATAAACACGCATCTGGTATGTCCCACGCTATATGGACTGCCGTGGGTAGATTTCTTGGCATTGTTGACTTTCGAAATGATCAAGAGATTGCTGTTACAACTAATTAGAATATTATGAGTATAATTTTAAATTTCACATCCGCTGGTCTATGATTTAAAGTGGAATGCCGCACGCAAGGTTTTATTTTCGGAGACTGAATAAAATCTAGATGTATCTATTGAACATTTTAATAGACGTACTCATAATTTCCTTTTCTATCAATAGAAGACTCTTTGTTATGTACACCATATACATTACAGATATAAATGTAGAAATTTTACAAAGGGTGACTCAATGGGCGGGCTTATTACTAAGAGCGATCTTTTAAAGACAACCTTTGGATGAATTAAAAAGGGGAAGGAGAGACAATACTGCAGGTAGTCTGTGGTTATCAATGATCATAACACCGTTCTTATTATTTGAGTACATGATTTCATTCATGCAATCAAATGGCTTATTGAAGTGCTGGCAGTTAATAACATTTCCAACATTCTCCTCTTATCATACCGGTATTACTTTCAACTTGAATGGTACTTACAGTTCCAGCACCACACACATGTATTTCCCCCACTCGTAGGCATCATAAAGCTGTATGAGCCTCGGGTGTCGCAGCCTCCTCATCACATCCACCTCTCGTTCTACGTTCCGTCTTTCATCCCGTCTGCTAACGGACACCAGCTTGGCTGCTAGCTCCAGTCCAGTGCTTCTCTCTCGGCATAGGTATACGGTTCCGAATTTGCCTCTGTAAAAGAAAATGGTAGCGAAAATGAGTATAAAGAATTTGCAATAAATAACTTGGACCGTTTCAAGTCTCTCAAACTTGAAGAAGATGAAATAGAAAAGTTTTGTAGCCAGCCTAGGTTCCATTTGGTGAGAATAGTAAAATTAACTCAAAATGACATTGAGATGAAAATAATAAAGCACAAATAGTCATATTCATCTTTCTTGAGATTCCCTAAGCATCCAAAGATCGACATTGAATCCAATCAGATTTGCATGAATGTCAGTTACAATACAAAAGCATCTCAAAGATTTATGAAAGAGAACGATCTCGACAAAGTGCCTTTAATAGATTCGAATGCTGATCTAAGAAAATGAATTACGTATACGTCTTTTGATAAAGGAACCCATTACAATGGTGAGATTAATACCATGGCAAACGAAACCCTTTCAGATGGAGAAATGTTGCGTAACGAACATCATACATTAATTTCTACGGGATCATGTCGGTAAGTGAACGGTTATAAACTATTAAGTGAATCGTATATAGCTTTGGTTCAATTATTATTTCCACCTGTTATATCATGAGTCATATAACGAGGGAACCTTTATGTGTACGCGTTTAGACTATCGATTCCGACATTAAATTTAGTGGGATCTAATTATAAGACGATTACGAATGTTACTGGCATTGTCTTCGCGTGAATGTGCCATGTTTCATATTTATAACAAGGTGTTTTAGTGTTTCGTGGAGAACGACCGAGGAAATTTATGCCATGATTAATAGAACGAGGTAGGCAATTAGAATATTTAGCCATGGACATTGGACAAATTAGACTTTAGCTAAGGATAATTTGGCAAATGAAATGGATAAATTATAAGCTTACGGCATTTAAACCACTATAGGATTCATTTTATTTGGTTTCCTGACTACTTGAAAATCGCACACAAATAGGTACTCTATAATCAAATCGCATCGATATCTTAAAGTTAACATCTCAATAACCCACATTCATGCAGTAAAGTAGTCTTACGGTACTATTTGTTGGTTTTGTATACTTTCTACTTACTACATGTAAATTGACATGTCCAACAAATACAATTGCGATAGCTTATCGTCATAATCATTGTTTAAACACATTTTATGTGTTCAACAAACACTTATTGTAGTCTGAGTAATACAATTGATAAACTCACCTGCCGATCTCAGAGAGCATTTCGTAAAATTCGTTGACATCTGTACTTCTTTTGATTGAGACATCGCGACACGGGAAAGGTGGCTCGATCTCTGTAAAAATAAACAATAAGTCAATATTAATTTAAATGGGGGATCAGAAGAGTGGTACGGAGTAACGAACTCTGGTTTATTGCCAAAAGCATTGGAGTTCCTCAGGCATGATATTAGGGCCAATGTAAGACTAATTGCATGTAATTGGCTTATTTGAAAAATGATTTGAGTTTGATTTTCAATTTTGCGAGCAGTGGTGGCCCAGTGATAACGGTTGTGACTTACGAGTAGTAGGTCGTGGGTTCGAACCCAGACAACCCAGACAGGCGCTTTATTTTGTGTAAATTATTTCATCACTACTGCTTTCAAAACGGTGAAAGAACATCGTGAGGAAACGGTATGTCATGGAAAAAGGTATGTCCCAGAACCAAAAAATCGGAGACATTATAATAGACATCTACAACCCACACTGGGCCCGCGTGGTGAATTACAGTCCACTCCCTCCCACCGAGAGGAGGCCCGTGTCCCAGCTGTGGAAACATTATAGGCTGATTATGTTATATGTGCTTAGAAGGTTCAAGGCCAGGCTAAATCAGCCAAGGCTCAGACTATCGCCATTAAATTTCACAATCTATCCTAATTTATTTACTAGTTCCTTGCTCCCTTATATTGGCTGACATCTGGAATAGCTAAGCTTGCTCCATTAAAAAGATACGTATCATATCAGCCGTAATCCAGATCCGTTCTTATCTGTTATCAACACCAGAAGCAATAGCATTCTAGTGTACTTCACGTGCTCTACAGACCTTTTCAACTCCTTATCTGTTATCTGATTATAACACGTATCTAAGCACATTTTTAATTACCGATGACACGATGCTGTGGTCTCCTTTGTATGTTTCCCTTTTGATATTATGACGCGGTGTGATGTATGATTTGTTATTGATATTGACGTTTTGCTTCCGTTCCTTGATGGTATGACAGGGAAATTGGCTTTGGTTACTGGTTTTTGGTCTATACGTTATTGTCCGTTGTTTTAGAAGTTTTTTCTTGAAAGAAAGAAAGAAAATACGTTTATTTGCGGCAAACATGACGCATAAAAAAGAACAAAAAACATGAAATCAAATAAAGTAAACATAAATTTAAAAAGATGGTGAAACATGAAATATAATTATGATGTGGTAACATTCCGGGCAACGAATCTCGCGCCGCCGGGTATTAGTAATCTGTGCGCGTGCGCAGCTATCACAATGCTATATTTGACGTTTTGTTTTGTCATCCTGAACGTTATAACGTAATTACGTCTTGCGGATATGATATTTCGTATCGGTAAATTTTAACCTGATTAAGATTTTGTTTGTACCCTGTATTAATAAACAGATAAAACTGACTCCGTATATTATAATGAAAGAACTAATTTTAATCTCATCGCGATAAAGAACATACAGAATTACGGACCTACATAGGTGTGTAGTTAGATAAATATCGCGTTAAATCCAACACAGGTGTGTGTCTTTATAGCTATCCTACGAGCCAATCTGTATGCTTAGCCTTAGCTTTGACTGTTACTATGGCAGTCACGTCAACGAACTCAACGAATATTTTATATGGAGAAACGGGGTTCGAGCACTTCTCGCGTCGCCGACTAGGCTTTATCGTTGTTGCGAGCGAAATCCACGCTAGCGTAAATATTGTAGTGACATTTACACTGTAGATAAGATAGTAGATAGGAAAATCACTTCATCACCTCTGCAGTGTCATAGGTCCTATCTTATATCTGTAACTGAGTTAATCACTCTGTAAATTAGGTGTGACATTACGGCGTCATTACTCAATCACGATCACGATGCAATTTGTTTCATCGCGCCAATATATTACATCTACTAATAGCAAAATTGGCAAAAAAGCTGTCTTCAAGACATTTGTCAGGCTAATTTATTACTTTTTTCGATACTTCTATAGCGACAATATATATAAAAAAAAAAAACTTAGGAGTGCACCCAAGTATGCGTCATGCATCTTTTTGGCAGCAAGTCAAGATGTAAAAAACGCGTGTTGAGCACGACATTGCGATTTTTGGAGTGTCTGTCTATTGTTTAGCTGACCAACATGTGTTCTACGTTTTTGCTGTATATTATTTACATATGTATTTTTGTATCCGGCATGAGTTTGGCTTGTTTTGGTTTGTTTAATTTTCAATGGTAATCAACCTAATTTCGTATGTTAATTTTGTTATTTAGTAAAGTTTCGGAGGCTCTGTTTGGATAGGCTGGTCAATTTATAGTTTTGTTGCCAATTAAGAAGTTTAATTTTGTTGGTTGGTTTCAGTTTAAACATTATTGTACCTAGTAATTTTGTATTTTCCCATACATAAACTAAATTGTATAGGTACATAAATAAACTCACGCCAAGTTTATATATGCAATTTCGTACGGCTGCCGAATTCGCACACAATTACGTCTCTTATTATTTACCTCCATAATTTATTGATAGGTACATCCACAAATATCCTCTTATTAATCATCATTTACAAAAAGAATTAATAATTTTGCACAATCGTTAAACACATTTTCACCATGTGCCCATTTTTGTATGCACCCATTACACCCGCCCCAAATCCGCCCCTGTAGTAATATTAATAGTAGGCACACAATAGTACTAATATAGTTCAACCTTACTACGTCGGACAGTGCACGGGGTGAACGCACCACAGACGCCTATGACGCGTGCATCCACCTTTACAGCAAGCAGTTGATTAGTCATCGATTTTATATAGGCAGATGGATTATTTATTAATTGAACTTTATGCAACGAATTGCATAGGCGGAATTTATGACCTGCTAACATAACTCCAGCCGAACTATTTTGTAATAATCTCACCATTAAAACAGGTGAATTGAGCTGTAATTTCACCTGATGCTAGGGATCAATACATTATTGACAGCTCACTTCAAGTCTTCTTCTCATGAGGGTAGGCAGAACTGCAGAACGCCATCTGCTACGATCCTTACCTTCGACCTCCTTTTGCTTCGTTTACGTTAACTTCAGTTTAATCTAGAAGAAGCTTTTAGATGAGGACAGAAATAATAGTGTCCAGGCTTTCCTGAGCAACCTTGATGTTACTGCTGCTACAGACTACTCACTGTGGAAAGCTACCAAAAAACTAAAGCGACCTAAAACGCTGTCTCCCCCACTTCGGCAAGCCAACGGGTGCTGGGCTCGAAATGACGAAGAAAAATGCACAATATTTGCGGAACAGTCTTAAAAGAAGTATTTCAGCCTCACTCGTACGAAGGGCCCCCAGGGCACAAAGAAGAAGTCCAGCGAGAAGTTCAGCTGGATTGTGATTCATCCACTAGCCCCATCGCAATGTTTACAAAGCAGGAACTAATTTGAGCGATAAAAAACTTAAAACCTAAAAAAATCCCTGGTTATGATTTGATAACTGGCATGATTTTGCAACAACTTCTAGATTCTGGCCTGACCTTCCTGTTGTCAATCTACAATGCTATGTGAAGACTATTCTTTTGCCCCCGCAATGGAAAACAGCTAAGATCCTAATGGTTCCTAAACCAGGGAAACCTCTTGAAGATCCGAAGTCATACCGACCAATAAGCCTGCTTTCAATAGCGTCTAAAGTCTATGAATCGCTCCTGTTATCACGCTTAATGCCTATGGTTAAAGAAAGACATTTAATACCCAACCATCAATTTGGGTTCCGACAAAGACATGGCACAATAGACCAGTTTCATAGGCTCGTCAGTAAAATTCACAACACTTTCGAAGATAAGGCCGCCTTTCTTGACATTTCTCAAGCATTTGATAGAGTTTGGCACGAAGGCCTCCTCTATAAAATCAAAAACAGTTTCCCAAGAAACATCTTCCTTATCTTGATGTCGTACTTGAGAGATAGATACTTCTTCGTGCAGAGTGGAGACGCATTATCAAAGCTGCCTATCGCTGCTGGGGTACCTCAGGGCAGTGTGCTTGGACCGATTTTGTACTTGATTCACACTGCGGACCTCCCAATATCAAATTTAGCGACTACAGGAAACTTCACGGATGACACAGCTGTGTTGGAATCCCAATCTGATGATCAGCTATGCTGCAGACCTGTTTGGACGACATAGCCCTCTGGCTCAAAAATTGGAGGATAAAAGCAAACGAGACCAAGTCGGTAAATATCACATTTTCTAAGAGAAAGAATACTGTGCCTCAAGCTGAACATGTTAAATACCTTGACAGACGCCTTAATCTTAGCATTATGCTTTTTAAGTAAGAGGTTGTGTCATAGAACGCATACCAGGCAAGCCATCTAACACGCCATAGAAATTACTTAATGTCCTAATGAATAGTGAAAGAATGTAAGCGAAAAGAGACAAAAAAAAATGTAGAGGGCTTTCTGAGGTAAAGGAAAACATCGCGAGGAAACCGGCATGTCCTAGCACCAAAAAATCGAATACATGTGACATCTACCAACCTGCACTGGGCCCGTCTGGTGGATTACGGTCCACTCCCGCTCACCTAGAAGAGGCCTGTTTCCCAGCAGTGGGAACATTATAGGCTCTTTGTTTATGCTAGCTTGTTGTAGTAAATAAGAAACTGAAGTGTGTATTCCGAGGTTTTAAAGTTAATGGCTACCATAAACGAAGCCGATCTTTTATGGGTTCCCATAAATGAAATTGTTTTTGGTAAGGCAAAAAACTAGGTTTATTTTTGTTTATTGTGGTTTCCTAATTCAGAATTCATCGATCATCAATATTTAAAGAAACCTTGAGATACTGCGACATCCTAGCCCAATGACAATGAGGCAATGACAGTTAAAAAACATATTAATTACAACAGTATTGCGTCGTTTTAGTTTAAAAAATACAAAGGTTATGAATGTGTGTGCGGGCGCCGAACGGGCAAAGATCTGTCGACCTTCTGCCTAACTAACATCATCCCGGTTGGATACTTGGCTACTGAATGGCACGTGTTCCTAATGTTCTTATACATATCATAGTGTTTTATTACTAACTCAAATAGTATTACCGCCGCGCTGTATTATCGTAATTATTTGTGCTATGACTCACTGCGAATAATTTTCCGTTTTTTTTTTTAAAGAGTTTTATAGATGTGAAGTTAAAATCAATCTTTCTAGCCTTTTCCCAACCGTGTTCGGGTCAGCTTCTAGTCTAACCGGATGTCGCTGAATATCAGTATACATGGAGCTACTACCTATCTGACCTCGGTTGCTGATAGGCAGTCCAGCTGCATCCGGTTAGCCTGGAAGCCGACCCCAACAAAGTTGGGAAAAGGCTAGGCAGATGATGATGATGAATTGAGAGTAAAACAAGGACGCGTCACGTTTAGGCGCATTTCATTACATGAGAGAGAAGAAAGATATGACATTAAATGTCTTTTATTCTTTATTTTTAAGAAGTTTCGCTTCTATAACGTGTACGATGCTGCACGTGTATTTTTTCTGTAGTGCCAGTTTCCAGGTCATCTACCTCATTTAATACATTGTTCAGTTTTTCTGTGTCGGTAATAACGTCACCCCAGGGGGTCTACTACGAAGTGCAAACTGCGAATGATCGGATCGGACCGATACATGGCCGAACCGAATATTATTGAAAAATGCGAAAAAACGTTCGGATCGGCTCAGTTGGGTCGAGACTATAGTCAATATTCGAAAGAGTGTAGGAGTGTAGGATCGGGACCGACCGAACCAAATAGTAACTTCGTAGCAGGAAACGGCCGAACATTCGGCCGATACCACTTCGGAGTAGACCCACAGGTTTCATTTCTTCTAACCATAGTTTCTATGCTTCTAACGATAAAAAATACTAACATATAGACGTTTAAATTATACCGTTATAAAAAACTGTCTCCCTCTCAGCCAGTTAATAAATTACATCGAATCGCGAATTCTGCTATTAAAATAGATTTAGTATCTGCCTCGTGCCTGGCATTGTTTTAAAATTATTAATAGCGAAATCGATGTAACATTTTGTTATTAAAGTAGGCCAGTCTGTCTGTATGTATTTGTAATGCATATTGTGTACTTAAAAAAGGTAATGGTAGGTTGTTAGACTTTAAGTTATGCACAAGGCAGATTAGAGTGGAAACGCCGGGAGGGGACACCCTAGGAGGACATATAGTGACCTTATTGGTGATGTTCTTCAGAAAGGTCAGGAGCGTAGTACTTGCAATCGCAGTGAGTGTACGACCAGATTTATGAACGTCATCATCATCGACAATAGCCTATAGCAGTCCCTTGCTGGACATACGCCTTTCCTATTGCACGCCATTCAACTCGGTTTTCGGCAACTCTCATCCAGCTGCTACCAGCCATCCTGCGAATATCTTCGCTCCACCTAGCCTGAGGGCGTGTACCACATTACGTTTACAGATTCGCGGTTTCCACTCAAGATCACGTCTATCCCAAGGGGCATCGGTTCTACGGCTGATATGGCCGGCCCATTACCACTTCAGCTTGCTTATTCTGTGAGCTATGTCGACAACTTCATGAACCTACCCGAAGCAAAAGGAGTACCTATGTGAGGATCGTGGCAAATGGTGTTCTGTAGTTTCTGCTTACCCCCATGCGATGAAAGCGTGAGTTTATGTATGTGTATTGAGTTTGTGTATATGTATCTGTTTGAATGAGACTGACGCTCAAAATTACCATTGCATCTCCTTGACCATTTAGATAAATAAAGTCAATCGCACGATTGGCTGACTCGGATAAAAAAATCCTATTTTTAGGGTTCCGTAGCCAAATGGGGCAAACACCCTTATAATTTCGATACGTCCGTGTCCGTCCTTCCATCCGTGTGTCCGTGTCTCCGTCCGCCCGGATTTTACACAGCCATTTCACTAGTTTTCTTTCCTTTTTGACGAACTGACGTTGACAGTTCACCTACATTTCTTTTTTCTATATTTCTGACTAACCTTTTATAATACTGGGTGGAATGATTGTTATCACTTCATGACGTAGAAAAATTCAATTGTTTCCGCCATGTGCGGCCGCATTATGAATTTATTTCAATCCGATTCTATTGTTAGGTAAAGGAAAATTAAATTTAAAATTAAATCAATTGTGTTTTGTAAATCCAATGTGTTGATAAATACCTACATTGCGGAAAATCAGGTGTTTGATTTTTTGTGGTCACAGGTGTACATACCTATCTTTTTTAAATTTTTTATTTAGTGGTGAATACATTATATTATGTATAAAAATTGGTGGTAAGTCTTGAAGCTAAGTTATAATAGCCGCACAGGTCGATCCATCAGGTTAAGCTACGCTTGCCGCGATTGGTCTGTGGATGGGTGACCATCTTCACATACCAAGACCCCTCCGTGCCTCGGAAAGCACGTTAAGCCGTTCATTGGTCCTGCCTGTCATTAGTGGATCTATGAAAGTCGTTACGGGTAGTCAGAAGCCCAAGTCTGACAACCAGTCTTACCAAGGGGTATCGTGTTACCCAGTAACTGGGTTGTGGAGGTCAGATAACCAGTCGCTTCATTTAAAATACTGGTATTCAGCTGCATCCGGTTAGACTGGAAGCTAGGCTCGGGGGTTGCGGAAGGATTTTACGTTCCCCGGCGTAGGTGTGAGATGGAACACTGGGGTGGTTTGTAGTCAGTAAGAGTCTGACAGACCCCGTCGCCCGCCCCAGGGCGGCGGACATCCAAGAGGATTTTCCACCCCGAAAAAAAAAAAAAAACAAAAAGGGTACACGTAGATCCAGTCGGGGGTTGCGGAAGGATCGTTCGTTCCCGCGACCCCCGGCGTAGGTGTGAGATGGAACACTGGGGTGGTTTTTAGTCAGTAAGAGTCTGACAGACCCCGCCGCCCGCCCCAGGGCGGCGGACATCCATAAGGATTTTCCACCCCGGAAAAAAAAAGAAAGGGTACTCGTAGATGAAAAGTTTTTTCGTTGTATTATTACTAAGTAAGTATTTAATTTAATACCGATACCTACCCATCACGTCTGTGAAGATTAGCCATTTAATTTAAAAGGGCCTCGTTTGAAATGTATTTTATTGCCTGAAAAATGCGATAACGTGAAATTGTATTTTCGTCATCAATGTCATTCACCTTTCACAGTAAAATTGTCGCCAAATATATGCATTTTACGTAAATTTGCAGTGAGGGTATGGATATGTGGAGACTACATTAGGACATGACTTTAAAGAAAATATGTAAATATAAGTAGTGAGTAGATACACCAGTACCATTTGTATTAATAAAGATACTAAGTTTGGAACAGACTTTAATCCTACTAATATTATATTATTATTTATTATATTTTTATTATCCTACTAATCAATATTCTCTCCACAAACTTTCGCATTATAAAATTATAAAAAGTTTGTTAAAAGTTTGTGAGAAATTGTGTATTGCGTAACATATGTACGCAATTACCCCGCAGGTACATACGCCAACTGTCAAATTATTTAATAGATTTTCAACTTTATCGCTAAAGCATTAAGTTCAAGGTTGATTGGAAAAATTTGATAGTTTCGGGTAGCTTGATGTGCTGGCGTCTGTACCTACACTACAGCCCTCAAAAAGCCAACTTCGCTGCTTCCTTGTGAAACAAGACATGATTCAAACAAACATTGCGAGAATATTTAAAGAAGTTTTCAAATATACGGTTAGTCAAATAAACATATTTCAAGTTCTTAAAACAAGCTTAGCAGACCACATTGCCTTTTCAAGTAAAAAAAGTTTACATCCACAGGATGGATGCGTCACACAAAGAATGCTTTATGATTAAAGCCTGTGGTATGTACTTTGCCTGGATGCCTAGGGCCGTTTGTCGTTGTTTTGTGCATAGGGCTCAATAATTGAGCCTGACATAACTTGCCGTCGGATACCGTCATTTCCGAATCGGAATTCCGGACGCTCTCGTGACGGAGCTTGGAAATGCTTTGGCTACAGCCTGTATTTCTAGGAATTGATTTGTTATACCTATTGAGGAGTTGGTTACTTTGCTTATTTTGGAATACATAATAACATATACACACAACACAACATCACGCCTGTAATCCCCGAAGGGTTAGGCAGAGGTGTACCTATGGTACACCTGCATTTCGCCAGTTATGTTTAAGTCCCATGTAATAGGCAAGCCTATTGCCATCAACTGGGAACAATTAATCCAGACTCCGGGCGGCGAATGAGAAATTCCTGAAGGCAAAACTTGCTCGACTTGGAAATATGTATAACTCAGGACCTTCTCGGCAGTAGCGCGTGCGAAATCTAAACCGGCGAGGCAGTATTTTGAGTTTTTTTAGAGGATATAATAATAAACGAGTTTTAATGTTAACACGGTTGGTCCGTGGATGGGTGATTATCATTACATACTGAGACCCCTCCGTGCCTCGGAAAGCACGTTAAGCCAGTGGTCCCGGCTGTCAGACGTAGATTTTTGACGGTCGTTACGTACGGGTCGCCTGGAGTCTGACAGCCAGTCGTACCAAGGGGTATCGTATTACCCAGCAGTAAATAGGCTGTGGAAGTCAAAAAGAAAGGCAGTCGCTCCATGTAAAATATTGGTATCCAGCTGCATCCGATTAGACTGGAAGCCGACCCCAACATAGTTGGGAAAAGGCTAGGCAGATGAATGTTAACATGACCGGCTGGGACCAATTTAGTAATGTCCCTTCTTTCTATATAGATCTATGGTCGTTACCTATAATAATATTTTTTTACTAAGGTACATAAAGGTTTTGTAGGACAAGAGAGCCTTACAAAGTATACATTATTAATTACATGGTGTGGGTACAAAAAATTGTTGGGTGTATCTGTGCTCTCCTAGCTAGATTACTGAGTAATCTGTATTTAGGAGAGACAAAGTACAGTCGGTACGAAAATAAGAAGAATCAATCTGACGTAATTACCGCCAATAATCGTCATAAGAACGACAGAATTGCCTCCACGACTCGTCTGCATGTATTACCGCCATGACGACTATACTGTCATCGAGCGCACGATTCCAAATATTCGGCGCAGTCTAAAATAAAGACGGATTCCACTCGCCTGCCAAATATTGTGTTTGTTTACTTTATTTTTATTCTGCCGTCAGTTTAGCTAACTACTCCTAACGATAATCAACTTTAGATTTAACCTAGATCTGAGGAATTAATAGAACGCGCGTTAAGTGCTAGGAGTAAATTGATGTTGACATAGTATTTATGCGATTTTTATTTTACACTGACTTTAGTGAGTTTAACGTTTCGTTCGCACATAGTAATTTTGTTGAAGCTGTGGGAGGTCAGATCTATTATATACAAGTGGTACCTACTTTACTTACCAATACCAGCCTGCGGGGTAACAATAGCAAAGCCGTTCATTTTGACAGTTCAACAATATTCATTGCGTTATTTACGTTGTTGAGCAGATCAATTTTTCTAACATGTAAACCGATGGATTAGCATTATCCTTCAAAATGGATAGATAATATTGATGTGTTACGCAATTAGAGTGCTGTTTGTACAAGTAAGGACTGAGTGCAAGTTGGCAATTACAGATCATTATTATATGTTCAAAATTCAAATCGATTTGTAAGACTTTGTTAGTATCTCTTTAAATACCAAATAATAAAATGTATAAAATACTAATCGATATGACCCTATACGTGTTAATTATCGTATTTGCGAAAAAAATAAGGATACAAAGAATCAGCAGACCGAATCTTTGTGACGTCATACTTTCGGCATTCAAATCCGTTATTCGTGATGTGTTTTTCAGTTGAAATGGCAATCACCGTGTCTGCTCAGCCTTAAAGTATTTAAAAAACAATAAAGAGAAGTATTTAAATAAAATATTACCTCCAACCGGATCCGTTTCGTCAACGTGGATCATTTCTGATGATCTGAAACAATAACATAAGACTTTCAGTATTTCATTCACATTAAAATATTCACGCAAATAGCTCCGCTGGAAACTGGTGCAGAATTAATTAATGCACAAATTAAGGACGGTACTCCAACAAATGATGTATTAAACGTTCAACGAGCAATTTAGAAATTGTTTATAGCACCATTAGTCGTGTTTTAATTTGTCCCAAGTACATCGGAGATTGTACTTTTAAAAAACAAACGGCGGCCATGAACTTTTGAAGCCGAACAGCTTTTTATTTTGGACGTGTTTTGTTTATTATTTTTAAATTGTCTGTATCTACATTCGAATTTTGTTCTGAGCTTAGTTATTCCGGCTAACTGCCAAAGTCAGACAAAGTTGTCTAAACGTGTATTGAGCGGATGGAAACAATAGAATGCCAATTTTTTAATGCCTAGACTTTTTTATTTTTGTAAGACTTGTTTATGGTTGTATTTACAAATTATCCCACAATGTTATGTAGGATGCTAAAACTAGAATGAAAATATCGCGGACAGATGTAATAAAAGAGATTTCCAGTTTTTGTCATTCTTTAAATTCAAATGCTTTTAAAACTGTCACGACAAAAAAGTTGTCTGTGACTAGTTGAGGCACTTGTTTTATTTTACGTAAGCATACCATGTAACAGAAGGCCACTTGCTGCGGTTAAAAACGTTCAAAATCTAGTCGCAATCTCATCTCAGCGGCCATCAATGTCAAAACATGTCAATAATATTGCAACCAAAGAGTTTAGAACTTTTGCTTAAAGGCCCTAAAACAATATTAAAGCGCACAATAAAAAAAAACAGTTATCACTACAAATAGTCCCTCCATCTTGACAATTTGTCTATTTCGTGTCGTAGAACAGATGACTACATTCTGCAGTCCAGCCGTGCACTCGGAATCATTCGGGATTTGGGTCGTCTATTTACGAACTAACATTTGTGGCCCATTATTATATCGTGTCGATCGCACGGACACAAACGTATTTCATATTTTAAATCACGCTGTTCAAATTTCGAAATGATTGCTTTGCTTTGTCATGTCAGTGTTGGTAAATATGACAAATGATGCTGTATTTTGTCATTTATGTTGGTACTTAGTTATCGAAAATGAATGGAAAAATTGGAGTTCAAGTGTGGAAAGAATTCATATTCTAAACGTTATTTTTGTAGGTACATACCTTTCATCCAGATTTTATTTACCCAAGAAACCGTAGCTCTACATACAATATCTAGGTATGAAAAAAAAAACGATTTACATATTCAGTTCTAAACCTATCAAAAATGTCTTTTGGGATAGTAAAAACAGGGAAGCTCTCACAACTACGGAAAATATTTTGAACCCTCCTTTGTTACCTATGTCACTTCTGGGACAAATAACTGAAAGAACAGGTTTTTGCTTTCAGAACTGAAAATAACGCGAAATATTCTGGAATAGACAGCTGATGTTTGTAAAATGAACTTTAAACCTTTTCATTACGCAAAATCTCTTTTATCTTACTATCTGAAAACGTGGGTTCAAAAACACTACACAATAGCGTTTTTTTTTTATTGAAAACGCGCTCAAATATTTACATTCAGCCAGTTTTTCGATCGTAAACAAGCTCATTGGGGCAAAAAAAAACATTGAAAAAGAAAAATAAAACATTCTTTTTTTAAATGGAACAAGGTCGGTGTAACGAGGGCTTTTTGGTGTTCCGACCTACTTGCGTTGAAGACTGAGTAATTAATTAAAACCATTGGTTGACTTGATTTTGTATTGAAATGTTGTAAAGACAGATGAAATCATTCAAATAGGTATCAGCTGTTTCTCAACTAGCTAGCTGATTTTGTGGCGTTGTTTGTAAGTGTGACTAATGTTCTATCGGAGAGATTATTCGATTTGTCCTTGCAATAAATTGGAGTAGACTTGTGCTTTTATGGCCCTAAGACATAATGAACTACATATTAAGGGGAAGTGTCAGGGTAGCCCGCGAAATTCATAATGTCTTACGTTTTTTGTATGTTGAACAATTTTAAAGGCTATTTCATGTAATTTCAATCAATATTATTAAATGAACTTACGAGGTTTGTATTGATGATTTTAATGATTATAAATCTGTAAAGTCATATTTGTTACGGCCGCGAATCATATTTTAATCAACATACAACCTGACACTGACCTGCAAATTGCCAAAAACGTAAGAAAAATTGAATTTAGCGGGCTACCTTAGCGCATCCCCCTTAAGTGCTTAATTATGCCCACATAAGCACTTAAGGGGGATGCGCTACCGGGGCGCCCTGCGGACTCTCCGTCCGCTTATCGGCCCATCGTGCTGCTCGACGAGGTGGGCAAGCTCTTTGAAAGAGTTATTGCAGACCGCCTTGTCGGGCGGCTGGTGCGGGTGGGGCCGGATTTGGCGGAAAATCAGTTTGGTTTCCGCAGGGGGCGCTCTCCTGACACGGCGTGGCATACGCTGGCAGAGTGTGCCGCTTGGGAGGAGCCACGCCGTGCCCTCATCTCAGAAGTAGGCAGTGACCTGTCGCTGCCGGCCGTGGTCGAGTCGATGGTCGGCAGCGAAGAGTCCTGGGACGCGGTGGTTTCCTTCTGCGAAACGGTCGTTTCGCAGAAGGAGGCTGCGGAAAGGGAGAGGGAGATCTCGTCCTCTCACCCGGCCCGCAGCAGGCGCACCGGGCGTCGGCGGAGGGCGGATAACGCCCTCTTCCAGCCCCCCTAAATGGGTCCAGGGGCGACGGACTTGGGGACGTCCGTCGCCCCCCACACATCAGGACCCGAGATGGCGGCGCGTAGTGTTCCACGCGCGCCTCTCTTAGACGTCGCGGGGGGAGTAAAACACCTCACCCGGCACCAGTCGGGGGTTGTGGAAGGATCTTACGTTCCCGCGACCCCCGGCGTAGGTGAGAGATGGAACACTGGGGTGGTTTTTAGTCAGTAAGAGTCTGACAGACCCAGTCGCCCGCCCCAGGGCGGCGGACATCCATGAGGATTATCCACCCCGGGAACAAAAAAAAAAAAAAAAAAGGTGGCGCTCTCCTCCTGTCGGAGGCTATATGCGGGGGTCGTGCGGTCCATGGCCCTTTACGGGGCACCGGTGTGGGCGCGTTCCTTGAGGCGGCGACCACTCTGCCGGTTGAACGTGTCCCAAAGGGTCATGGCCGTCCGGCTGATCCGAGGATACCGCACGGTCTCCGCTGAGGCGGCGACCCGCGACCCTCCTTGCCGGATTGCCGCCATGGGATCTGGAGGCAAAAGCCCTCGCCCACATATGGGAGTGGCGAGAGGAGGCAAAACGCCGGGGCGTAACTCCGCTACCGAGAGAAATCACGGTACAGCGGACAGAGCTCCGGCGGGATCTCATGGCGACATGGAGAGTGCGATTGTCGCAACCCAGTGCTGGGCACGCCACAATTGCGGCGATAAGTCCCCTCTTTGAGGAGTGGCTGGAGAGGCGCCACGGCGCCCTCGCCTTCCGCCAGACGCAGGTCCTCACCGGACACGGTTGTTTCTGGAGGTTCCTGTTCAGGATAAGGCGGGAGGAAACGCCAGGGTGTCATCACTGTGTGGATCGCCCGGAGGACACGGTGGAGGTCTGCCTGGCTTGGGCGGAGCACCGTCGCGTCCTCGTGGCGGCGATCGGCGGCGGCGATCTCTCGCGTCCGGCTCTGTCTGGTCCAGGCCATGGTACGGAGCGAGAGTGCATGGGAAGCCGTCACCTCCTTCTGCGAAGCAGTAATGCTCGCAAAGGAGGAGGCGGAGCGCGTGAGGGAGAGGTAATCTCTGCGCCCTCACGCCCCTAGTCGCCGCAGGAGACGCCCTGGACGTCGAGAGTTACCAGCCAACTCCCGGCCACCGTAGGCGCGGGCTTGCGGGCGGCGAGCAATGGGCAGCTCGCCGACCGGCAAGGACTAGGCCCGAGTCGACGGCGCGTTGTGTTCTACGCGCGCCTCAAAGAGATGTCAGCACGAAGTGACGGGGTCTGCGAGGGCCGATGTCTGCCAGGGCCGCGGGTTGTTCGAAAGAGATACCGTGGTCCCTGGCATAGGCAACTGAAGGAAGACGGGTGGGTTTTAGTCAGTAAAAGTCTGACACGCCCTCCAGCTCCGCCCAGAGCGGGAGGTAGAAGAACTGTGTTTATGATCAGTAGGTTCCCAAACCATAAACACAGTTCTTCTATGATCTGTGTGGGAACCCCTAAAACATTCAACCTACCTACCTATTACTTATCCATCCCCTTTTCGTAACTTTTTTCGGAAATGTAACTCTGCTAAACAAATGAGCGATGGTTGTTTTAATAATTCTTACATTCCCATATAATTGGCTGATCTTTGAGATGGTATCACATATTTTAGTATTCACCAAACCAATTCATTGTAATCTGGCAAGTGGCATTACTACAGGAAGCTTGTGTCACCGGACATGACGTGGCGACTTCTTATTCCTGTTGAGGAGTTCGCAGTTTATAGTTAGAAAGAAAAAAAAGAAAGAGAGTAGGGAGGGGGGGGGGGGGGTAGTTTTACTATTGTTTTAACTAGAGGATAAGCTCGGTTGCCGAGGTCTATCCGAGGATACCTGACCATCCAATGAATATCGAGTTTCATATTAGTTGGTTCTGGTTCTAATTTGTAGATCTTTGACATTCGTCACGGCTTAATTTATTAGAAAGAAGCCTGAAAAACTGCCAATCAGTCTTACCTAGGGGTGTCGTACACATTGCCAAATAACTGAGTTGTGGACGTCAGATAGGCAGTTGCTCTATGTAAAATACTGGTAGTCAGCTGCATCCATCCAGCTGCATGGTTAGACTGTAAGCCGACCCCAAAACAGTTGGGAAAGGCGGATGATTATATTATGTTGATATGTGTGATTAGTGAGTACCACAGATCTAAGAACTAAAGGGAGATATGGTGTGGCTGCCCAACTGTTCGAGTCCGGCTGTCGCCTTCAACTACATATGCACTACAATACATATAACAGTCACCACACTCAACGCGAGCTAATCGCGTAATGTAGATCGCAACGTTGAGACACACAACTACATTGACAATTCTTATTGACAAATCAACGGCGCCCGCGTTTGTTTCTGTTTTGTGCATACATTGTTCGCACTCGCCACGCCCCCTTGGCATATCTCCCTTTAGTTTATAAATCTGTGGTGAGTACCCAGTAGATTAAAATGGATCTAGTCTAAGCTGCAGATTATTTAGAAATACATGGATACTCTTTGCACACTCAATTCAAGTTCCCTACATTTCCTAATTACATATCATTAAACGTTTTTGAAACTAAACCCACTTCGAAGATATTTCCGACAAAGTAAACATTTTACTTTTATGTTTGACGAAAATAGCTTCATCTGTAGTGTTGTTAAGGTTAATTTTAGCTTGTATGTAGGTGTTGCCTAATTAGTTAGATTAACACATATTCCACGTGAGGAAAGGAGGCCGATGTTCAGATAAGGTTTTGCACACTTCGCTTGATTTATGCTTGACTGCATGTTTATTTTAAATAATCAGGTTAAATTGTTTTAAATTGCTACTAAGTTTTATACACGTACAGTACTTTGTAAAAAAGATTTAAATAACTACAACAAATACTTACGTACCCAGTTTCAAAATTGTTCATATTTTTTTAAGTTAATTTTAAGAAAATTGGACTAAATGTGTAAACAGACTAAATTCATCGAAGTGTCTAAGAGCCAGTTTCATCAAAAAAACTGAACACGATTAGCACATCTCTAAACAGAGTTCAAGAGCTGTCAGTCTCATCATTGTGGTTGAATATTGACACTGACAGTTCTTAAACACAGTACAGAATTTCAGATTTTCATTAGTGAAATTGGCACTTAGGTAATGTTAGTCTTGTGCGTAAGTTATGTCTGATAATAGTAAAAAAGTAATGTAATACTAATAAGACTACTTTAAATCTATTACTGATAACAGTGTTGCAAACTTCCATTTTTGTCAAGTTATAGGTACAGACGGCAATATTATTGCCGGATATTGAAACATTGCAATTATATTATCCATGCTTTTTTAGCCACCAGCCATGTATGGACTTATTAACTGAATAATTGGTAAGTAATTAATACACCTAGTTACCTACAGTATAATTGATAAATTATAAAATTATACGTTCTTAACGGCCCCGACTTACGAGTTGTAGGTCGTAGGTTCAAACCCAGACAGGCGCTTTACTTTGTGTATATACTCGTAGTTTCATCACCACTGCTCTCAAAACGGTGAAGGAAAACATCGTGAGGAAACCGGCATGTTCTAGAACCAAAACAAAATTCGAAGGCATGTGACATCTACCGACCCGCACTGGGCCCGCGTGGTAGATTATATAGCCAAGAGAGGAGGCCTGTGTCCCCAGCAATGGGAACATTGGAGGCTGATTATGCTATAGGTTCTCATGGACAATTAATTTACAATTCGTTTCCAATAATTAACTGGTTATATCGGTTAAGTTATTAATAGAATGATTACCAGTGGGTGCGCTCTACCCACGCTGATTGATGCTTTAATTACTTTTAAGCTCTTAATCTTAATTGATTCATCATAATCATCATCATTGACAGCCTTGTTTCACCCACTGCTGAATATAAGCCTCCGCCCATTTGAGCCATGCTTTCCTGTTCTGTGCGAGTCTCATCCAGCCACAGATTTATAAACTAAAGGGAGATATGGTGTGGCTGCCCAACTGTTCGAGTCCGGCTGTCGCCTTCAACTACATATGCACTACAATACGAACACGCGCTCACTCACACTATAACAGTCACCACACTCAACGCGAGCTAATCGCGTAACGTAGATCGCAACGTTGAGACACACAACTACATTGACAATTCTTATTGACAAATCAACGGCGCCCGCGTTTGTTTCTGTTTTGTGCATACATTGTTCGCACGCGCCACGCCCCCTTGGCATATCTCTCTTTAGTTTATAAATCTGTGCATCCAGCGGACTAATTGCGTAACACACTAACAGTAGGAATGGCTTTCATTTTGACAGTTCAACAACATTCATTGCGTTATTTACGTTGTTTTGAGCAGATTTTTGCTTCGGACATATGAAGCAATGAATTAGCAATATCCTTCTCCTTCTTAAATGATTCAGATAGTGATTGATGGTGTGTAACGCAATAAGGGTGCATGTCTTCCCCGTGATCTTCTGTAGGTCATTGACTACCGTAGATTTGTTCAATATAGTGGGATACACTGTTGTATTGTTTCCTTCGTTAGTTTAGTATTTTCTTTCTTTGTTTTAATCTACCCCGATTACCGGCGGGCACTGCAACGATCTTTGATTACGTTTTGATTAAACAGACACCCATATTTAGTTTCATTCATATAAATAAAAATAATCTACCAACCGGCAACCAACACAGCCCGCGTGGTGGATTATCGCCAATTCCCTCTCACGGAGAGGAGGCCTGTGTCTCAGCAACGGAAACATTGTAGGGCTGATTATGCTTTTTTTTTGTTTTTAACGTTTATTTTACCGAATTACCTAGTAGGTTTTTCTTTAAACATTATCACCACTACATACTTAATATGTATTCATACCAACTGTCGACCGCTTTGTTTGCGTACCACCGAAAACCCAGGTTTTACGATACACGAAATACCTATACACAATTAAAAGTCTTGTTCCTTTGCAAATAAGGATTTTTGTCGTGTGTCAAGTTAATAAGATGGTTAAGTGACAGCGGGTATGTGTCGGGTCACAAAACGTTTCTGCACACAGCTTTCGCGACTCAAGGTGAAATTCTTTTGAGCTGTGTTATACAACGAATTCAATAAAATTATACATAGGTTAAATGTTTAAACGGCTGATACTATTGAATATTTTATGTACATTACCTACCTACGACTGCGAGAATAATTAAAATGATAAATTAAGTAGTTTATTAGATACTGTCAGTGTTAAAAATAAAAGAACAAACAGACTAGAGATGTGTAATTAAATAAGTGTGTCTATTTTCTTACTTTTTTTTTTTTTTTTTTCTGGTGGGAAATCATCAAATGTCCCCTCCCGCTCTGGGTGGAGCGGAAGGGAGTGTCAGACTCTTACTGACTAAAACCCACCCATGTTCCTTCCTTCGCCCTTTATGTTCCGGGGTAGCGGTAACCCTTTCGGACAATCCCTATGCTGACATCTCTTTGAGGCGCGCGTGGAACACTTACGCGCCGTCCGGCACGGGCCTGGTCCTGATCGGGCGGTGAGCTACCCATTGCTCTCCGCCCGCAGGCCCGCGCCTACGGTGGCCGGGAGTCGTCACGCGGCTCCCGACGCCCGGAGCGTCTCCCGCGGCGGCTGGGACGGGAGGCTCTCTCCCTCATCCGTCCCGCCACCTCCTTCGCTAGCATGACTGCTTCGCAGAAGGAGGCGACTGCCTCCCACTCCCTCTCGCTCCGGACCATGGCTTGCACCAGGGCCGGGCGCGAGAGGCCGCCGCCGCTGCCGATCGCCTCTACGAGGACACGGCGGTGCTCCGCCCAAGCGGGGCAGACCTCCACCGTGTGCTCCACCGTGTCCTCTGGGCGATCCTGGCAATGGTGACACCCGGGCGTTTCCTCCCGCCTAATGATGTGCAGGAACCTCCCGAAACTTCCGTGTCCGGTGAGGACGGTCAGGCGGTAGGTGAGGGCGCCGTGGTGCCTCTCTAGCCACTCCTCAAAGAGGGGTCTAAAAAAATAGGGGCACGCCGCTATAGCGGCGTGCCCCTATTTTTTTTCTTACTTCGTTTGGCAATTTTGAACAAAAGTTTTGCTTTTTTATTTTTGACGCTGACTGCACCAAAGATGTTTTAGGTATTTATTTAAAGTAAACTTGTCTATAAAACCCAATTCAAACAGTAGGTAGGTAACATTAACAACCGTGACTTGAGTTTAGACATTTTAATTTTAGAGTTTCAGTGGTAGTCATCAAACCCTGAGTTCTTCACTATGTAAGTAAAAACACATATTATTTGATACAAATTAAAATAATTTTTCTCATTGATGCACGCTGGCCGTCGCTTGTTACCAACCAAAGAATTAGGTAAGTGTAGGCAACATTGAGCAAAAAACAACGAATCTTTTTTGGTGACCAATTCTGTAAACTTTTAAAAGTATTACTTACATCTGCCTGTTAGTTTTCTTGAACGTAGATAATGGACTCATTTTTTTAAAAGTTGTCTTTATTTCACTAAAACTTGTACAGCATCACTGCAGAACCAAAAGAAATCTCTCAAACCACTATTTGCAAAAAAATCCATGCGAATAAACAGGAACGTAAAATGTAATTGAGAACACACTGGTGAAACACATAATTAGCTTCTGTGAATTATTCAAAATTGGAACACAATGTTTTTAAATTTTCCACAATTAGTCCGGAATTTAAAAATTCATTATACCGCTCAATCTCTTGAATTTTTAAGTAGCTCTTTGTAATGAATACTGTTTATCGGAATATCAACGAATGGACTATTAAATAAAACTTTCAGGTTAATTCACTTCTGCTGTGTTATTAAGGTTCTTTTGTACTTTAATTAATTCCATTTTTGTCCAAAATCGGTAAAATTAACTATCGTTAATAATATACTTCTTCTGTAAGTTCCTATAGTCGTATTCATTTACAATTTTCCACTCGACTGTTTCGTAATTTAAAAATTTAAAACAAACAAAAACACATCGCTAATATTGCCACCAATCCGCCATTATGGTTTTGAAATTTAGTACCATAGAATATAAAACTTTTTTTTCTTCAATTAAATATGCACGGGACTTTTGACGAAGGAAGTGACAATGGGTAACTGAATTGATTGAAGATCGTCTTGTGAGATACATACGTCAAAGAATTAATTGGCATCATACATAGAATGCATATGGTATGGGCGCCATTGTAAGGGGAACCGGCCAATTGTCCGTTGCACGAGACATTAATTAATATATTTTCATCTGTAGAGGGTGCTTTGTGAATTTTAAAAGTGTTAATGGCCATTAATTATTTAGATAGTTGGCTATAATTAATATTCTTATAGGTAACACAGGGATGCGTAGAATTAGAAAAATCTGGTTATAGACGTGTTAAATTATTCGAAAGGCAATTAATAATTTTTAATAAACAGCGACCAAGTTTGTGCCAAATCGTTTTTCTTTGTACAGAAAACAAATACTTATGTACAGTATCTACTTGTTAAGTTGTAAATAACGCATACAAATGGGAAAAATAGTTGTCTAGCCTCATAAAATCCAAGTTTACGACTAAAAAAATAACTATAATTTACTAAAATTTGGCACCAGCCTACTGCCAACTGCTCGCTTTACCTAACTTTTAATACGTCACGACTTCCACGTTCGTATGCTCAGTTTACTATTGTTTATACTGTGGTACGATATATGTACGTAGGTATACTGCGTCTTTCTGCTGCTTGTACGTATGTAAATATTGTAATTATTCTGTGACGCTTACTGCTGCTTGGTGGGTGAAATAGACTAGTTGTTGACACAACAATTTTTGTTGCCCCTTTAAAGCTGGTTTTAGAAAGGTTGCAGTTTTCTTTTTCGTTAACCTTTTTTGTCTCAATGCTGCAAATCTTTCCACTTTTCATTGTCCTGTGCCTTCTCCGTCCAATCGGTTAGAAAATACGGTAAGAAACGAGTCTAAATAGTCAAGTCAGCGGTTCTTAGGCCTGCCTCGGTGTTTGTGGATATCAAAAAAATAAAAATTTCAGAATATACCTTTCTACCTAGGAATTATTTAAGTAAGTACATATAACTGCTTATAACGTTGCATCCAGTTTTTATTTGTTTTAAAGTTTTAATATCAAGGTATTTTTTTAAAACTTTCACCTATTCATGTGAATTTATCGTGTCTAACAATTTATTTATTGATAAAGTACTTCCTTAATAATTCTGCAGTTATTTTCCATTTCAAAGGAAACTTGTTTTATTTTTATCTCTGGAAGTCTAACGTCAGAGAAACCGCAGACATGATTATAATAATATGCATTCATTCAATTCAATTAGTGAAATCTGGAACAAAAATACATTTGCAACGAAAACATAAAAAAAAAAATAGAAAGAATTAAAAAAAAAATAACCATAAGCAAATTCAATGCTCATGAAGTTTCTAAAGAAAAAAAAAATATAATAAAAAGAGGTTGCATATCAAACACGTGTGATATTCAGTTCGAAAATTAAATTAATTTGAATCGGTCGAGGAGCAAGACCCGCCCGTTCGACGCGACACGCCGATAGGAGAATGCTCTTGGGTTCGTCGACCGGAATTAACTTTCCAAACTTGTTTCTGATAAAAGGCTCACACGGAACACGTTACATATGTGCCCACGACCAACAGAAATGTCGTACGATACTCAGAATTTGTTAAAACCGTCTTTGTAGCAATAAAACCTCATTTGGATAAAAACTTCTTGGCAATGTTAAATTTATCAAAATACACGCTTCGGTACTGGAAATACCATGCCACCATGACACCATGATACCATCTATCTTCACGCACTCGCTTCATCACTAGCCAGAATTATTTCATTTTCGTTAAATAAATACAAAAAGCAGACAAAAACAATAAATATTTGAAGTCTGGAGGTTGAACAACCAAGAGAGGATCGTCAAATTCTTCACGATGTTTTGTGTTGTTTAAGTGTGAAATGCGGAAAACTCAGGATCTTTCGAACTCTGAGCATTATTGTGTGGGTGACAAAGTATATAAGACTGTTTGTTTAGTCTTCAGATCATTATAAAGTTGATAGAAATAGTTAATTTGTTTCAAAAGCTTGCCAAGAATGCGAATAAAGATTTAACTATCTGCGGAAGCCTGAAACAATAATAATGGACGGGTGAAAAGGGCACTAAAATGTTTCGAGAAGGAAACATATGATTGTCATCGTCATTCGTGTCATTTAGAATTCATATACAAACAGACCACCCAGAGGATTTTATTTCGTACCATGTTTTCGCTTTTTCGATGAGATTTTCTTGGGAGCAATTGGACCAAATGGACCTTTTCGGGGCGACATAACCTGATCACAAAATAAGCAAGCTGAAGTGGCAATGGGCCGGCCATATTAGCCATAGAACCGATTGGGGTAGACGTGTTCTTGAGTGGAGACTGCGAATCGGCAAACGCAAGGTAGGACGCCCTCAGACTACATAGGTGGACCGACGATATTAGCAGGGTGACTGATATCAGTTGGATGAGAGTTGCCGAGAACCGATGAAGTGCGTGCAATTGGAGAGGTCTATGCCCAACAGTGGAGTGCCCTAGGTTAATAAGGGTATCCATATCAGTAACAATAACCTACACTCAATCTAAACCACAAATATAAAACAAAACACAAGTTCCTCTGATCCCAAATCTTACAAAAACATCCTTCTCATTGCAAGGACAGTCGGCGATAGGTATTTAGCAAACGTGCACAACAATAGACGGACTGATATGGCGTGCTACCATGTATGGTACAACAGAATATTGCGCACACGCTTATGGCTCATTTGATGACGGTACAGCTTGGAAGACCAAGGAAACTTCCAGTAGTAAATTGTGCATTTCAACAGCAGATTGAGTAAGCGGAAGATTCTTCTTTGCAAAGAAGACTTGAGTTAATTCTAAATACTATGCAATAGAATCCAAAGTCACCGGTAGAAGTTATGTGCATAGCAATACCGGCTTGCAGAAAAAAAAGGACAAAAGGGAAAGAGAAAGAAGGAGGGAGGGAAGGGGGGCAGGGAAGGAGAAAGGACTCTTCTCATACAGAGAAAGAAGTGAAGGCACGGGCATTGATCTTTTCACCGGTATCAATCTCTAATAAGGGTATTAACGTTGTGTTCGAAGAACAAGCAAAATATTTACCAAAGACAATACAAGATAAACAACTTTACACAATCATTTGAACGGATTTCCCAGAAGAAGGGAGTGCATTGATCACTCAGTTGACATTAAAGTTCGTGGATCTGATAAACTCGGCAACTTTCACTCGCATCGCATATCCGCAAAAAATCACACAATGATTTCACCTAGCATCTGACACCTCCATCTTTAATGAACCATTAAGACGGCTTAGTAGATAGATTAACTGCTATAAGAAAAGAGGATGGTACGGAAGTTTATTAGGAGATTAATTTGAAGACCAGTAAGATTTTCACTCTTACGAATTCCGAATACTGCAGGTTGTGGTCGGTTGCTATAGATATACTATATAGTCTATACAGTCAGCGTTTTGACATGAGTAATCCTAGTATAGGCCCCTGAAAAGTAGTGTCTACTTGCAGTGAAATTAGAAATTGAAAGAAGAGACAAGATTTGAAAAATTCGCTTTCCGGCAAATAGATTTCAGTAAGTCCAAAACTGATGACACAGGTGACAAAAGAGCTCTCGTGGCTTACTATCAAGATAGTACTCATATAATTCCGCAAAATCTAGGTAGCAATGTGCAGGGTAGTGCGGTGTCAGTGAGTCGAGCCACGCGAGGCCGCGCCAGCCAGACAGGCTATTTCCGACGCGACGAGACGTTGCAAAAAATCACACATTCATACTAACCCGTGGCTAAAATTATATGTCTATGTTAAGTGGTACTAATCAATAAACTGGTCAGTTACCGTTTAGAGAAAATTGTGAGTCATTCGAAGGAGTTATTAAAGTGCAATGGCGACCTAGAAACTTCAGTTTTGTTGACTGTTGGTTTTAATCATTTATCACTGGTTTATGTTTGCTCTCTGTTACTCAAACTCAAAGCATTTATTTCAATAAAACCATTAACAGGCACTATTGAATCGTGAAAAGAGTCGGCCATTTCGAAAGATGAAGCTAGTCACAATCATCATCGTCATCAGGCTATTTTGTTTTCCACTTCTGAACATAGGACTCTCCATTTGCAAGCATAGTTCGATCCTCGGCTACTCTCATCATCTCATCAAGATGCATTCGATTGTGTTGGGCACTTTTACTCTAACGTCATCTGCTCCCTTGGTCAGTTATCTATAAGATGCCGAGGTGCATATACCGTAAGCCGTCCGAATGTTTTTATCTTGGCTAAATTGAATCTGATATTGGTACTGCTTTTGTTTGATATTGATTTGTAGCTTGGTGACTAGCTAGATTCGTTTTCAAGAGTCTCTCAAAGTAAGGCATCCATTACATAAACGTTAACTGCTGAGTATACGACTCTGCGTTCTGTTACGATTGTGATATTGTCATGATCGTCTTGGTAGACAATTTGGCAAAAAGAGAGAGTACATACCAGGTGACGAACATCGACGTGTAAACTGTAACCAGGAATTCTGCACATGATTCTAGCGTAGAAATTTTACTTTTGTTATGAAAAAAAAAATCTGCTGTTTCATAGAAATCTGCAATACCAACGCAGTCATAATGTATGGAACAGTATTTTTTTTTTATAACCGACGAAAAATTTCGGTCCAGAATCGGTACTGAATCCATGGTACTATTGGGAACCACATTTAAACCCTTACTTAATTTAATATGACGCATACATATACCAGGCATGTGCATGACAAAAATGGCCTTCGCAAAGCATAAATATTGTTCAGAAAAACCAACAAGGAAATTGTTTGTTTAGGTAACTTTTACGAGTATTTCAATGTTAAGAACAGTCAGAACAGACAGCGTTGTTTTGTTAGTAAACAATGAGATTGAAATAAATGGCGCCTCGAGATTCGAGATAAAGGGAAAAATAACGTAGATACATATTTTATACTAATATTTCCTTTGTTGTCTTGGGAGTATACATATACATCAGCTTTTTATTGTTAGGAAAAAGTTTTGACAGCAATGAGACGAAGTTAGAGAGGCGTGGATAACTGCGTACTTCGCATAAGAATACAATGGAATGTCACTTACACAACTGACTTATCAGTAGAGACCCCAATTCGACAAACGTATAGGAGGATTGGGAATTTGGGATAATATATGTATTATCTTCTTTCATGGCCTACTATGGATTTTTCTTCTTGAATGCAATGCCCTGCAATGCATTCCCTGTTACTTATTAGGTACAAATTGCAGTTATGTTAAATTTGCCTATTTATGTAACTCATCTAATTCGTTAATATTTGTTTTAGGCCCCGCCATGAAGCAGCAGACATTATCAGTGGTAGCAGTGGTGCCGTTACCACGGGGGCTACGACGTACAAGTTGTAGGCCTTAGATTCGAACTTAGACTTTATGTAATTTCATCAGCTCTCAAAACAGTAAAGGAAAACATTCGAAAACATTTGCCATCCACCAAACCCGCACTGGGCCCGCGTGCTGGTTTACGGCCTACAGCTTCTCACAGAGAGGAGGCCTGCGTCGCAGCAGTGGGAACATTATGGGACGTTTATGCTTATGATTATGCCATGAAGCAAAGGAAGTATGGTTTCGAGATACTAAAATATGTGATAAAAGAGGTGAAAAGAGAGAAGCGAGTTCATTGCTAATAACAATAAAGGTCCAAGGACTTCTGGCAAATTAGCACTGATGAACCTAGTGACTAACTAAGGTTTAAAGCTTGCTTTCAGGGATACTTATGTATAAAACTGGTGTATAGGGATATAATTCCTGACCAGCTGTGTTCTGAGGTAGCGATAGATCGAATAACATATGTAAAACGATACTTAGGAGTATCTTGCGGTCGTTTTCTAATCTGCCGTATAAAAATAGTTTTTGCTTAGTCGTGTTTATTTGTGCCTGCTATGCTTTGTAACCACAGAATATACCTAGCCACTTGGTTGAACATGGATTATTATTCAAACTATAATCTCAAGACAAAAAATATATATTGACATTCGACCAGTATATCGAATGTCAATATTTATTTTTGTCTAGCGGTATAGTTATATTATTAGTTAGTTACCTATTCAATTGGATGGACTGTGTGATATGATGCTAGAATGATGTTACTCAGAAAGTTCAGGTGCTTAGTCGCAACCAGCATGAGTGTATGACTAGCGGGGTAATTGCGTAACAAACTAATCAGTAGGAATGGCTATCATTTTGACAGTTCAGCGACATTCATTACGTTATTTACTTTTTTGAGCAGAAAATTTTTCGAACATAATGAAGCATTGGATTAGCAATATCCTTCAAAATGATTCAGATTGTGATTGACAGTGCCTGATGATTCGTAAACGAAGCAAAAGGAGTATGTATGGATCGCAGCAGGAGGCGTTTTGTAGTTTCCACCTAACCCAAGGGAAGAAGGAGAGAGTTTATGTATAATGCTAGAAAGTGGAGTAAAATACTGAAATGACGGCTGATAGAGAAACATGGAAGAAAACGCCGACCTCAGATCAATTGGAATGATGGCAGGGCGGATGATGATCCTTGTATTTCAGCTTTAAACTATTTCGATATGAATAAGAATCTATTTGACACAACGAGTGGTATATGGCGCGTAGGCATGTGGATAGTTCCAGATAATTCTTTGCTAATGAAAGGTTTACCTATGCTTACCATCTATCGCAGTTTCTAAATAGCATCCTAAGTCATTGTTTTAAAGAATAACTTTCTAAACAATAGTCGCTCCGTGCGTAGCATCTTTCGATCATCTTTTGTTTCTACGTAACAATACTTCTCCGAATGGCACGCTGAAGGCTATACTATAATGTGACCTAGGATACGGATCATTTCTCATTTTCATAATGGTTTAATGTTATTGATTTTATGTGTATGGAACCTTTTATTTGTATTCCGTGTGGTCTTCGCTGTATAATCGACCATCGTTTCCTGTAGGTGTTGTTGAATGAATAGCATAATCAGCGTTAATGTTCCTACTGCTGGGACATAGGCCTCCTTTTTGTGAGATTGATCGGGACGTAATCCACCACAAAGACCCAGTGCGACTTGGTAGATTTACATGTCTTCGAATTTTCGGTTCTAGAACGTGCCGGTTTCCTCACGTTTTCCATCACCGGTTCCTTAACAACTTGTTGCAAATTAACATATTTAGTACTATACGTTTTTAGTACCTACATGCAATGAATTGACTAAGTCCCAACGCAAGTTCAGCCTGTTTTTAACCTTAATTAACATGTATGGTTTTTGATTAAATATACATATAACATAACATAACATCACGCCACTAATGGGGATTACATAAAAAAAATTAAAGGGTTAGGCAGAGGTGTAGGTACCGTTAGTACACCCACATTTCACCAGTTTGGTTTAAGTCCCATGTAATATTAGGCGAGCTTATTGCCATCAACCGGGCACAAATCCAAACTCCGGGATACTATGAGAAATCCAACCAAACCAAATAACACTTTGCCCGACCTGAGAATCGAACCTAGATCCTCGTGTACAGCAGACCACTAAACAGAGCCAGTCAATATACAGACAGACAGTCTAATTAAAATATTGATAGAAAACAAAACACTGCATGCAATAAAATATTAATGAAATATGTAAATGATTGAGAATGTAGAAACATTTCCTCTATGAATAAGGCTTAGCCTACTATACGGTTACCTCTTTCCTTTATTCCGTGTTTACGGTGGGTAGGAAAAATAAACAGCTGGCATATGTACATTCCTCGCTTTACGTGTTTGTGAGAAGACAGCTGCTCCAGAAAAAAAAAATATACGAAGACTCCATTTGCTTTGGTTATAAAACGACGGAAAGGCTGGTTTGATTAATATCTGTCAAAATATTAGCACCTCGATTTCGACATACTGAGACTGGACTTAACCGTAATAGATCATATTTGAAATATAAAGACGATGATGGGTCAACGAATATTCCAAAATAACAATTAAACTAAAGCAGAACATACAACTTAGATATCTTTAAAATACACGATGGCGTGACGGTTGATAATGGAGAATGGAGAGAAGACGTGTTGCGCCGACCCCAAGTAACATGTGACGAGGGCAGGAAGATGATGACATTTTTAAAAGACATGCTAAAAATCACAATAAAATCATTCAAATTCTTCAGAATCAGCAGTTTTTGAACGTCAAATTTAGATAAGACAGTCCCTTAAACGCGCGCCATTCAGATCATTCATTTAGCTGGGAAGAAGAAGTGGCGCAACAAACTCCCCTACAGCACAGCTGTCTGTTCAGTTAGAAGAACTAGATTCTATACAATAGTAAGTAATTGAAGGAAATCCTAAAACAAAAGAAATCGCATAAAAACACAAGAACGGACATGTCTACTTATTGAACGATAATATCGAAAGAGACGCAGAAATTGATTGCTCAACCACTAGCAATCAGTTATCACGACTTATCAGTACAAATTCCGATACGGTAACGTGTTTCAATCTACCTAGTTATTGTTTTATCGATGGTATACGATACCTACCTACTTATAACTTCTTTATATCAATGTACTAAGTATCTAATCAAGTCTGTTGCATTAATAATCTCTTTCGCCTTTTAATGAAGAAGATAACGAGTTGAATAAAGACGATGACACGTTTTAGGTACCTAACTATCAGATATGTTATATGTTAATGTCGTGGTAATATAAAATGGCAATTACAGAATGAATGAAATTGCCATGGCAATCTGAAATATTTAGATGAGAATTCATGAGAATGATATGGCAACCTAAAGGAGTAAAACGGGGATTAATCAAAATGTTGTGGATATAAATATAAAAGAGACTGAAGGAGCACATGAAAATGCCATGGCAACATTAAAAAGTAAAGAGGGAATAAATACAATAGACAAGACTATTTCATAAAGGAGGTTCAGATCGTGATTTTACTAGCATTTACATAGACTTTCAAAGAATTGAACGTCTAACCTTGGTATCAAAATGTAAAAGTAACAACAGACTTGAAAAGGATCCTCTTTGCGATTGCAACACCGAAGGTCTGTGTTCCAAAACGTTATTCTTTACTTTGCATATCGTCACATCTCCACAAAGTAGGTCTTTAGTCAACGTGTGTAAGTAAAAACGTGGCCATTTCTCGCGTGTCACATGAACCTACGTACGCAAAACTCCTTAAATGCCTACTTGACCACGTCTAGCCTTTTGCCTGTATTAGTAAAATCTCGTTTTATGGAGAACAGTGCATTGTGCACATATTAATGCACGCATATCGTATGTGAAAATCAAACCAGTTTCTCGCAGGTGACCTAATGGATGCAACTTTCTTAGAATGATTAGCAAAGACTTTCCGGATTAGATAGCTTTCAACTTATAACTGTTTCTTTAGTATGTGACTGTTCTTGAGTGTACTTCTTCGTATGTACAGTTGGAGTCAAAGCTATAAAACAAGATTGTAATCTTTAAAAGTTTTGTATCGGTGCCTCGGACGATGAGAAAGTTTTTGGTCACGTGCAGTGTCATACAAGTTAAACTGGAGAAAAAGCTGCACTTTTTAGGATGTAGACAGTTTTCTGTTTAGGATGTAGACAGTTTTCTGTTTGTCCAGAAATGGTTTTTCTTTATTCAAAGTTTGGTCTAGGATGCCTTGTGGAATATCCTGAACTTGGTCAAAGTTTTTGCATGCAACAGGTCAAGTAGATACCTTCAAAGGGCGTTGAAACTTATATACTTTTTAATTAGTTAAATAATGGAAATTATAAAACATAAAACTTGGAAAAACAAAAACTCACCTATAATGCCTCCGAAAAACAAATTCACATTACAATCGAAAGCATCCAAAGATATATCCTTTTTGTATTAAAAACTAACACGAAGCACATACACCAGTTAATATGGCATCCACACAGTATTCATACAGTATCGTCACTTTACACAATGTTCAAAACAAGATGGAATATTTAAAAGTTGTTTTTCTGTTCGTTTCAGTTGCATATGACGTCCGCTCGCGGCGAACGCTTGCTCGCGACTGAACAGACTGAACCTCGATGGCGGGCAACGTTTCTAATTTTACCGTGCTAGTAACACGAGATAAAGCCGGTCTTTATTGAGACTTTTTTATTTTATATTATACGAAAGGAAAATCGACGATTAAATAAATGAATCAGAGATACTAATGAGCTGCGTCAGTCAGAAGCTGATCAACTGAATCTTATATGGTTCTCATGCGTTAATAGACTGTTTATTATTGTATAGTTCCCCTTTTTAAACCACAGAACTGTAGGTATTCAAGTTTGGCAAGCGTTCCATAATTACGAGATTACAATATAATGAAATAAATGAAGTTTGGCATTCAATGACATTGGCACTCGTATCTAATCTATCCATTCTTCCTGCTTATTCATTAAGTTATATGGTGGCTATTTGGCGAATGTCGGTATGTACATATATATCCAGTACGATGTTGCTTAGTATTTACCTACCTCTTACATTAATCGGGTTTCTTATAAACAAAAATTCTACAGGACATGACCATGATGTTCAACTGTTCCTTTTCAAGTTTCAGACCTCAGATATACAGAAAACGAATGGGTTTGTCTTCATCACCATATTAAACGGTAAGTAAGTAGTTATTAGTTTTTTCATATGAACATGTTAAAATAAACGGATCCAGTGTTACAAGGTGATCGCGGGTGTGTCTTGATGACATGTCATAGTACACACGGAACTTACGGATCGCGAGCCTACGCAACAGGTTGGTCCATACACACTTATGACATGATACACAACTGGCGAGAACCGCATTGCTAAGGGGAACAATGACATTGTCACACGTAAGTTATTAGTAAAAGTGAAAGTAATTGTTAAAAATAGTTTTGGGCCCAAGGTGCTACCTGCAGGAACGCCGAAGTTGATTTCATAGAGATCACTATACATAATAATGTTGATTTGCGACTTTGATCCTTGACTTGGCTCGACAGGAATGAGTAAAACCATGAAAGCACTAGCCCATATTATGTAGGTATTCCTAGTTAGTTACTGAGCAATATTGGTCTCGAAACTGTGTCAAACGCGTTAACCAGATCTATGCAAGAATACACCAAAACCTTGCCTTTTATCTTGATTTTCGACTATAGTCTCAGTTTGGAAAGTAATTTTCGTCTTCTGGAGATCTGCCAAAAAGCTAAAACACTGCAGCAAGTCACAGTAGTTAGTTAACTTTTTTTAAAATTTTGATTAACAGGTTGTGAGTTTAATTCCACCTGATCAACTATCGAGAACGATTTTGTAAACCATTCTAGCAATAATAGCGTTTTAGTTAAAAAAATTGCGACAAGCACATTTACTTAGTATCATCCATAGATATGACTAAAGTCATAAGGAAAAACGGTCAGGCTAGCCTGTGAATTGCGTTCTGTGATTCTATCTGGCTTCAAACATCCAGCGAACTCTTCCGACCTTCACCAGAGGGCCTAGACAAAGCGACATTCTATCAGCGATAATGATGATGGAACAGTCAAAATGTATTGGACTGACATAAGCTGCTGAAAAGCTTATGTCAATCCTGTTGAATGTTTTCACTATGAATGTCGATGGATAAGAGTAAGGGAAGACCAAAGAAACGATATGGATGGAGTGTGCGAAATATGATGAAGAATAATAGACGAAGAAAACAAGACAACGAACAATAGAGAAGACAAGACGACGAATAATAGAGAAGTATGTAAGAAAAGACATGGTGTACCGACGCGAAATAAATTATTATAGGAGAATGATGAAGCCTCTCGAAGAAATACGATTAGTTTTAAAAGTGATTGCCATTTGTCTAGACCAGTTGTCGGTTCACCTTAAGAAATTCCTGATACTGAAGCAACTGCCACTTGTCTAAGCCCTCTGGTCATCGGATCACCTTGAGAAATTCCTGATACTGATGGAAAAACACAATGACAACAAGAAAACTGAATTTTCACGTTAAATTATTAAAATAGCTTAAAACCGCAAACTTACAATTTGTTTGTAGTATTCCTTGACGCACTACGCGACCGTGTGTCACAGATATTAGTCACTCGGCCTTAGGTGCTGATAAATACAACGTGGTCGTTCCGAATTTAATTATATAAACATTACAATAACTTTATCTGGTGTTTTGTAATCTTCCATGACTATTATCGAGACAACTCGCTGAATTAAGTCTTGAAAAAAAAAACATTATCTGCCCTCATTTTGGGCTTCGCGACAGTCGGGGTAACGTAAAGGTAAACTTTCTAATGTAATCTAAATTAATTATAACTAATTATGTTCATGCAAGCCGATAATGAGTTGTTTACCTAAGTTAACATTAAGTATTATTATTAATTATCATTTAAATTAGCCACCGAAACAATTTTATTTTAAGCCGTTGGTCCCGGCTGTCATTGGTAGATTTTTGACAGTCGTTACGGGTAGTCAGAAGCCCGAAAGTCTGACAACCAGTCTTGCCAATGGGTATCGTATTACCCAGCAACTGGGTTGTGGAGGCAGTCGCTCCATGTAAAATACTGGTATTCAGCTGAATCCGGTTAGACTGGAAGCCGACCCCAACATAGTTGGGAAAAGGCTAGGCAGATGATTATGATGCGTGCAGATGATACTACTGAGAAGGTCCTAATGAACACCCAGTAACAGAGCACTGTCCCACCTAGGGATCCAAGTCGAACCCAGCCGAGTATAACACACGATGGCAATACCTTTCATTTTGACAGTTCAACAACATTCATTGCGTTATTTACCCTGTTGAGCAGACAAATTCAAACATAATAATGGATAAAAACTTTCCTTCAACATTTTTCGGATTGTGATTATCCCCTTTATTCGTAAACGTTGCTTAAAGTTAAGTAGTGATTAGCGACTGTTTAACCATACATTTTTGACGTTTGAACGTCACTTAACTCGTCTCTTACATCGTTTAAATATTCCCCGCTTATATCCTCTCCTACTAAAGTTGTCAAAAAATAAAAGGCCCATTTTGACATTGATAGTTCTAGTAGTTAATAAAGATCAAATTCGCAAAACACGTTTTCGTTTGTATGAAACTGACAGGAACGCATTCTTAAATGTCAAAACGGGCCTTTTATTTTTTGACAACTTTAGTATTAATGCATGGATGGGATGGGTGGTTGTTACTCTTTCACGCAAAAACTACTGAACGGATTTGGATGAAATTTGGCACACAAATAGTTTATAACCAGGATTAACACATAGGATACTTTTTATCCCGATATCCCTACGGGATCGAAACTTATGCGGGTGAAACTGCGGGGCGCCGCTAGTGTAATATAAATATATAGTATTACGCAATTATTGTGCTAAATCTCACGTTTAGAATTTGTGCTTCGCTTTGTGACCACTAGACGATCGACAAAAGGTTTAGTTCACACCTCTGCCTAACTTCTAGAGGAAAACAGGCGAGGTGTTAATGATAAATGATGTTATTTCTGTAAGTAGGTTTGAACAAACGCTTTTACACGTCAATCATATTTTTAAAACAAACTCAGAGGGCACAGACTCTTTTAAATTCCAGATATAATATTGGTCACCCTAATTGCGTAACACACTATCAATCTCAACCTGACTCATTTTGAAGGATATTGCTAATTCATTGCTTCACATGTTAGAAAAATTTGTCTGCTCAACAACGTAAATAACGCAATGAATGATGTTGAACTGTCAAAATGAAACCCATTGCTACTGATAGTGTGTTAAGCAATTACCCACAGATCATGTGAAGGAAGATCATGTAGATTGGTGTCTGAAATGGTCTTTTGAGGAAATAACCACACAGTTTGAATGGAGTGCGATTCTGTAACCATCTCACCGTGAAACACCGTCACAACACCGCTCGCGCCGCAAGTCTTCAGTCCGCCGCCTCGGCGGACCGTGGCTGAGCTTAAATAGAATTAAAGACATGTCGATGTACCCGCGCTTCGTTCGTATTACAACATTTGGAGTATTCACATTTGAATTGCTTTAATTACTTACGAGTATTGTGATAGAGATTTTGTATATTTTAATTTATTTTTTTTAATTTCGCAAGTTCTCGAAAATTGCTGTAGCGCTACATCTCTTACGATTTTACAGGACAAACAGTAGTTCTAAAAGTTGTGCTAGGTTAAGGTAATGCACTTGGGGAAATTATTTATTTGATGCGCGTCGCGGACGGCCGCGACCGCGACAGTAATGCCTACTCGAAGACATTCCATCTTCACGATACCTGTTAACTAAATATCTGGCCGATGTTCGCTGAACTCCAAATTGTAGTGTGGCATAGCGGCGTGGAGCAAGTGCGTGCCCGAGTAAGATATTAGCGTTATTTTTATTTGAATTTGTAATATTGCATATATTTTGTTAATTTATCCACAAAAATACTAATGCAATTAGCCTTAGTGTTATGCAATATTGATTTATGTCCTCCAACTACATGGAAATTTATTGTAAATGACAGTGTAAATCTAATAATAAAAATTCAAAAGTCCAAAAAAAAAAAAAAAAAAAAAAAAAAAAAAAAAAAAAAAAAAAAAAAAAAAAAAAAAAAACTTAGGTGAAGTGAGCGTGGAGTGAGCTGTCGTTCCAAATAATGCTAGGGATTGACACTACTGCCAACTCACATCAAGCTCACTTCACTTGAGTTTTCACGGTGAGATTTTTAGAGAATCGACCGGCTGTGAAGTCAGCTATGTTATTTATTAATATTTCTATACTAATACTATAAAGAGGTAAAAATATTTGCTTGTTTGTAAGTTTATATGTAAGGTAAATCTCTGGTACACACATACATATCTACTACCAGTCTGATCTAAAAAAAAAAAATTGCTTTAATAGCCCAATTCTTGAGGAAGGCTATAGGCTATTTTACTTCACGCTATGACTTCCGAAAAAGAAACAAAGTTAGACAGAACGCTAAGCGAAATAGTGACAGCGCGAGCAAGCGTTGTGATGCGACGGGTTGGGGACGAAGTCGCAGACAGAAGCTGGTAAAATATAATTATGATGGTGCCCATAGCATTTATACCTAAGTTTAGTATTGTTTCATTATGCCAATTATTTATTAATAAACCAACGGGTAGGAGTTCCATTTTCATTAATCGGTTGTAGAAGACTTGCCAAAATACCGGCTAACTGATGTGTTTCCGGGAACCTTGATATGCAAAGTAGTTAACAAAGAAAACATGGCGTTAATTGTTTTAATTAAATTAGTTAATTATACGGATACTTTCATGTCTTAATGGCGCAGCGGGTAATGCCTCACCTCTCATGCACGAGGTTACGAGCTAACAGTCTTAAAATAATAATATGTATCTACAGACCCCAGCAGGTCAAGCTACCCGAAACTGTCAAATTTTCCCAATCAACCTTGAACCTTGCGAACGCTTATGCGATAAAGTTGAAAATCTAGACTAGACGAAATTTGACAGATTGTAGTAGCTTGATGTGCTGGCGTCTGTACTTACAAGTATATAAAAAGGAGGGAAAATAATCAAAGGACACCAAAAATTCGTCCGCGTCGCTGTCAATAGGAAACGGCCCAAAAAGCTAGCAGCATTGCCACGTTGTATGGCAATGCTGATTCTTTGGCCAAAAAATAGGCCAGCCCTCTGTTCACACAATAATAGCGTTTTTCTTTTTCTAGTTTTATGTCCTTTATTTCATTTAAATACCTACAAATTACATTTTTAAATATTTTTATAAACAAGAAGATAAAAAAACATTTAAAAATATAAAAAATAGTAGCCCACCGGTATCGGGAACAGGGTCCAAGCTACCGGCGGTCAGGGCTCCAGAGAGAGGAACCTCCTGACAATGCGAGCCGTGTCCAGAAGTACCGCTTTCTGTAGGCTATTTTACTTCACGCTATGACTTCCGAAAAAGAAACAAAGTTAGACAGAACGCTAAGCGAAATAGTGACAGCGCGAGCAAGCGTTGTGATGCGACGGGTTGGGGACGAAGTCGCAGACAGAAGCTGGTAAAATATAATTATGATGGTGCCCATAGCATTTATACCTAAGTTTAGTATTGTTTCATTATGCCAATTATTTATTAATAAACCAACGGGTAGGAGTTCCATTTTCATTAATCGGTTGTAGAAGACTTGCCAAAATACCGGCTAACTGATGTGTTTCCGGGAACCTTGATATGCAAAGTAGTTAACAAAGAAAACATGGCGTTAATTGTTTTAATTAAATTAGTTAATTATACGGATACTTTCATGTCTTAATGGCGCAGCGGGTAATGCCTCACCTCTCATGCACGAGGTTACGAGCTAACAGTCTTAAAATAATAATATGTATCTACAGACCCCAGCAGGTCAAGCTACCCGAAACTGTCAAATTTTCCCAATCAACCTTGAACCTTGCGAACGCTTATGCGATAAAGTTGAAAATCTAGACTAGACGAAATTTGACAGATTGTAGTAGCTTGATGTGCTGGCGTCTGTACTTACAAGTATATAAAAAGGAGGGAAAATAATCAAAGGACACCAAAAGATTGCGAGCGGGAACTAAAGTTCCCAGACTTTTTATGCCGTTGATTGTGAGCGGGATCTAAAGTTCCCAGGCGGCTGAGTCAGCAAACATTTTTTTTAGTGATTTCGTTTTTTTCGATTTGCTTCAGTTTGAAGTGGTACTTTCTAGTTCTGTTTGTTTTGTATAATAGGTCTTTAAATTCCGCGTGTTTTAATATATGACAACACTATACCCAACTCATCTAGAAAAAATAGATAAAAAATATATACTTTCTCTGTTCGCGGTGTCGTGTTCGCGGTATTTTTTACGTCAGCGAAATAATCAAAAGTGACATTATAACTACTTGAACATTAAAACAAGGTAAACAAACTATTTGTGTGTGTTAAAAATCTATCTAATAAGAATTAATAAAAGATTCTAATTGGAAAAATAAAGTATTACGTAATCTATATATAATTATGTACTTCCGGTTACATACTTTTTGTTAAAACTTTCTTTTGTAGTAAATAACCTTATTTTAACCCAGTGTGTAATTCTACTGTCAAGATTTTTACAAATATGTTGGAACATTAAATAAGCTTACTATAGGTACCAATATTTTTAATCTACGTATCAGATTTATGTAGAAAAAATTTTATGTGTTAATTTTTTATCTGGCCGCTAATTTTCCGGCCCGTGCAAATGTTTTTCTTAACTTGGTATGCTTGTAAATAATAAACATTGTACTATGCAATGTGGTTTTATTTCTTTTTTATGTTAAGAATGATCACACCATTCATTTTAAACCTTAAAACGTATAGGTCATTACATTTCCGTATTTGAAAAAAATATGCAAGTAATATTTTTTGTTAAAACTTTCATTTGTACAAAATAACCTTATTCTAACACAGTGTTTAATTCTACGGCCACGATTTTTACAGATATGTTGAAGCATTAAATAAGCTTACTACAGGTACCAATATTTTTAATCTACGTATCAGATTTATGTAGATTTTTTTTTTTTTATCTGGCCGCTAACTTTCCTGCCCGTAAAAATGTTTTTCTTAACTTGGTATGCTTGTAAATAATACATATTGTACTAGGCAATGTGATGTTTATTTATTTTTTACGTTAAGAATACTCACACCATGCATTCTAAACCTTAAAACGTATAGGTCAAAGATCGCTTTTAAAAGTTATAGCCATTTTCATAAAATAGAAGATAATAAATATCTATGTTCGTGTTTAAACCCACTTTCGTAAATGAATACGATCGTAAAGTCAAACGGAATGCCGCCACAATAAAGCCCCTTTGTTTACCATTACAAAAAACATTCAAGTGTAAGCACCACTTGAGGAACCGTATCGTAAATCAAGTATGTTTATAAACATCTGGCGCCCGGCCGACCGCCCGCTGCGATGACGTAATCGGCTTCACAATGAACCGTTATCTACTTTTCGCGCGCTTTCGCGGGAGCGGTTATACCTAAGTTTAGTATTGTTTCATTATGCCAATTATTTATTAATAAACCAACGGGTAGGAGTTCCATTTTCATTAATCGGTTGTAGAAGACTTGCCAAAATACCGGCTAACTGATGTGTTTCCGGGAACCTTGATATGCAAAGTAGTTAACAAAGAAAACATGGCGTTAATTGTTTTAATTAAATTAGTTAATTATACGGATACTTTCATGTCTTAATGGCGCAGCGGGTAATGCCTCACCTCTCATGCACGAGGTTACGAGCTAACAGTCTTAAAATAATAATATGTATCTACAGACCCCAGCAGGTCAAGCTACCCGAAACTGTCAAATTTTCCCAATCAACCTTGAACCTTGCGAACGCTTATGCGATAAAGTTGAAAATCTAGACTAGACGAAATTTGACAGATTGTAGTAGCTTGATGTGCTGGCGTCTGTACTTACAAGTATATAAAAAGGAGGGAAAATAATCAAAGGACACCAAAAATTCGTCCGCGTCGCTGTCAATAGGAAACGGCCCAAAAAGCTAGCAGCATTGCCACGTTGTATGGCAATGCTGATTCTTTGGCCAAAAAATAGGCCAGCCCTCTGTTCACACAATAATAGCGTTTTTCTTTTTCTAGTTTTATGTCCTTTATTTCATTTAAATACCTACAAATTACATTTTTAAATATTTTTATAAACAAGAAGATAAAAAAACATTTAAAAATATAAAAAATAGTAGCCCACCGGTATCGGGAACAGGGTCCAAGCTACCGGCGGTCAGGGCTCCAGAGAGAGGAACCTCCTGACAATGCGAGCCGTGTCCAGAAGTACCGCTTTCTGAATCAAGCCCTTGATCCAGCTGCCTAACGAGAGCCTCCTCAGGTGTCGGTCGAGGCTCTTGGCTATTAAGCCATTGGCTGTCACGACTATCGGCACAATGATCGCTGAGTCCACATCCCACATGTTGACAACCTCGCGAGCCAAGTCAAGATACTTGATTTGTTTATCTTTCTCGGCTTTCACGAGGTTCTCATCATGCGGGACGGTTATGTCAACAATCATTGCGCGCCGCTCTGATCGATCCACCACTAGGGCATGCAAAACCGGAAAGTCATCAAAACCGGTTTTGAACATCGTTTTTTTGGGACCAAAACCGAAAACCGGAGCTAGGTCCGGTTTTAGCCAAAAAAATCGAATGTAGTATAATTTAAAAAGAAACACCATTTTTTTAAATACCCACTAAGTCTACAAATAAAACAAATTGTATGATACATTTCTTTTTAATCCAAACCATAATAATTGTACAGATAACAATGAACTTATAATAGTATAAAGATTAATTAACTGAGATCAAATCAACAACAAGTAAGTTTTTGGTATCTTTGGTACCTATTAAGTCTGGAGGGAGGCGTGTAAGTGGGTGGATGCAGGCTGTGTTCGGTTCGGATACATTTGATGCCTCTAAATTAATTATATTTTGAGTGTTTGAAAAAAATGTTGATAAAAATCAAAATGTTAATTGTTACTCAATAATGGGAAAACCGGAGCTGAGCTCCGGTTTTGGCTCTCAAAACCGGTTTTCAAAAATCGTTAAATTTTGGCCGATTTCCGGTTTTGCGCAAAACCGGAAAACCGGTTTTGCATGCCCTATCCACCACCACTAGTTTTATCATTATTATTTTCTTTTAATTTTCGATTTGATTGTTATGTTTTTTTTGAATTTTGATTCTTGGATTTTATTTAGTTTTTTTTGTAATTTGAAGCAAACATATTTTACTTTTATTGATACGAACATGTTTGTTAAAATAAATGTTTAAATGGTAAACCCTCCATATTGGTGCCCAAGATACAGGGTTGCCTAGTTTGGGGCCAATGTTAAATCTCTGTAATTTTTTGAGCAATAAAGTTTTTAGATTATTAATCTACAGTTCTTAAAAGCAAATGTGTAGAATGGTAGAATACATGAACGAATCCTAAATGTACGTCATTGTCAAAATGCTGTCAAAGTGACATTTCGTACAAGGTGTTCAAGGAAATCTGATGACCTTTTCTAAATTAAATGTGTAAATAAACAATTAAATACTAAAATACGTAATACTCAACCAACAATCATGGCCTACTAACACCTGCAAGAACTTAAAGCAATTCAACTCATTAGAAACCATGTTTCCCTCTTATTAATTATGTAGAGAAGTCGTTGTGTGTAAATTCTAATAAATAGTAAGTACTAGTATAATAATTAAACGTTTCATTAAAATGATTAAGCTTCTATGGTCAGTGAATACGACAGGTTAATCTACAACCTGCCGTTATAATAAAATTATTTAGAACCGATTTACCATACCTTGTTAGTGTTTCACAATGCACTTTATGTAATTAATTTTCTTAATGAGCTGTGAAATTCAATCACTAGTACACAGCTATATTAAATTGCCAGATGGTGAGCGAATGTTTGATAATGAGTTAGTTGTACTAAAATAATTGATTTGTACTTTGAATTGGTAATTAAAGTGTTTATTATTATTTTTACAGCTAAAAAGCAGCATATTCAAAACAATTATGAAACTGAAATGAACCAATGCAAACATGAAGATAAAGAATCTGTTGTACTGCCTGTTTTTTCGGCCATGGCTGGGAGTGCCTTTTGGGATAGGTATAGCGGTGTCCATAGTCTATTACTGGTGGCTAATATCCAGGATAAGTGTGCTGGAAACACAGAACAAAGTGTTCAAGACACAGCTGAGACTGTCACAGAGCGTCATGAAACAAATGTCTGTTGATTCTGTATCAACTTATGAAGTTCCTGTGGTAAGTAGACAAATATTGTAGACTAATGTTGTGTTGAAAGTAAATACTAAAAGTAAGTAAGAGAAAAATATAATAAATAAAAAAATCAAAGCATTTATTTCAAATAGGCCCATGTAAGGCATTTTTGAACATCAAAATTTACAATAAAAATATAAAAAAGGGAGGGAGACGGTAGGTAGATAGTTGGGTTAATTTTTTTAGAATTATTAAATGTAATATATACTTATATAATACAATCGTAAAAAAACTGAAGGAATAATATCAGTGATCATGGTTTAAAAAAAGAACTTGTAAATAATTTGGCTTTAATGTTGAGTTGATTGACTGACTTGCTGTGTGTTTGGATGACATATAATTTAATTTATTGTTTTGCGTTTTTTAATGTTAATTACTTTGTATAGAATCAAGTTCTTATATCTGAATAGACATCTGTGCTGCTGGGGAATTTGTTGCGCCACTTCTTCTTCCCAGCTAAAGCATTACGAAATGGTGAAAGGCTGTCTTTATGTAATTTTGTTGTTAAAAAAGTGCAGATTGTCAGCATTATTTCAATATAGTACTTTTGATATTATCCAGATAAAAATGATGACACAAGTGTTTACTAACTTATTAAGAAAAAATGTCAAAATGCTTATCCACAGATACCAGATGCGGTCGGTACTCTATGTGAGACGGTCCACATAGCCTTAGTGTGTATGGGCAAGTGTACGCGTCAGATTACTCCCATGCTGAAGTCCTTGATGCACCACCGGCAGAACCCCATACACTTCCATTTTGTTGTAGATAGCAGTTCTCATAAAACAATCAACAAGCTGTTCGATACTTGGGATTTGCCTGATGGTGAGTAGTACAGTTTTTTTTGTCATGACAATGTGTCTGTTAAAAGAATAATCAAATTATGTAAAGAAAAATATGTATTTCATCCTTTTAACTTGTCGCTGTGTTTTGTTGCTGCAACTAGATGCAGAGCTGTTGTTTGCGTCTGCGACTAGTTGTTACAATGACTGAAAAACCTTTCATACACATCATATGGGCAAGTAACATTGCGCACTGTGGATTTTGATACAATAGTGCCACTGTCGTAAATTGCTCGGCGTTGTTGAGTTCTGGTTTGGGGGGTGTATGCTGTGTTTTCTGTTTGTCAGGTAGTCTGGTCGCTCTTCGTCAGCTGTCGCTTTTTGGATTTTTTTTTTGGTAATCAATGTATAATTTTGTAAAACGGGGAATTTATTTCATGGTTTTAACAGCTCTAGGTATATTAGATCTCATCATTGCGCGTTCGTATTTCTGCAATAGACGACGATTGCCGAAGCGCAAACCTTTTCTGGGAAATCCTGAGATATTGTAACCCAAAAACAATCGCGTTGTTACAACTGCTATGAGCAAAGGAAAGAGCGCTAGCGAATCTTGCGCGAAATACACCGCAGTGTGAGTCCAGCTATAAACAATACGAAGTCCGAATTTTGGGTTAATACTGTTTTTTTTTCCAGTAAAGTACACATCCTACAATGCAGAAGAGTATCTGACGCAAGTGCGATGGATCCCGAACAGCCATTACTCCGGTATCTATGCGCTAGTCAAGTTGTTGTTCCCTGATATTTTGCCAGATACACTGAGTCAGGCAATTGTGCTGGACTCGGATCTCACCTTCCTGTGCGATGTCGCTGAACTGTGGTCCTTATTTAGAAATATGACGGATGATCAGGTATGGTTATTTAAAATATTTCTTTATGATACAAAATCCACGCCTGAAATAGAGGCGTGGATTTTAACTAAACAGGTGTATAAGTTTGGACTTCAATATGCTAAATGTGGGCATGACCATATTAAAGTGCTATAGTCCCATGGTGGGCGTGCATATCGTCAATAACCAGGCATAGGTACCACTAAAGTTGTCAAAAATTATAAGGCCCGTTTTGACATTGACCGTTCTAGTAGTTAATAAAGATCAAATTCGCAAAATACGTATTCGTTTGTATGAAACTGACAGATGTCAAGAACGCATTCTCAAATGTCAAAACGGGCCTTTTATTTTTTGACAACTTTAGAGAGAAATTCCTAATGCAATAACAAAATAAGAAATAAACGTTGCCTTATCTGAAGATTTATTATTTATTGTTGTAAAAATCCGCACATATATTAATATCAATTCTTTATTGCCATTGTTCAAATAATGTTGTTGATATACTCAAACAATTATATTTAGAAAATGAAATTGGAGATTTGGTTGAGTCATAGCTGATCATAATAAATTCATTTATTTCAGGCAAAGAACGCCCATTATCACACGGCATAAATTCATAGAATAAATAATATTTAAATAAACAAAATTAAATTAAATCCAAATTAGAGCACATTAAATCAAATAAAATGAAATCAATATAAATCAAACTAAAACCAGAAAAACAACACAAACTATTCATTAATACGCCACAGTGGCATGTAGGCGCATCCATTGTCCCAGTATGGGGCTGTCCCACCTATCAGCTATAGTTTTCAGGATGTTGTTGGGACTGACCCTGCGCATAATGGAAGCGCAACGCTTGCGTATGATAGCGTGAAAGCCATCAATTCTCGGCTCCGCAAACATCCCGGAAGCACTGCAGTAGCGCGGCAACCCCATCAACACCCTGAAACCATTAAACCTGTAATACCGTTTGTGCAACCACTTTGTTGACGATGTATATTTTGTCTAAACTAAAGCATAATTTACCATGTTGCTCACAGTTTATAGGCCTGGTCGAAAACGAAAGCAGTTGGTACCTAAACAAGGCAAAGCGCTGGCCAGCCCTCGGCAGGGGCTACAACACAGGAGTAATGCTTTTAGGTACTATATTTCAACTTTTAATATGTATAGGGTGGCAGGAACATCAACGCGCAACCGGTTTATTTTTTTTTTTTTTTTTTGGGATGGGAAATCATCAAATGACTCCTCCCGCTCTGGGTGGAGCGGAAGGGAGTGTCAGACTCTTACTGACTAAAACCCACCCATGTTCCTTCCTTCGCCCTCTATGTTCCGGGGTAGCGGTAACCCTTCCGGACAATCCCGCTCCTTCCGGACAATCCCGCTACGCGCAACCGGTTACCATGGATTCTATAACTACACAATTATTTATTTATTTATTTATTTAATCTTTTTGCACAAAAAAAAGGTACAAAGGCGGACTTAATGCCTTAGGCATTTTCTACCAGTCAACCAAGGGTGGTGAAGAGATTAGATGGCAGGTGCTTTGGTTGAGAGGGACAATGATAAAAAAAAACTCTTAGAACTAGGTAAACAAATACATAAATAGGTTATATACATACACATACATACTATTACTACTATTACTATAATACAAACTTATAATATATATATATACAAAATCAAGGAAGAGAGATATTGAGATCGGTTTGCGAGTCGCAGTCGCAGTCCCTGCCACCCTGTATGGTGTGTAGATGACGATGATATATGTAATAACTTGATTGTAATTGTTTCACTATGGACGCTGGTCTGAAAATACATTTTTATTACCATTAGATCTCAAGAAGATACGTACCACCACAGACTGGACAAGACTATGGCATGACGCTGTTCACGATAACATAGGCAGGCTCAAACAGACGACGCTGGCGGACCAGGATGTTATCAATGCTATCATTAAAAGCCAGCCGCGCTACGTGTATAATATGAGCTGTCAGTACAACGTGCAGATGTCTACGCAGACGTTAGCTAAGAATTGTTATGGAGAGGATAGGAATAATGTTAAGGTACGTATTATTTAATAGTAGTTTTTTTTATTCAATTTTACCGTCTTATTACAAAATAACTTGTAACAGAAGGTCAATTCTCGTAATTTAAAACGTTCAAAATCTAGTCGCAATCTCATCTCGGCGACAAAGAAATGTCTAAACCTTGTCAAAATGTAAGGAAGTTATAGGTATTTTTAACGTTCTTAAAATTACGAGAATTGCCCTCCTGGACTTCAAGCTTTTTAGCTTCCAGTCAGTTATTGTATTTTGAACGTTATTCCGACAACTGTAAAGTTTAAAATTGACAATTAAGGGCCTGGTTTCTCGAACAAATCTTATATCGAAAAATTAATGTGACAAGCCCGCGTCAACTGCTGTGATTGGTTGAATGATTTATCAACAGCCTATCGTATCACTTGACTTGCGCTTAAGTTTGACCCGTCGATAATTTTCGGTCCAGAAACCTGGGGGTCTACTACGAAGTGCAAAGTTCGAATGATCGGATCGGACCGACACATGGCCGAACCGAATATTATTGAAAAATGAGAAAAAAGTTCGGATCGGCTCAGTTGGGTCGGGACCATAGTCAATATTCGAAAGAGTATAGGAGTGTAGGATCGGGACCGACCGAACCAAATAGTAACTTCGTAGCAAGAAACGGCCGATTCCACTTAGGAGTAGACCCCCTGGTGTTAGACTTGTTTAAAGGGGTTTTTGTATTAAGAACTTTACGCCCGTTGGATTAAAGCTCAACTTGCTGAAGGTTTGGGCTTGGACTAAAGTCAGAACTCGGTTTGTAATGAGACGGTACTTGTCCTATACAGTCGCGGACTAAAATATATTATCAGACTTCGTATTTAATTAACGACGGCACGGTTGGCGCAGTGGTTAAGCGATTGACTGCTGCGCTGCGTGTCGCGGGTTCGATTCCCGCACGGAACAAATATTTGTATGACCTACATGTATTTGTTCCGAGTCTGGGTGTTTTTCTATCTATAATATGTATGTATTTACAAAAAAAAAATGTATATAAGTAGTTTATCAGCCATCTTGTTACCATGACACAAGCATTAGGTTGCTTAGCTTGGGACAAATGGTGCTGTGTGAAATGTCCAGGGATTTATTATTATTATTATTAATTACTTCTCAGTGGAGTAAAAATGTTTATCCGATTTCATTTTTAATTACATCTCACGCTTTGCGCAATAAGGACTAAGATGTCACATCTTATCACTTTTTCCTTTCTAATAAATATAACTTATGTGCCTTGAAATTTTCTTGCAAGCGATCTTATGAAAGCAAAATGTGCAAGCAATTACAGACCTTAGAGTGGTTACTAAGATTGTAAGTCTGGACCGTATACGTACGATCAAGGAGCGAAAATGTGAGGCAATTTTCAAGCATATTCCTCTCCCACATAGTGAGCGCATGCTTCCTTTTCGAACCGGTATTTACATTCAAATGTTGGGATAAAGTGCAAGTAAAAATGAACCTTAGGGAGGTGCTGAACATTTTAATTTAGAAAATCATTGTGTTTCCAGGTTATTCATTGGAACTCTCCGCTGAAGCATCACATAAACACTCGCGACGCCAGTTTCTTCCGCGACATATACCAGTCGTATGTCAACTTCGACGGCTACCTGCTCCGGGAGAAACTACATCGGTGCTCCTTCATAGAGCACTTCACGATGAAAGTTAGTATCAACACAACATAATATCACTCTCGTATTTCCCGATGGGGTAAGCAGAAGTGTTTAATACACCAACAAGTCGCCAGTTATGTGTAAGTCCTATACGGAGTGACGATGAAGTTATCACATTAAGTAGTAGAGCGGTTAACACAACTTGAAATATTATGTCTGTTAGGCGGATTACACACTACAACGCGTCACACGACGAGGCACAGACATAGTGCTCCCGAGCGTTATGTTTTACATACAAAATCAATAAAATTGTGGGAATTTTGCTCTGTTTCCCGCGCCGCGTCGCGTGGCGCGTAATGTGTGATCCGCCATGAAAGTAATAAAATTATACTAGAAATAAAAAAAAAAAAACATTTATCAAACAAAATAAATATCGTTAAAATTGTCACGCAATAAACCAGCATCGCCTCTCATGAACGAGGTTGTGAGTTAAAATCCGGGCAAGTATCAATATATCTGACTTTTTCAATTCATATGTAGATGTTAAGTAGGTAGGTAGGTAGGTGCTAACCCTCGGCGTCGAGCATCCAACAGAGTGCATCCCAAGCGCGTAAAAAAGTCGTGTGCTCATGTGGCTTACAATAAAGTTTATTCTATCTATCTACAGGTAAACCAATCTGACCTCTGCGTAAGTTTCCGCGCAGCACAAAAGGTGAAGCTCCGAACGCACCTCTACTACATGGACTACAGCCACGTTGACATGGACAGCTTCGACGTGACCCTCGCGCTGCAGCTGTCCATGGACCGCCTGCAGTTCCTCGAGAGACTCGTCAACTACTGGGAAGGTACGTCCTAGAAAGAACTCTAAATAATACTCTGTTTAGAAACGAGTGGACTGCTATCGGCAATCGTTGCGGACCGACCTTAAAAAGGCTATTAACTGGGCGCAGAAGTTCAAGTGCGCCTGTTTTAACACGTTTGGAGCGGTAGCTTCGCTTCGGTGTATAGTTACATTTTTATATCACAATACAAGCATCTTCTTGCTTAAAAGGTGATCTCAATCAACTCAATGTGTGTTTTCAATGTAGATATGTAATTGCAATAAACATTTTTATTATTTTATTATATCATTACATACTAGCTTCTGCCCGCGACTTCGTCCGCGTGAAATTTCTCGTTCCCCCGACCCACCCCGTTACACCGCAACGCCCACCCGCGCTATTACTTCGTTTTCGCTTAACATTTTCAATTATTTTTTTGCTTTTTGCTCGTCTGCTAAGGGTCTAGCGTGATGTTAACCTATAGCCTTCCTACCGGTCGGATGAGATTTTTTTTTACATTTGATAGCCCAATTTCTGAATTGGGCTATCAAATGTAAAAAAAAATCTCATCCGACCGGTAGTTCCAGAGATTAGCGCGTCCAAACAAACGAACAAAGTCTTCAGCTTTATTATTAGTATACTTACATAGATATGGATGAAATCATGCAATCAGTTCACAAATATACCTTGACTCAGCCCCTATCCTCTGAACTGCCTTAATAATGTTAGTTAATTTAATTTGACAGGTCCACTGAGTGTTGCCATATACTTATCAGACTGCGAAGTGACAAGACTGTGGAGCTTTATCGGAGACTGGTCCGACACCCTTAGAGATAGGAAGAATATTGGATACCATCTGGTGTTTAAACATGATAAGGTAAGCTAAATCATTTTTTATCTATTTGGTTTCGTATCCTGGCTAAAATCGATCGACGGTTAAGCTACGCTTGCCGCGGTCAGTTCGTGGATGGGTGACCATTTATTACATATCGGGGCCCCTCCGTGTTTCGGTAAGCTCGTTAAGCTGTTAGTCCTGGCTCATTTGTAGATCTTTGTTGTTGTTACGGTGTCAGAAACCCAACCACTCTTACCAAGGGGTATCGTATTACCCAGTAACTGGGTTGTGGAGGTCAGATAGGCGGTCGCTCCATGTAGAATACTGGTTAGCTGCATCCTGTTAGACTGAAAGCTGAACCCAACATAGTTGAGGCCAGGAAGATGGTGACTAGAAGCATGAAATTTTGCACAAGAGTTCCATTAAGAACTGGGGTTATATAGGGGATGATCGTTCGTGATAATTTTCGCCGATGGAAAATCCCATCGCTTTTATCGCATCGGGCGCATCGCTTTTATTTACAGAAACATACAGGATGGCAGGGACATCGACGTCCATCGAAAAAAAATTATGTAGTGTGCAAAAGTGATTGATTGCAAAAGTGAGATGCAAGAGTGACGTTTTGGAATGATTAAGCTTCAAATTTCTGACTAACTGAGCGACTATTTAATTTTGACAATTCAAAAGTACTTGTAAATGGTTTAATTGAAATAAATGCTTTGAGTTTGAGTTTGAGTTTTGAGTTTGATTGCCCTAGTCATCTTGTATAGCTCTTTCTCTTTCTTGATGACAGCTACAGTTTGTTCATTATACTCGAGAACGTGAGAAAGAGGTGGCGCTAAATAACTTGTATAGCTCCATCTCTCTCTCTTAACATCTACATGGTGTTATTACAGGTGCACTACCCTGTGAACTACCTCCGTAACGTGGCGCTGGAGAACGTGAACACGCCGTACGTGTTCCTAATGGACGTCGACTTCGTGCCCATGGCAGGCCTTTACGACCATCTGCGGAGCGCCATCCAGCTGGTCAACCCTTATCCGCAGAAGAAGGTATGTTCATGTTATTCCCAGCTAAATAAATATCAACCTTATTGTTGTAGAATTAAGTTGATTTCAGAATAACTGGATCAGTTAACAGCACCCTTATTTCGTTGCATCGTTCAAGTTGAACCTTAACCTGCGGGACTGGGGGTATAAAAGTAAACTAAATTGTCGTACCAATTTAGTTTATTTTTATATATTCCTGTCTCAAATAGTTCGACTCGACTCCTTAATAAGTTTTGTCTATTTACTTGGGCTTCTAATATCACCCTAAAGTCCCCTAAATGCCATGACAATAATCTGTAATATGTACTTACTTCTTATAGTAGCACTATACAGACTGAGGGTTTTGTTCACTTATATTTTTTCGCTCCTTCAATGTTAAAAGATGTATTTATTTTTTGTGCAGTGCCTAGTGGTAGCAGCGTTCGAGACGACCCGCTACCGCACGTCCGTCCCGCGCAGCAAGGCGGCGCTGCTGGCGCGGCTGGCGAGCTCGGCGCGCGGCCGCGCGGCCGACGTGCAGCCCTTCCGCGCGCGCGAGTGGCCGCGCGGACACCGCGCCACCAACTACTCGCGCTGGGCCAACGCCGCCGCGCCCTACGAGGTACGTGCAGATACGTCTAACTCAGTATAGCGCTACAAGTTTATTTTGGCGTGTTGCCAAAATCGGTAAAAACGCCGCCATGTTGTTTTTTGAATACATTTCACAAAAGAATTGCACAAATATTTACCAACTGCGCTCCCTTGTCAACGTCATGCGAGTGCCAAAAGATCCTTGTACTATACTGTCCCTTGACGTCACGCGAAGTGCGTATAAGGGGAACATTATTTGCTTAGTTCTTTTCCATTTGTGCAAAATAAGGATTTTTTGTTCCTTCCCTGCTTTTCTCTTTCTTAATTAAACAAGTTTCTCTGTAGGATTGTCACTACCTCCAGAAAGAAAAGTGTATTTATGTATATTTGAACACATGAAAAATATACCATTTTCAATGAGTTGCTCCCGGAATTAGGAGAATGTATTGTGGCAAGCCATTCGCCAAGTGATAGAAATAAGACTAAAATTATTTTTCTAATATTTCAGGTCGAGTGGCAGTCGGACTACGAGCCGTATTTAGTGGTTCACAGATCAGTGCCCAAGTACGATACGAGATTCTCTGGCTTTGGCTGGAATAAGGTGAGTTACTATAAAGTCTACATATTATTATACTAAACTATTTTGTCTATGGCAATCTTGAGCCCGGTGTATAGAAGCTTCTCTGGTCGGCAAATCTGCTGTATAATCTTCTTTGAACTCTTTTCTTGACACTGGTCATCTTCATATAATGCAACTGAAAACATTGTGGAAACTTAAAACTTAACTGGTCCAAGCACTCACACACACCCTCATTCACACACACCCTCACTCACACACACCCTCACTCACACACCACCTCGCTCACACACACCCTCACTCACACAACCACTCCACACTGCACTCCACTTTGCATTTTTTTTTATTTTTGTATTTTCACGATTTTAATTTAATTACCAAAGTTAGTTAACTGTACACATGTCATAGTTAAGTCTGGAACAATCTTTTTCTGTTTTAAACTTGCATTTTTTTTTTTCAATTTCATGCCTTCTTTTCAAAACACCCAACGGTCATAATTTCTCGAGATTTCTCTCATCGTTCAACAATAGAAACGCCACATGTCCCCAGGTGTCCCACAGCGTGGAGCTGCGCGCGCAGGGCTACCGCTGCGTCGTGCTGCCGGGCGCCTTCGCGCTGCACACGCCGCACGCGCCCTCGCAGGACATCACCGCCTTCCGCGCAGACCCGCACTATCGCATGTGAGTACTAACAGCCATATATTCGTCACCCTAATGGCTATTTTTGTCTGCTCATTGCACAATAGAATCTGCTTCACCGACTCAAAATTATAAATTCACTCGCCCCGTTGGTCTGCCCTGTTGGTCTCGTGGTCGCAAGCGCGACTGCTGAGCATGGAGTCTTGGGCTCAATTCTAAGGTCGGGCAAAGTATTAATTGGTTTTTCTATTAGGAATTTCTTAGTAACAACCCGGAGTTTGGAAGTTGCGGTATGCTACCCCCCGTAGGTCCGTCGCCCCCCACACACCCGAGGTGGCGGCGCGTAGTGTTCCACGCGCGCTCCTCGCCGACGTCGCGGGGGGAGTCGAACACCTCACTCCCCCCCCTGACCCGAGGGGGAGGCACCACGAGGGGGTTGGATGTCCCCCGCCCATGAGGATTTTACACCCCGGAAGAAAAAAAAAAAAAAAAACTCCCCGTGCCTCGGAAAGCACGTTAAGCCGTCGTAAGCGGTCGTGTCGGATTGCGTGCCATCCCATTGGACTATGAGCGCGAGTGGCAAAAGTTAGTATTATAATAAAACCCTTTATCCCCATTTCAGATGCCTAGCTTTACTGAAACAGGAATTCATGGAAGATCTCAAGAGAAAATATAACGTAACGTTTGAAGAGCCGTCTAAACCCGACCCTGTATACCTAGCGCAGGCCAAGAGCATCATGTTCAACCAGGCTGGCGACCAGGAGGTAAACTGATTGTTGTACATTATTTTATACTATGGTAGTCTTAATTACACATTAATTAAGGGCTGATTTTACCAAAGTCTTTTATCCTTGGAAAAATTGACGTACAACGGATCTTTAGGCGCGTATACAAAATATGGAGAAATTGATAAAAATTCTAAATTAATTCTCAGGATAAGATTTAACTTGGTAAAAAAGCTTTGTCAAATTCGGCCCTAAACCATGAAAAATATTTGAAATAGATAAATGGTAAAAAATGCCCCAAAAGTTCTTATTATTAAGCGCTTATGAAATTTTCGAAAGTTTGTTTTTGACATTCGTTCAAGATATTATTAGTATAATAATTATAGGAAATTGTTTAAACATCTCCGAATTAGTTCGACTTAACTTGACGGTTAATTTATATGGTGGATAGTGCTTATACAAGGATAGAAACAGGGCCTAAGAATTTTCAATTATTTCGGGTACGAACTTACCCGAAAAATGTTTTGCCAGTATTAACATACAGCACCATGCGGATTTATTGCTAAACAATTATCATCTTTGCACACATTGGAAAAAGGAGTCAAACAAAACACCGTACAAGAACTGATAAAAATAAAGAAAAAGAGAGTTTTAGTGTGAGAGACAAAGAGAGTTATATTTGTCTTCTCTCTCATGTAACGAAATGTGCCTAAACGTGACGCCTCCTTGAAATTTCACTCAATTCTCGTCCAATTATCGAATAGACGCCTAAGAAGTTTCATTTAAAAAAAAACATAGCTCTTGTCCGCTTTATTTCAACGAGTGCAGTGTTGAGATTTGTTTGGCAATGAAAAGGTGGTCTGCGCTTTGCCAGATCTTATAAAAACTAAGCCATACGCAGGTAAGCCATATTACAGCCGGTTTCGAAGAAAATAGTAATTATAAAAGTCAACCATTTAATATAACTATAATGTTGTCAAAATGTTGTGAATTAATTAATTTTTAATACGTATTGTAAATCATTATTTATAAGAATATTGTGTTATATTTTGAATAAGTAAAGCCAGCCAGTTGAAAAAGGTAATTTGCCCATGATGAAATGGAATTATATTTATTTTCTGTAACTAGATCATACACGTTTACATGTCCGTATCACCTATGCTCCATTCGGAATAAGATAAGACATTTAAATAAACCTTTTTTACAGTTCGTTCAACCGATTTTGACTTCTATTGTGTTGGTGGCATGAAAAATGGCAGCTACAGTAAATAATTGGTATTGTAACCACTTTTTTGCTTTTAATGCCATCCAAGTTAAAATCGTTTGAACGGAATTTAAAGAAGTTTTGGTTAAATGTCTAATCTTATTCCGAATGGAGGTTCAGTTGTTGTATACCAGTGTCATTGGATTTCAAACCGAACCGAGGATATACCGTCCGTTCACAGTTATTTTACCTCTGACAGCACCAACCCAACAGCAAACTTATTAGAATGAGAATAAAGATCACTGTTACACATTTGGACAGTGATGCAAAATCAGAGGTAAAATAACCTGTGAAAATACTGTACTCATACATTTGTGTTTATCAGTTTGTCCGCAAAGTGGACGCGCTCGAATTTCTCGAAAATTATTATCTGTGAGAAAAAAATCCAGTGAATTTATCTCATTTTGTGCATTCCTTTTGCTTTATGTTATTATTTTGAAAGTCATATAGTCTCGATGATAAAATACAAAAATGTGCCACTCTTTTTTAAAACGTATATATACGAAATTAAGGTGTTGTACTGATCTCAATTACGAATTTAATGGGGTAGTTAAGAATGTTAAATAAAATTACTATAATATTTTTATCTCAGGAAGCGACGAGCGCTTTACTTGTGATTACCAAGTGTACAAAAACGCTGTGAATGTGTGTGTAAATGCAGTAGCTCTCGGTACCGTCTGAGACAATGGCGAAGTCGGAAGTGTGTGTGTTTTATGTTGCCGCTACTCGTCCTCACCAACACATTCGCAGCGTGTTTGTACACTTGGTTACCAGAAGTAAAATGCGCACGTCGTCAGATAAAAATACTGTAGTAACATTTGCACTCTCCAAAAAAATGTTTTGAGTTAATAATAAACCTTGAGAAAATATTTTTTCTCTAGATAAATTGCTACACATAGATACACTTTTTACACTCTTAAGAAACTCGATCACAGAAACGAGTTCTTATTTTGTTTAGGCATAGAAATTATTCTAACACATTATTCGCAAACTACGTCAATTTAAATGACATAGTTCCTTTTTTAATAGTTATAGAATATTTATTTTAATTTTTTTAACAGGCAGCACAATGCATTTCTTTATACTTTAAGAAAACAGGTGAATCTATGTATTTTAATTTAAAAGGGGTTTTTTCCCCGACTGCAGAAAAGGGCTTATGTTTTTTTATTATACATTTTGAAAATGTCATTACCCGGTTGATAGTTGGAGCCTATAATGTTTCTTGTGCTGGGACACAGGCGTCCTCTCTGTGAGAGGGAGTAGGCCATAATCCACTAAGCAAGCCCAGTGCTGGTTGGTGGAAGTCAAATCTCTTCGAATTTTTGGTTTTACGCCGTGCTGGTTTCCTTACGATGTTGATAGATCAATTATAGTCGTTATTTTCAGTTGGCAACATTAGCCGGGTAATGACGTAAATAGATGCATAGTGTTGTGTTATTATGACCCGTAATATTGTTGTATATTATAAAATTATTTTTACTTTTAAATTCCTGTTATTTTATTTGTTCCTTTGCTTAAAACCAAAGAAATGTGAATATGTATAACTTGGTTTAACCACTTTTGTAATCAAGAAGACATTTTAAACACTAACTTAGTATGATGGAAATATTCGTTGTATAGAAAAAAATGTAATAACGTTCGCGATTGACTTGCCAAACATGTAAACAAATATGAGCTATTGGAAAAATAAATTTAACTCTTACACAATAAAGTTCAGTTTACGCTACAACTTCAAACATTTTTAAGACTTTTTAAATAATTCTTGTCACTCTGAAATCAACTTAATTACCACTGAAATAAAGTTTATATTTGTTTAACTTGAAATAACATAAACTGGAAACGTAATTTTGAATAGAAAGATGATCTGCGCAAGTACCCAATGTTAATAGCTGATTATTTTGAAAGTCACTACGCGTAAGGATCAACAAATTTTATATTTTTCTATTGCAACTTAATTATTTTTTATATAATATTAGCCGCATTCTAATTTGTGACCTTAAAAAAATTGAACGTTTTTTTACAAAATGCTCTCACATTTTATGCAGTTTTACAATTAGGTACATCGCTCCTGTTTTTTTTGTTAGTTGCTTTACTATATGTTGAACTTAAAGTTTATATATTTAAGTAGCTATGCAATAAACATAATAAGTTACCTTTTTAATTTAATTATATTTTTCGCCAAAGATTGTATTATTTTTGAGTATTTTAATTAAGTAATTTAAATGGTATTTCACAACGTTGTACGTGCAGCCAAGGCGACAAATTGGCAAATTAATGTATTAAGAGTTGAATATTTTTACGTAATATTTGAATATTGCAAGAATAAAAAAATATACAAAGAAAATAGTTTTATTTATTAAATCTCAAAAAAACATTACAAATATCACACACAAATTATTATTCTGATTTAAATAATATCCCATTATTTATTAGTGTTCGTAGGATCAATAACTTTCAATGCCAACCATCTTCGACTCAGCATTGGTGAACAAATTATTACTATTAGGATTCTCTTTGGTGGTCAACAGCCAAAGCAAGACGACAATCTGGAAATCCATGTCCTGTATATCCTTCTTCAAATTCGTCACCGCCTTCTTTGCTGTCACCAACGGAGAATTGTCATTCATTGATGAGCCCTTAGATTCTGTTCTCTGCTTTATATTTTCTACTTTAGATGTTAATTCGTTCAATACTTCTTGTCTCTCTGTCACTCCTACACTAACATCTTTATATTCATTCGTAACTTTACTCAACTCGTCGAGCAAAGATCCATATTCTCGAACCAACGGCTCGAACTGTTCGTTCAAAATGTTCTCTCTAGCTGATATCTTGTCCATAACGGAACTAATGTTTCCATGTAGCTTATTTAATTGAGAACCTGTTGTTTTGAATCTTTCAAACAGTTCGTCTCTATAAGTCCTCATTTGAGAATGTCTTGCTCTCCAATCGCGTCCGTCGGCTGAGATTTTTAACCTCAAAGCGGGTGCTACTCTTTCTAATTCTAACTTCCAGGCTTCCCAATCGTGGACTTTTTTAACAGAGCTAGTTTCTTTTTCTTCTACGTCAAACTCTTGTTCGGACTCTCCGGAATATATCGCCATTTCTTCCTCGACTTTGTCTAGTAGTATTTCAGTCTCATCTTCAACTTGATCAACGTCGTCTGCAGCCTCTTCAGGCTCAGGGATATCCACAACGGGCTGCTGCCATTCAAACCCCACTGTCTTTAAAGCTTCATCAGCTAAAACGTTTAATATGTAGCACACTTGTTCGCCGTAGCCCTGTTTTAGTTTGTGCGAAGAGAAATCAACGGCGATTTCTTTTACCCTTAAAATATCAAGGATGGTAGCAATAATACTGTTTGGATCATCCTCCTCGTTGGGCTGTTCGAATTCTTTGCCAGTTTTCCTGATAAGCCATGCGGCAGTGGATGCAAACACGTAGAACTGCTCACCGGGATTCGTACCAGTTATAAAATAGTACCTACTCATCGGTTTCATTTTGATTTGCGAACGTAACTCGGTGTCGATTTTTAGTAAGCGCAGTTTGTCCATTAGTTTTAAATCCATTTTTCGTATTCCTAGAACGTACCCACGACGCACTCAAATTATTTATTACATTTCCACTGTCAATGGGACATGTTTATGTTTGCCACGCGTTACCATAGCAACGCCATTTGCGTTGCCATACATGAAAAATATGAACAAAATGGCAGTAGTTTTGCTAACCTTAGAGACTGCATAAGTTATCATCTTATATTTCTAGCTTTTAATTTGATTTTATTGTCAGAAGACCCGCGTCGATATTGCAAGCTTCCTCCAACCACGATATTAATAAAAATAAAACAAACAATGTTATTGATTTTTTTTAATTAGCTTAATTAAATTACATAGTCTCGAAATATAAACAAGAGGAAAATTACAACGAAACAAAAAGAACAACGTAACAAAAAGAAAAAAAAAAGTTGTGTTAAATGGCACTGTATAAAAGACGAAGACAATAAAATATATATGTATAAGTAATTATATTAATATGTATTTATTGTTGTCATGTTACACTAAACACAAGGGTATTAAATATACTTATTTATATCTAAAGTTGTTTCAATGGTGGGATTATTCATGGATTCCAAATGATGGTATTAAAAACTGTAAGTAGTTGGTTAATCTTTAATATGTAGAATCATTCAAATTACATCGAATTAAACAGGGAAGTTCTTACCAATAATTAAGTAAATCACACATATTTCTATGTTTTGATCTCCATAGTCATAATTAAAGTGTTAATATAAAAGTTTTGAAAGAGCAGTTCACACTATTTTGTACATAAAATATAGCTACTATTTTGCATACTTACATACAATATAAAACTTACAAATACACGCTCTACTAAGTAATTTAAATCTAATTATTTCTAAACTATGAATTATTAACGATTTCCCGAAACAGTATTATTTTGAAAAATGGTTTATTTTAGGGCTGATTTTTCAATCGACATTTTTTATTCGTGGAATAAAATTGTCGTCTGACAGATTTTGCATGGAAGAACTGTCAAAAATTCATAATTATTCCTAGTAGAAAATGATCTGGCGTTGGAAAAATCAGCCCTTAATCAACCATAGCGCGGCAACATTATTCCGTTGATATTTCAAATCTCGAACCTTCTGTGTGCTGGTGCTTTTTACTTTTTTTTCAATTTGATCATTGGTCTTTTGGCACTGTCAATTGCTTACTGTCACCGCGGCCATTTTGAATTCCTCTAACCTAATCGATTTCTGTCTCCCCAGCAAACGGCCGGGCTTGTGACCTGTTCACTGGCTGGTTGTAAGGAGTAGCATACGGGTATTGGTCTGGACTATCTGCCACGCCCACGGGGTCCGTTGGCTCAGGAGTATCTTCTGTCGTATCTTTCTTGTAGGGTATGCTCTCATCGTCCGAGTTTATTCGGAGAGACTCCTCAGGGTCCAATGGTCTGGGTAGAGATTGAATCATGTTATTTTATGTGATTAAGAACTTAATAAAAGAGGTCAAAACATAATCAGGCCTCCTCTTTGTGAGGTGGGCCATAGTCCATCACGCGGGCCAAGTAGGGGTGGATTTCACATTACTTTTGAATGTTTGGTTTTAGGACGGTTTTAGGTTTTCTCACCATGTTTTCCTTCGCCGTCTTAAGAGCAGTGGTAACGAAATGAATTGCACACAGTACAGTACATGCTTGCCTAGGTTTGGATTCACGACGATTCGATTCGTAAGTCCGTGTCATTACAAATGCTCACCAAAACCTTTTCCGTATTCGCTTATCTTTGTATCCTGCGATTTCTCCTTGGTTTTCTCTCATGATCGAATTATATAGGCAAAATCTAAGAAAATTATTTTGCGATAATGTTGCCTAGATTTCAAAGTTTCACTTACTTAATAGTCAAGAAGGTATTCTCATCCTTTTCCTCGGCCTTCCTGCGCAGGAGTAGCCTCCAGGCGATACAAATCAGCACGATGATGATGGGCACCATCACGGCGCTGATAATGCCCCATGTCGCGCCCAAGGTGCGGGAGGAGTACTCCTGTTTGCCTGGGGTTTGGAAGAATAGGTCAGTTTTTATGCTTTTTGCGCCAAAGATGGATGGAGTTGTAAATGACGATATGGCTAGAAAGACGACTAATATAGAAGTATGGAAAAAAAGAGTTGGTTAAAAAAAGACATGGTGCACCGACGTGATATAAATTGGGATAACGGCAAGAGAATGAACATGAAGGTAGACAATGTTATGGCCAATTTAGTAAAATAATTTGAACCGGGAAAGTTAGTCTCACATGGGTATAGTAAATGATTGGTCCCTGAAAGGCTCACTGACTGTTAAATTCATGTCAAGTGATTTGATCAGAAGGCCAATTTCCGTAATTAAAAACGTTCAAAATCTAGTTGCAATCTCATCTCAGCGACAATCAATGTCAAATACATGTCAAAAATGTAGGGAAATCAGAGGTATTTTTGACAGATTGAGACTGAAATCAGACTGTGAACGTTCTAAAAATTACGAGAATTGACCCTTTGCTCTTGGTGTTTTGGTCAGTAGTAAAGAAAAGAGTTTAACAGTCGGTTCTATTAGCTATTATGAGCGTAAATAATTTTTAACGTAGGACTATAGTTACTCTGGAAAAGTAGTCCACATGAGTCAATAAATATTTCTGCTAAAAATAAAAATGTTATTACAAAAGTAGGTCGAATGGTGCTAATCTACCATTGACTGTGTCCCAATGAAAAACAAAAAAACACGGCCCTTATAACGCAATTTATCAACAAACACCGATACGTTATCAAAGTCCTAAAAGATATCACGCAAATGCAAATAAAAAAATAAATGATAAACGTACCTGTTCATATGACCTGGTTTTTTATGTACACTAGATAAGAAAGCAAGAAATAACCATAGATATTAGGAAGAAGGAAAATAATAACTCATCACAATTCAGAGAAAATTTCTATTCATCATCATCAACGTCATTCCTTGCTTTCTTACCTAAAACAACATCACGTGGAAGTTACTCTACCGAAATGGGAACAGAAATTTCCTCTTCATGTGACTCCATAAGATTTAAAATAAATTTATTCAAAATTAATAGAATTTACAAACATATAACAACAACGATGGGAAACTCACGAAAGTCCACTAAAACCTAAATTAAATTAAAGTAAACATTATGTGCAAAATACTAGAATAATGTGCCACTTATTACGTAACCTAACTAACTCTTAAGCTACTCCTGAAAATGTCATTCGCAAATGGGCAGTGAATTGTTCAATCACCTATTCTTCGACCAAGAGTGTTTTCTTGGTCGAAGACCCTATTCCTTACTTTTCTAAGTTTGTCAGACCATGGTAGAGCGAGGGCTCATGGTAGTTACTTCCATATTAGGTGGGTCAATAAGCGTCTCCATAGATTTCCCCTTTTGCTGTGGCATCGTAAAAGTTTGAATGGAATCTGCAGGAGCACTTTTGGGAGGATCCGGTAATCCAGGGTTATTGAAAGTATTTCTAGGACTATTGTCTGAGGTAGGACTTATCGGTGGGGAGTATATTTCGGAATATGTCGGAGAATATGTGGAGGGAATAGGGCTATATTGACCCTCGTATTTTGGAACGTATGGGTCTTCAGAATCTTTCGTCGAATATCCTGAGTCACTAGGCAACGCCCTACGGCCTAATTGACGTGGTCTGCTTAAGTATTCTATATCTTTTGCAGGCCGAGTTAGAGTTGAATCTCGGTTGGATTCAGTGTCGGAAGGAGACGTTATAGATAGTAAATCCTCTTCGGACAGATCCCACAGTTTTTCAGGGAAATCTACATCGGGTGCGTTCGGGATAGGTTCGTTGGTTCGGTATGTCTTGTCGTAAGCCCTACGCTTTTTAGGATTGGATTTGTCAGATTTGTTGGAGTCGCTCTTGTTTGAATCTGGGTACCCTATGCCTGAACTGTCGCCATCTGTGGGCATAGGTGGGGGCGGGGGGGCAGCCCTAGTAATAGGAGCCGCCTTAGTCATTGGGGTCTCCTCAGTAGGAGTGTCGGGTAATTGAGGTTTTTTATCAGAAGAAGTGCTACGTGAAGTGGTAGATTTCATGGTATCCGTGAGGTTTCCCATCGATGCCGTTCTCAAGTTTAGTCTGGATGCTGATTTTGAGCGCGGTATGTCTTCGAAATTGAAGCCCTCTTTGCCTTCGGACCTGGGTTTGTACCAGCACCAAAACCACAGAAGGCAGATCAACAGTCCTAACGGTAGAATAACTGCCAGAATGATGGCCCACGTCATAAACAGAGCGCGTTGAGAGTATTCTTGATTACCTGGATTGTATAAAACGTTGTGTTACTGAATGCTTGTTTGAGAGAATCAATAGGTACAATATAATCAGCCTATAATGTTCCCACTGCTGGGACATAGGACTCCTCTGGACGAGAGGGAGTGGGCCGTAATCCACTACGCGGGTCCAGTGCAGTTTGGCAGATGTCACATGACTTAGAATTTTTGGTTCTAACATATGCCGGTTTCCTCACGATGTTTTCCTTCACCGTTTTGAGAGCAGTGGTGATGAAATAATTTACACAAAGTAAAGCGCCTGTCTGGGTTCGAACCTGCAACTTGTACGTCGCGGTCGCTAGCTCTGGGCCACCACTGCTCCAGGTACAGTACTCAGCCGCTAATGTGGCCAATTGAGTTTAAAAAAAAATCGGCTTTGTAGCAAAAGCTTTACATATCTCAGTTTTATAAGAGTTCAATTTAAGCCTACCTCCTCTCACAGAGAGGAGGCTTGTGTCCCAGCAGCGGGAACATTATAGGCAGATTATATTTATGCAGTTTTAGAAAAATACTGTGACAGTATCTTTATAAAATTCAATGTTCCATATTTAACGTTCGGGTGCTTTAACAATATTTTAATTGTGACCTCGTTTGTGTTATGATTTCATCTCTAACTTGCAATAATTTTACCTTTGGGCAAAATTGAAACTAAGTCACAGTTCCAAATTGAATACCTAAGTATTAAAATATTGTTTAATCACTCAAGGAAAATTAAATTCCTAAAACATTCATTCTCCGATTCACCCGTATTCTCTATGAACGAAACCGCGCGAAATGTACGCGAAGTTGGCGTGATTAGTTTTTGAATCGACGTGGTTTCGAAGTAAGGAATCATTAAGCGGTCATAGTGAATTGGGGCCCTGTTGAATGATCCTATTACAACTGTTATTTCACTAACAAAAACTTCAAAGTACTTACGTAGACACTCCGTGTATCCATAGTCCGGTAGGTTCCACCGCCCGTCGTCCTCGCACACACGACGCTTGTCGCCGATCAGAATGAAGTCTTGGTTACATTCGAAGTTCACCTATCAATGAACAATATATTTGTAAATCCCAAAAGGAATAATACAATAGGAACGACTGTTTGTTTGTAACTAAAACTGTTTAGAACGCAGTAAATTTTGTTGCAGAATACTTTTAAAAGGTTAAATATGTATATCGGATTATCCAATAACTGGGTTGTGCGGTCAGATAGGCAGTCGCTCCATGTAAAATATACTAGTATTCATCTGCACTCGATTAGATTGAAACCCGACCCCAAAATTGGGAAGAGGCTAGGAACAAAGAGGATTAGGATTGGGGGGATGCTAACATTTTAATGTTACTGGGTGGCAAACAAACGAGGAATGGCTAGCCTGGTGGTAAGGAGTCATCACCACATGTGGACAACTGCAATACCAGAGGCATCGTATACGAGTATGTATGCGTTGCCACTCCAAAGAGAAAACTGTAGGTAATGCCACCGATATCCTACAAACCGGAATACGAGTCGAGACGGGCTTCTTTGTAAAAAGCTCTAGACCTACTCTATACTACCCATACTAAGTTGTAAATAATACAGGTCAAACGCAAGAAGCCGCGGGAATAGCTAGTGTATAAACACAATAGATGATACATAAGGAAATTGAAACGTAGTAATAAATGTTTTACAAAGTTTCCTCGACCTATGACGAATAGCGGTTTTGTGAGTGGACCATGGGTGACAATTAGTATTCTTGTCATTTTAAAACGACGTTAGATCATCCTTTAGCCCTTCACCTACTTTTAAAGTTAAAATTAAATATTTTTGTAACTTGTTTGTTGAGGCTTCATCAAGGCATAACTCTATTGAGGACTTATTAAGTAGGTACCCATGTGTTAATTTTTCTTAACAAATGTGCACCCAAGATAATCATTATCTTAGGGTCAAGACCAGCTGGATCTGCTGATTTTTTCATATAGTTTTTGTCAGTAGGTGAGTACCTAAAAGACTTTCTAAAATGGCTCTTAGAATATTTTTTGTGGCAGAATATTTTTTTTATCTTTTTCTATAATGGCGAAATGAAAATCTATGAAAAAAAGTTGACCGTCACGGGATGTCCGGCAGGTGTGAAACATTGAAATTATGGTTATTTTTGAATAACCAATAAATAAATATGGAGAAAAAAAGGTTTTTTTTTTACAGCGTTATACGAGTAGTATAGAGCGTCTTCCCGTTTGTCGTCACACGAGTCGGTTGTACTCCCAAAGCGCGCCTATAGATGTTACACAACAAAAGCGTCTAACGTTTAGCTATCTGAACATCATTGTAAGTGAGAAAGTGTGGACTTACCCTGGTTCCAGGTGTGAAGAAGAAGTTACTCTTCCTTCCGAAACGCGGGGTCTCCAGAATACCACAACTTATGACCCTTCGAGCGTTCGTCTCCTTTATGTTGGTCTGAAACGAAAACAGTGGGTTAAGTCTTGACCCTACCTTGTTTGTAACGGATATTAAAATATAAATTGGTAACCTTCGCAAAGGTCCTTCCTTCCAAAAATTCTAAAACAATTGTCCTTCCAAACAAATATTTTAAAGACTTCACAAAAACACTGCGAATAGTTATCACTAAAGATATAATAAATAAGTAAATTATTTAGCAATTACGCTTATCAATCTAATGGGTTTTTTTCAAAACCACTGACCTACCAAAGCTTGACAGCAAATTCAAAAATATGACAAAACTATCACCGAAATCAACTAGAAATCAAATAACTCCTAGTAAACAAGAATTATGAATGGATTATAGTTTGCGACTAAAGTGTGCAACTTTACCATGGACCGTCCTATGAGAGGCCTTGGTAGATGCATTATAATTAAAAGAACAATGGGTTGACTAGACGCATCCTACTGCACGCGAGTCTCTAAGACTAGGCTGCGTTAAACAGGTTGTGGAATAGAAAGGAGAAAAAGATTTTGGTCTCGGATTCGAATTTTTTAATTCCTTTCGTGATTGTCTAGGACCGGAGTCCTTCGAAGGAAGCCAGCTTGAATTTGTTCACTTAAATCAAAGGACCTATTAGAAAATTGAACGTAAAAATAAGTCTGAAGTCTGCTTTTTACGTTAGTGGATCTTGAACGTAGTTGTGGTCTAAAACTTGACGAGAATCACAAATTGTGAATAAAGGTTAATGTTATGACGGAAATAAAAAGCGACCAGGCACTTGGGGTTAAGAAGAGATAGAGAGATGCCAATTTCTAGATCCTGTGTAGCTGACTATTGAGATTTAGTTAAGTTATTAGTATTTCGTTTTTCAGTGTAACCATGGCACAGTAGTTGTGTTAATATACGACGTATTGCTTTATTCCAAGCGTGGGAAATCATTAATTTGTCTTTATGTATGACAGGTTGACAGTCAAGGCTTATTATTGACTTAATAGCTCGCATGGGTCATGAATGAATCACATCCGTTCGCATTTGTTTACACACAATAAGACATCATTTGACTTTTTATGTTATGTAGGTTCGGGGTGCCGTGTTACCCAAACAGGGTTGGAGGATAAGCGGTCAACATAACATACAACAAAATCAGCCTATAATGTTCCCACTGCTGGGAGACAGGCCTCCTCTCTGTGAGAGGGAGTGGGCCATTGCGGGTTAGTGAATGTCACATGTCTTTGAATTTTTGGTTCTAGGACATGCCGGTTTCCTCACGATGTTTTCCTTTACCGTTTTGAGAGTAGTGGTGATGAAATTAAATACCTACAGTAAATTGCCTGCCTGGGTTTGCACTCACGACACGGCCTCCACGGCTATAGATAAGAAGTCGCTCAATGAAAAATACTGGTATTTAGCTGCATCCCTTTAGACTGGAAGCTGGCCCCAACATAAATGGGATAAGGCTAGGCAGATGATGATGTCATGTAGGTTTACTCTCAAAACTTAGTTGGTGCATAGAAAAACCAGCAGAAGTTTGTGCAATTAAAAAGGGATACTTACAATGGAAGACAAATAATTCTTGGTGAATTCCGCCATGTCCCTATTCAAGGTCATTCCGTAATCGTATCGACATTGGTAAGAGTCCTGGCAGATCTCGATGGCTCTCGCAACGTCCTGCGATCTGTTGACCGGTAGGAAGTCGGCTGGTTCTCGAATGAAGTTCGGAACGAATTGATTGTCGTTGTAATAGGCTGCCGTTCTGCCGTACTCGCGGTAGAACATGGCTACCCCTATATCTCGTTGTTCTCGATCGGTTAGTTGCCCTGAAAGTGGAAAGAATGGTTTATTGCTAAATAAACGGTGTGGGGGTACTATAACTACTCCACCTCCTATCCTGCCCTCTTCGTCCCCAACATGCAGTCAAAGTGACCTCTGCGCTGCCACTGACAACGGCAAAGTTTTGGGTTTTTTTTTTCTGGTGCGAAATCATCAAATGACCCCTCCCGCTCTGGGTGGAGCGGAAGGGAGTGTCAGACTCTTACTGACTAAAACCCACCCATGTTCCTTCCTTCGCCCTTTATGTTCCGGGCTAGCGGTAACCCTTTCGGACAATACCGCTGACCCGGCAGGCTTCGGCCCTAAGGGGCCCCTCGAATTATGCTGATATCTCTTTGAGGCGCGCGTGGAACACTTACGCGCCGTCCGGCACGGGCCTGGTCCTGATCGGGCGGTGAGCTACCCATTGCTCTCCGCCCGCAGGCCCGCGCCTACGGTGGCCGGTAGTCGTCACGCGAAAGTTTTGGGCTAACAAGATATAAAATACAGTCGTGCCATACGAAGAAGAAGATAGGCACTCCTCTGCACAACCCTTCGAGAAAACAAGGCGTGGTGTTATGGAAAACAGTGTCACTTCACATTTTATATGAGAAAGATAACGTTCCAAACAGTGATTCAATGTGCAACACCATTTTCCACAGATACCTAAATGCAGAATTTCATAGTTTGCGGATAAATTAGTTGCCATTATCTTATCCAAGATGATGCAGTGCTCAGGATTCCGTTCATTATCATCATCTATCAGTCCAATGCTGGAAATAGGCCTCTCCAAACCCAGTCTTTCAACTCAAGCCTTTACTACTTTAGAGTAGTAAAGGTTTGAGTAAAGGCTTGATATTGTAAAGTGGATGGTTAGCCATCCACTTTACAATATTATCATCGCTCCAACTAGCCTGAGGGCGTCCTATCTTACGTCTGCTGATTCGCGTTCCCCACTCAAGAACACGTCTACACCAACGGCCATCAGTTCTATGGCTAATATGGCCAGCCTATTGCCATTTCAGCTAATTCCGTAGGTCTAACACTATATGTGTGTGTAGATATAACTTACAGTACTGAGCGAATTCCCTGTGCGCTGTCTGGAAGTTGTTGAGGTCGACGTTGGACCGCGTGCCGTCCGGCCGCGTGAAGTCATCGTTCACGTCCAGCGACCAATTGCCGAACAGACCTCGCGTTTGATTCTACAACAAAAATGACACAGTTGTGTAAAAAATAGCAAGGGACATGTATATGAGGATCGTTCAGGTAGTGTAGATTCATTCGGTAGGAAGTAGTCTCTTAAAGGAGACCTTCTATTTTCGGTTATCAATCTAAGCTAAACTTAGTAATACGATTGAGATCCTGCTTTAGCCAGTCTTACCAAGGGGTATCGTATTACCCAGTAACTCGGTTGTGGAGGTCAGATAGGCAGTCGCTCCATGTAAAATACTGGTATTCAGTTGCATCCGGTTAGTTTGGAAGCCGACATAGTTGGGAAATGGCTCGGCAGATGATGACCTTGCTATAGCCAAGAAGGATCTCGTGATTTGGTAAAAAAAGTCTTGTCAATCAAGGTCCGTAAAAACTATGCCAGTTATATTGGATAGAATGGTCAAAAGTTTCACCATAAACTATAGTTTAAGCTGTAAGGTTTCAGTTGGTAAACGTATAACTTTCTTAAACTGTAACCCTCTCAAATTAAAATGTTCTGTCTTGCTAAGGCATGTTACTGGTTTTTTTTAACCAACCAGTTCCAGTATAAAAATCTTCTTTTAATTAATAACATTCCCTTGACTTACCATATAATTCCAAGGCAGGTACACTCTGGCAGACATAAAGCCCTTGTTCTCCAACACCTCAATGCCGGCGCCCGAAGCGAACATGATCACGATCTCCGACTGGTTCAGGAGGTACATCGGCTGGTACACTGTCACACCTGGTTACACAATGAGCAGGTTAATTATGCGAAAAATCAGTCATCGACACGAGAAAAAGAAAAAGAATGTGAATAAATAACAGAAGGGTCATAATTATGCTTCGAATACCTTAATCGAACCTTAACCTTAATAAAACCTTACCTTGACCTTATTCGAAAGAAGAGCAAAGAAGATTACCAGAAAACGGAAGTGTGTGTTATATGGGGAAAGGGACTATACCCTGTCCATTAGGTTTACCGTTTTTTGACAGCTGTCTTAGAACGTACATTTTCCAGATTACGTAAAAGTTAACTTTAAAATGCGTAATAAAATAAATACTGCCTTATCTTATTGAATTATCTATTTATGACTCCTTACAGACATTATAATACCGTACGTGTATCAATCAATGTTGTGTGTGTTGCTGCAATCAGTAATTCCATCTGTCAAAGAACGGTTTACCTAATGGACAGGGTATAGGGACTTAGGGAGGCTTTTACCCTGTTAGTGATCCAAGGTAATGCAGGCTAGATAGAATAGGATAAGAATTATGTAGTTCATGAATACGAATTTATTGAAGGTGTATTGTTAGGAGATGCTGGAAGGATTGGTTTTCATATTTTTGTTTCTAATTATGCAGGATGACTTTCCGTTTTAATGACGAAATCGAATCAAATATTTTCCATTTTCAATAACCTCAATTTTCATAGGCACAAAGAGCCTGTGAAACCTGTGGTTGTGCCAAGAGTAACTTTGATTAATTTGCATTCGCGATTTATTTGCTAAAAATGTAAACAAATATGGAAGTTTATTGAAAAATAACTTTAAATCCTACACAATAAAATTCAGTTTACGCTACGACTTCAAACATTTTTATAACTTTTTCTGAAATCAACTTAATTGCCTACAAATAACATACTTTTGAAACAAGTTTGAATAGACTTTAGGTTACCTGGGAAATACTGCACTCTGAGGGCAGGCCTGTCAAAGTAAACCCTCTTATTGTCTGCAAACACATCCAGTCTGTATCTCCATTGAGCGTGTTGTGGACGCAGACGAACCTGGAAGAAATATCAACAATATTATACAGGGTAAATTAAATTAGCTAGCGAAACTCTTCTGACGTGTTGGGTATCGAAATCTAAGTACGATAAACCAAAAAATAAATGAACTTGATAGTTTTTTTTTTTTTGTGATGTGCCATATTAATCCGCGGGTGCTGTCGTTCGAGCGTGTGTTCGTGTCTATACGAGATTTTCTTCGAGCTTGAGCGTGGTTGAGCTTAAAGTGAGCTGTCATTCCACAAGAAGGTAGGGTTTGACACAATTGATGAATTGATTCAAGCTCCTCAGTTTTCACGTTTAAAGGAATAGATTTTCTTATCCTTTACTCTATAGAATAGATCGACGGAACAAAGCTATATGTGACTTACCTCGACTGACACGGAGTTATTGGAAGCAGCGACGACCGACGTAAGATGCGTAGCGTTGACACGTCCGTGGATATTGCGCGATACTTGCTCGAACCTGCCTTGAACGTCCAGCTTTAACTGCGGGTGATCCACTCTTACCAATACGTATTCACCTGAGGAAGAGGGGGATAATTTTTAAATAAAAACAAAGTTGGAAAAGATTAGCATAAACAGCCTATAATGTTCCCACTGCTGGGACAAGCCTCCTCTCTTCGAGAGGGAGTGGGCTATAATGTACCACGCGGGCTCAGTGCGTGTTGCTGGATGCCGCATGTCTTCGAATTTTTAGTTTTAAGACATGCCGGTTTCCTTACGTTGTTTTCCTTCCCCGTTTTAAAAAAGTTAATTTTTTTTTTAAATATTTTATTTAGTTAAGTACAGACGCCAGCAGGTCAAGCTACCCGAAACTGTCAAATTTTCCCAATCAACCTTGAACCTTAATGCTTTAGCGATAAAGTTGAAAATCTATTAAAGAAATTTGACAGATTGTAGTAACTTGATGTGCTGGCGTCCGTACAACAATTTTGGTGTCTTGAATTAATAAAATTTTAGCAGACGTTTTTGACAGTATGCTTAGCTGTTACCAACATAGTGGGCTGCAAATAGAGGACCTCCCCGAGGTAGGTCGGTTTGCCTACAGACAGAAAGCTGAAAGAAAGCTCACGGTGAAACAAGCAGATGAGAGAAAGCAATAAAACCTCACCTTTTCCGTTAAAGGTATACTGCAGGTCGTCGAAGGTAACGATATGTGGGTCTCCGAATATTCCCGCCACGCCAGGCGACTGGTACGCCACACAGTCTTGCGAAGGTCGACGCTCAAACCTGTTAGGATGAACAAACTATTATTACTAATGTACTTATTTTAAAAATGTCATCATCTGAAAGACCATGATAAAGCTATGGAAAGAAATGTGAGTATTTTAGAATTGTACTGACCTGAATGTTTCACAGCCAACAGCTTGTTCTTCTTGCCACATGCAGCACTGGTAGAACGGAATCATGTCGTGGAACCAATGGGACAGCGATGGTACCTAAAGAATGAAAACGTTTGCAGTAGTGAATATTATATTTATACCAATAAAGAAAAAGCTCAAAACTCAATACGACGGCACAGAGAATTGCTCTACATATTTATAGAATATGGCTTCTGTTCACTTCAATAGTGAACAGAAGCCATAAAGGCAAACATGTTTCTTATCCAGTGCTTCATCTGTATCTTGAAGCTTTGGCCAAAATACACAGTCTAACTTGATAGGTCTTACCTTGTTGGCCTCGTTGTAAGGAGTGAACCCGAAGTCGTGGGACCTCAAGGGCCGTGAGCCCCACATCTGGTCGTAGGACAACATAAGGAATCCATTCTTATCGTAGCAGCACTGTTGCCCAGATCCTTCGGGGCTGTGAAAAACATAGTAAATTAAGATTGTGACTAAAACTGCAAAAAAGAATGTGTTGATTTCTAAAAATATATACTGCAGTCTAAAGAAAGAAAGAAAAAGTATTTATTGGGGTTTGGGACTCGTACAGGAAGATAATTACACAAAGTTAAGATCATAATGCGATGATCAGAGATGATGATGTGATGGTAATGGCTGATATCTCAACGAAACTCAATTTTATGTCACCATTATGTCTTACGTTGTCTCTGTCCATTCAAAGTGTATGGAAGCGAAAGACAGTCTTCTAAAGTTAAGTTTCGTTTGGGCAAGATATCATTTAAGGAATATTTTCATGTAGGTAAAAGTTTCTTAATTCTAATTACCTTGGAGCTCCACTCCTGACACAATGCACACTGCCCCAGTGGTACCTGCAGGTAGGGTTCGTGTCTTTGTCACAAGCCATGTCTGGCATGAACCGGCCCTTATCCAACAACGCATGTTCCAACGTACAAGGGCAGACCCACACTTGGGAAGCGAAGTTCTTCAGGAAACGGTCGGTTCGAAGCCAGTTGTTGCAGAGGGCATTGGGCCAACGCTGGCCGTGGATTCTTTCCCATTGCGGGGCAAAGTACCAACCCAAGGGGATGGGACGACTCCATAGAACACTGTGAAGTGAAAATGTGGTTGCATGAAGTAGGCAAAAGAATATCATCTAGATAGATCACCAAATATTAAAGAAGGATTTCGTTTTCTGAATAAAAACCGTTGACTGTTTTTTTTTTGTTTTTAGCCTTTGAATAAAAACGAAATATCTATTTTTTTTTAAATCTCCGACCTGCTACTGCCTGCTACTGCTGCTGCTTAAACATTATTGGCGAAATGTGGGTGTACTATAGGTACAGATCAGCCTAACCCTTTCGGAAAACAGGTGAGAAGTTATCTGTGAAATGTCCAATTTTAGGTTTGTGTTTGCTAATATAAATAAATATATATAAAACTACTTACGGTGATATCGGAACGTTTTTAAACACTTCAGGTGTAGTAAGATTGATCTGCAGGAAACCGAACTGCATGTCATTGTGCAAGAAGTTGTCTCTGTTCCTAAAGTTTTGGGGATTGATCACATATTCTCCTGTATTAGACACTCCCACTTCAATCATGTCTATGTATTCAAGCTGTGGTCTGATGGTGATTTCTTTGTAACCCCATACGCTGATCTGCAGTTGGACGTTGAGGTTCGTCGTCAAGTTGAAGCGGTCCCAAGTAATTCTGACCTCTGGTGGATACCTCTCGTGGACTGAGTTGTCGGTGAAGAAGATCTTCTCTGTTGCTGTTGCAGGAGTTTCTGGGGACATCAAGAGATTTTTAGAAAAGAGTTATTTTCTGACTTTTTGAGGCGTGTAAAATGTATTAATAAGTTAGTGTTAGGTTAATAGTTGTGTTAGTTATTGATTTCAATATGTAATTCTTGAAGAAAGCAAAAGATATTTTCAAACAGATATTTGTAGGACTCGAAAACATTAGTTTATTAGAGCAACATTTTACAAAGGACACAAGTGCAATGGTAAATCAATATTCCAGTTTAACGATTTTATTATTATAGACATCAAAAAAATAAAAGTTTCACTTACCCACAAAGTACTTTCCCTTCCATTTATAAGGTTCATTGTTGATTGCGATCTCGAACCTCGCATACCCATTATGCCAGAACCTGGGCTGCACACAGATAGCCCTGTTGACATCCACCACGGCTCCTATGACGGACTCCGTGTCGAAGCGACAAGTGATCCGGTCGTCAGGGTTGAAGCAAGGACCAGTGATGTTGACGATGGTACCCCCCAACATGTTACCGCTTTCAGGAGCGAACATTAAAGGGAGATTCGCTCCATCTGGTGGTTAGAAAAGGGTTTTGTTTTTAAAGAATTTTGTGTAACTAAAATTAGGGATACTAATAAACAGGACGTGGCACTTAATTTTGCACATATAGTTTAAGAAAAAAATTGGCTTTGTAGAGAGTGGTCTCTGGCCCAGTCTTTCCTGCGTGATAGTCTTTGTCTACAACTTAAAGTGCCTTTAATGCCCAGGTGTTTATTTTGCAGGTTTCTATAAATTTAAGTGGCTGTTTAATTGTATATCTGTAAACATCTACAAGTAAGCTTGTGCTAGGAGTTGGTATGCATTAACTAAGCATAAAATGCTTTGATTTTTTACAGAAACACCGCAGAAACATCAGTCAGGGACTCACCAATATCCTTGTTACAAGTTCCCATAAGTATTTTCTCGTCTATCCTGAATATATGTCGTCCGGGAAAGCCGTTGGCCCATCCTCTTCCCGTCAGGTCTCGAAGTACAGACGCTTGTGAATACGGCTTGTATTCGTAGCTTTGAGTTCCGTTACCAGCGTTGAAACCAATCTGCAAGTGACCGTATGATAATTATCAATTGATTTGGGTGTCAGAATATCAGTTTTTTTTTAAATGTACCATTTTGGTACTGCTTTTATCTGTATTTTAAACCACAGATTTCATACGACCAATTCAAATCTAGTTTTAAAAGAAGACTTTATTGACTGGGTTTTTACATGAAACCCTGATGTAGAAAAAATATCATCATATTTTTCTACATCAGGCCACATCAAATTTATAGTCACTAGAGCTACGTTTAAAATGCCAGAGGCTCACTGCGTTGCCATTTCAGGGACAGAGCTCATTCATGTACATACTTGTAATAACACCAGCATACCCTTCAAACCGGAACACACAAGTTGCTTGGTGGCCTAAATAGGTAAGTCCTGGGACAAGCTCCTTCACAAAGAGTTTTGCTATTACATACTAAAAGTAAGTAATGCCACTTACATAAGCTGGGACACCGCCTTCTCCAGTGGTGGTATCACCACCGGCTTCAGTATGCGAGCTCCAGTTGATCTCCAAATAGTTGAAGATCGCGTACGTGAATACTTCGTCAGTTGCCAACACCATTTGGAAAGTGTTCGTCTGAAATATTAAATATTGATTAGTTTTATTAGGGAATACAGTCAAAGACGAATAGGCCATAGGAGATTTTATAATTTTGGAGGTATGTCTTATATCTAGTAGCCCTTTCTGACGTAGCAAATTCAAACTCACCATGAACAGCGAGTTGTCTATGCCTCCCGCGAAGGACATGTTCTTCCAAGTGATAGTGACCGCATGCTTCGGGAAGAAGGTTTCCGAACCGATGACGCCCTGACGGATGTCCCAGGTGACACGCTCCCTCATCTCAACGCCGAGCTGGTCTGTGCGGGTCTAGAGGAAAGTAAAAGAGGTTATATATTAAAGAGAAGAGCTAGACATGACTACTACGACTATGACAATGTAGGGAAGAAAACGACTGTTGAAGTTAGGACTCAACTAGGAGCTTAACTTTCGACGGATTTATTTGAAATGAATGGTTTGAGTTTGAAGGCGGAGAGGAGAAAGATGGTGATGATGTTAAAAATAAGAATTACAAAACTATGCCAAGAGCAGACAAAGCTACACATTATGATTCAGATTCAAATTTTGGGATCAATGATAATATGTTAAGTTTTGTAGCTACAAATCAAAGAGGTAACCGTGCATACACTGCTGTAGGTACCGGTTACACCTGTAGAAGTCTTATGATTATTAGTATGATAAAAGATATTAAAGATTCTACAATATTTACCTGCAAATCCCTGTCCATCCTAAAGTAAACTCCAGGTCTCCTCTGATCAGGATCCTCCTGACGCTGGCTGCCGATACGGCACTTACTGAAGAAGATACCGATGAACGAAGGGTCATTAACATCTGGCCAGTCCCTCACAGGGAAGGACAGTGGGTAAGTGTAGTGGTCTGGCGGGTCGCTGAAGTAGATGTAACCGTTCATTGATAACTATAAAGAGAAAAAAGGTTATGTTACATCAATTTTTCTAACACCAAAAATATTTTTTGAATAACATTGAAACGTCAATTTAGGATAGTAACTACGTTCCACCATAAGCTTTAAAGGTAAATATAAAAAAATATTTCTTAAGTCGCTTGCTCTACCTAAAAATCTAACTAACAAAACGGTCTGGAAAGAGAAAAAGAACCTGAGATTGCGTCTGACTTGATACTGCGCTGAATATCTTAACCTTAGCTGAGAGTCTGAGATCAAAGTTATATTTTCTGGGTGCTTGGTTATAATATGAATATATCTTCTTAAATATTTCTGTTATACAAAGATCTTGATTTAATATAAATATTAAATTCTGCAAATCCACTTACCCTGGTATAATTAAACCTGAACCCAAAGAACGGTAGCTGAAAGTTGAAGTTCTTATGAATCTGAGGAGTGGACGTGTGGATGTCCCTCTGGTAGTCTCCGATGCCGTCGTTGCCTCCCTGGTCGTAGAACCAGTACATGAAGTTGCCTCTGATCTGGGCCAGCCTTGTGGTTGTGATGACGTAAGGCTGTCCATTGTTCTGGTAGCTCGTGTCGGGGAGGACACGGCCGTCGATGTGGGCTGGAAAATAATTGCAACATTTTTACTATTAGGTACATCACTCACAGGGTGGACCGATGACTTAAGCTTGATTTATATAGTAATATGAACACACACAACTCAGTTGTGTTGTGTCGTATCGTAACGCCTTCTGACGCAGTGTTAGCCAATCAAAGCTCGTTGTGTTTTGCCGTAGTCCTGATCAAATTCGTTTGATCGGGGTATCCCGCGTCACGACACGGGACAGTAATGTATCGGCTTCAGCTTGGTTACGTTGGATCCGGGAAGCGCATGATCGGTCGTTTGTGTATATGGTTTGGGGGAGACCGATATAATATAAGCAGTGAATGGCTGAGATAATGATGAAGACGAAGTACTGAAATTGAAACTAGAGCACAGACTAGTTTTTACAAGGCTCAATGAAATGGTTGCCAATAACAGTGAAACAAGAATTTTGATTTAGGCATTTGATGTTTTGTTAACCTTATCTGTCAGAAAATGTTTTTTTTTCGGTCTTTTACAATTTCAAGAGATAGCAAATCTTTTAAAATTAATATAACAATTGCATCAAAATTGATAGTTTATCATCCGCCTTTTCAATATCACACCGACCATCGTTTTCTCTTCAACATTGAACTCGAAGTTCTACTTAAGTATAATAAAACAAAAAAAATATTTATTAATCGATAATTTGTGAAATGTTCAAGCAAGTGTTCGTGGTTTGGTATCGACACTAGGCTCCGATAATGATAAGCTATCAGTTGATATCGGACAAAGGATTCCTAGTACACAAGCTGATGTCATTTTAGCACCTTGCAACGCCTCTTTGTTTCACCACTTTCTGTTCCAAACAATTTTAGTTTTATGCATCATGTTGTTTGTGTTAAATTATTATCTCGATACTAACGACTTACTGCGTAAAGTAATCCCCAATACATACTCAATATTTAATAAACTTTTCCCTTTATATGTAAATATATATATATTTATTATATTACAGTGTAAGATTGTATATTGTATTGGGTTCGATTCCCAGATCGAGCAGAGTTACTCGTATTGGGATTTTTCATTAGGAATTTCTCAGTAGCAGCCCGGAGTTTGGAAATTGGCGGTGTGATAACACTTTGCCTCAGAAAGCACGTTTAGCGTTTTGGTCCTGCACTCCTGCGCCTGATCTCTCTCCGGTCGTGTCGGATTGTCGTCCCATCGAACTATGGGAGTAAGGGAAGAGAGAGTGCACCTGTATCTGCGTTCACACTCGTGCATTATAATATCTCCAACGTGCATTAGCTATAATTAATAGGTAAAAAATATATAGGCAAACTATTTACCTAATAACTAATAACCAAAGAAACAACTTTAGATAAAGGTTACTTTATCTGAATAATCCATCCACTACAGTAGACTATTTACTATAATATCGATACTGGTTGGAGTTAATCTACCTATCTCATCATCATCTGCCTCGTCTTTTCCCAACAATGTTACGGTCACCCATCCACGGACCGGCCTCAACCCGTGCGGCTGTTATTATTTTGCCACAAGTCCCTCTTATTATTTTTCCAAAAGCTTAATTAATCTACTTATCGATCATGATATAAATAACTGCAATGCTGCGGTAGAGTTTTCCAAGCTTTCAGCCGGAAATAACCTCTTCATGACTTAATTAGTTTAGTATCATCGGCAAGCACGTGCAGTTCGTCATTCATTCAGCCTGACTCATTACAAATAACAAGAATAGCTATCAAACTGAGTATCTAGTTTGTGTGATTTAGATAAGCCGCGTACTTTTGTTCCATAGCTTCAAACATCTCGATTTTTGTAATTTATTATAGCAATCAAATTGCTCTCAGGACTATATTACTAATATCATAAACAACAACTTTTGTTCTATGACTTTTATTAATTCATCAGATTTTAACTCATCAGATTTTAATTCATCAGATTTTAATTCATCAGATTTTAATTCATCAGATTTTAATTCATCAGATTTTAATTCATCAGATTTTAATTCATCAGATTTTAATTCATCAGATTTTAATTCATCAGATTTTAATTCATCAGGTTTTAATTCATCAGATTTTAATTCATCAGATTTTAATTCATCAGACTTTCAATATTCGATTTTCTGTTACGAACTCTACGCGAAGCAAAAGAAAGCGCTGGTTAGTAAACAAACTGCCGCATGTCGTGTCTAGTACAACATTCAGCGGAGGGGAGCGGGGTTTAGATAGAACAACGAAATCTTATTAGTCATAGAACAAAAGTTGTTGTTTATGATGTTAGTAATCCAGTTCTGCAAGGTTAGTGTATAACCCTGTATAATATATAGACAATACACATATCGTACTCTACTGCTGGACACAGGCCTCTCCTAGGCTGCGCCACAACACCCTGACCTTCTGCGCCAGTCTGTACCAGCCATTGATATTTTACTTTGAGAATACAACTAAACTGTAGTTTGAATGTATATTTTTTCCAAATATAACCTTCACCTTGTATAGAATAGGTTTAGATTTTCAATGAATCCTTGAATTAGTGTAGTCTTAAGAAAATGAAAGGATAATCCCAATAAGAAATAGAAATGAAATATCATCATTCTCTTGCGCAGACTATGATAAAGTAGTGAGTACGAGAAGCAGAGGACTTTTAGTTAAAAGCAGTTCATACGATGACGATGAAAGAAGATAGTTACTATTTCCAAATAATTTAATGTGGATAACAATGATTAAAACCTTATATTCATTCTGGGGCGTGGTGGCAACCTGTGCCAAATAAAGAATGGGTCACTGATAAATAACTGTCAAACAGGCACGCGTCTATTCTAATTGCACATAATCAAACAAGAATATGAGATAACTAACAGATAGCTGAAGAAACTTTACTCAGCTTCGGATTATGAAATGGTTGGAATTCTCTCCAAGACGTATGCATAAAGTGATGAAATGAGATTTATATGGTACATTTGATGGACAATCAAATGTAAGGATGATATGCATTTTAAAGAGCAAAATTTAGATATGCCAGCCACGTGAGAGCACAAGACAGATCAGCATATCTAAGCTCCCAACCACCGTAACTCAAAGACATAATGCAGACTCTGTGGCCAAATCATTAAAAGAGCAAAGTCTGAGTCCAGGCGGTCTATTCTGTAGAAATATCACCGTGAAAACTTAGGTGAAATGAGCTTGAAGTGTGCTGCCATTCACATTCCATCTGGATTGGCTGGATTGGATGGCCAGGGATTGACACTATTGACAGCTCACTTCAAACTCACTTCATTCCAATTTTCAGGGTGAGATTTTTACAGAATACATTGGCAGTTCATCAGTGGCAGAAAGTGAAACGAGCATAAATTTTCAAAAAAATGCTTTCTCACAAAGATTTCATTTCGACAGGACTCTAATAGGAACAGCATTTCAAACAAAGTGCGTCGTCGACTGTTTCAGTGCACGCTACATTTGACCTAAAAATGTAATCCCCTGACAACACTGCGATGAAATCATTTTATTCTAACCAATTGTAGGTTATGAAACTGCCTCGGAATGTAATGAGATGGTGTTGAATATTTTAGTCCTGTGTAAAACCCATGTCTGTGGTGAAGCCACGGAATATAAATAACTGTTTAATCCGTGGCTTCATAGGGTGTAAAATTTTAGATGATCTTCTTTATCCCGTAGCTACAGCGAATGATCTTCAAATGTAAGACAAAAGAGAGTTCATTATCATACAGTCTCAAAAACAATTGAATTTTTAAGAAGTCGGTCAGCAAATTAGTAAGAAAGTTGCCTGTTTGAAAGCGTATAACTTAGGGAGAAGCACAGGTAAGAAACTCCATGACCAGCGTAGATATTCACAACCATCCATCATTCAGGCTATCCTATCGAAAATGACACATTTGGATAACATGGTCTGCCTTGCCCCCGACAGCGAACAGCACAGTCGGAAGAAGAGCGGTCGTCTATTTGATTGAAATTTCGTGTTTTGGACTTGTGTTTAGAGGACTTCTATTATAACATTGATTGATGATCCTCCTACGATAACATCGATACGGTACGACAGCACATCTAGTGGTTGTGTATAGCTATGCTGGACTGGCTTTAACACATATTTTTTTTTAATAATTTTAATTAGCGGGTACAGTCACGAGCAAAAGTATGTTTACACTCGGCTTTATTCAAATTAATAGTGTGCTAAGCAATTACCCGCCAGGTGTATTTAAATCATTCACACATCTGTTGCTAAAACCAAGTATTATCGATCCGATCTTTACCTTAACGGAATCTGGGTGAACTTGCACTAAGTAGGTAATTACACCGCACACAACAATAATTATTTGGAATGAATGAATTCGAACCTCTGAAGGATGTCTTAAAATTGTTTATTGTTTGTCACGTCATGTACAGTCACGAGCACCAATATGTCAACACTTGGCAACTTTCAATGGCGATTTTGTCGTGAAATAACGAATGCAACGTTGAAATACGACACATTACATAAACCTATGGGTTCGAAAATACTATGTTCGTAACAACATAAAATTTCATTAAAAAATAAAGGAGTAAATCGACTCCGGTGTGTGAATGATTTAAATACACCTGCCGGGTAATTGCTTAGCACACTATTAATACCTAGCAATGGCTTTCATTTCGACAGTTCAACAACATTCATTGCGTTGTTTACGTTATTGAGCAGACAAATTTTTCAGACATATGAAGCAATGGATTAGCAATATCCTTCAAAACGATTCAGATTGTGATTTAAATTATGTTACGCAATTATGGTGCTGATATTGTTCGCTTATGTGATTTGCAATTGCTCTAGTGCTTTGGTGAATCCCAAAATGAAGTTTTGAGCGTAACGCATATATAGGTATATATTATTGTTTCTCGTTACACAAGCCTCATTTACGTCATGAAATTCTGAATATCACGATTATTCATTCACTCCTACGAAAAGTACTTCAGAAGGTACAATACGGGGCCCTATAGAGCAAACACGAACCGCACTTGACCGGCTTTTTTATCTCCTGATAAAGTACGTAGCCCTTATCTGTAGCTCTGTACTTAATTGGTATAACACGACGTATTCCAAAAGTAGTCTGTGCATTAAACTTTTTGCAAAAGTGATGCATTTCTTTATTTTGTCGAGTAATATCATGCAAGGTGCGGCCCTTATCATAGATTACTACATCATTTATTTGATTATATTAAATGAGTAATGTACCTTAATGTTCTTTTTAAAGTAGGTTCTAGTTCGTTTTATAAAATAGCATGTTTGTAATTAGTTTTTCTTCGTTAATATTATTGGATTCATCAAAGAGGCACAGATTATCTCGTAATTATTTGATTGAGTTTGTCCTATATTTTACGGGATCAGGGTAGTTCGTTGTATCCTTTAGTACCTAGTTGCACAGCCTTTGTATCATTATATACGAATGGAATGACGTCACGCAAGATTTATGTACATTATGATTAACTGTTACTCATTTTGTGTCATGTGAATCATACTTAAAACTACACAATAGCTAAGAGATTACAGGTCATAAACATTTTTAGAAGCCCAAATTACCTGGTATATGTGACGATCCGTTGTATGCTTTTACGTTTGAGAACAGCAAGGTTCTATTTACGGACCTAATTCAAAATCCCTTATCTCATCTTTTGAACATTGTCAAACATTTGGCAATGTTTGTCATGTGTCCCTTCTGTGTCATATATGAAAACTAAGTGGGCCAGCGTTTGAGCAAACATAGCTACGTACTATACCATTGATTTAGTATCAGTAGACGTAGCGAGGTCATGATTATCTTGGGTTTTTGTTTTATGACCTTTGATAATAATGAAAGTCTCTATGTTTTCAGTGTTGTCTAAGAATACTTATTTGTTAAGTTACTTACCGTATTCATTATTCGTGACTTGAGTGGTGTCCGGCGACAGTAGCTGTTTTTCACTCTGTATTGCCTCATTATTGGCGTTGAAATCAATAGAGTCTAAAGCAAGCGGCTCTTCTCCCACCAGTCCATCACTTAGCTGGTACTTCCCACTCCTTACTTGCAATCCATCTGTAGCACTTAAAATCTCCACAGGACTCGCCGCATCCTCAATCTCATCTTCCGGTACCTTCTCTGTAGATGTTTCAAATAATGTCACGTCATCACTTATGATATTGTCCTCAACAACATTATCTGTGATATCGTTTTCTACAGTACTGTCTTGTCCATAAACACTAACAACTACGAGTGCTATTAAAGCTAGAACTTTAACACCCATTTTCACACTTTCTAAATGTTCATCACATTATTTTTTTATCAGTTTTGACGACAACAGGTGGCTCGCTATTGTACTGGTCGACTAGAGTGTTGGAACATTGTGTGCCCGATGATATGGTATTATCTTTAAGAGGTATGATAAGATAGCAAATAGGAACGTTAGGTGTGCCAAATTCTTTGTCCTAATCGTAGCCCTCGTATGTAGGGCTTTGCTATAATGGTGATAATTTGAGGCAAATTAAAGGTGTTTTGATAACTTTGAAAGCTTCATATTTTATTATCTTAAAACATGTCATGTTTTTGGTTAACGATGAATCACGAAGAGCTAGTTACAACTATCTGACTAACTGACCGAGGGGACTCCTTGACAATTCAAAACTACCTGTAAATTGTTTAATAAATGTTTTGAGTTTGACTTTAGGGTGAATAAAGCAATGTTATTTCTCGATGACTGGCAGTGCCACACTATCTGAATGTCTAGAATTATTTACATAATCAGCCTATAATGTTCCCACTGCTGGGGCACAGGCCTCCTCTATGTGAGAGGGAGTGAGCCATAATTCACCACGCGGGCCCAGTGCGGGTTGGTAGATGTCACATGTCTTCAAATTTTTGGTTCTAGGACATGCCGGTTACCTCATGATCTTTTCCTTCACCGTTTTTGAGAGCAATGGTGATGAAATAATTAACACAAAGTAAAGCGCCTGTCTGGGTTCGAACCTACGACCTACAACTCGTAAGTCGCGGCCGTTACCACTGGACCACCACTGCTCTCAGAGTTATTTAATTCTTCAATAAAATAGGAAAATAAGATCGATTTTCATTCGTATTTCGACGAAAATATTTGAAAAGGTCAGGTGACCTAAAGAATGCCACCGATGCCGCAATCACAATTATATATATAAAAAGGAGAACGAGGGTAATGTCGACATGAAAAGAAGATTTTAAAAAGGTATTCTATAGTCGAAAAACAAATACTACTGTAACTTCTCTCGCACTAGTTCTCGGGCACACAACATCACTTACTGTAATGACTTCTATAATGTAATGAAGCAGAGATATACATATTTTATTTTACGTCTTATCAATGACTTTAGACCTCAGTCCCAGTGTTTATGTTAGTATTATGTAAAGTTTGTATACAGGCTGGCAGGGACGTCGAAGCGCAAACTATAACCATGAATTAAGCACATGATTCTAGACAATGGTGGTTGGTGGTCTGGCTGTAATTTTTTATTTTTTACCGAATCCATGGTAACAGGTTCCGCGTGGATGTCCCTGCCACCCTGTATACCAATACAGACCTACATGTTTAAAATTTAGATATTTTATATTATTACACGATAAAACTAATTAGGTCGATGCTCTATTCAGAAAAACAGTGGAATTTTTAACCAGCCTGGCACGTGTACCTTTTAATCTAAATAGTATTTCTCAGGAAAGGTATACTTAAATAAAGATATATGTTATTTATAGATATTGTATTATGTCTTTGCTATACCTTATCATCATCTGCCTAGCATTTTCCCAACTATGTTGGTGTCGGCTTCCAGTCTAACCGAATGCAGCTGAACATCAGTATTTTACACGGAGCCTCTGACCTCCCAGTTACTGGGTAATACGATAGCCCTTGGTAAGACTGGTTGTGTAATAGACTTCGAACCCAAGTCAGCCGGAGCAAAGACAATCTCTACAGATGGGGGTTCACGGACGGCTGAGATCTCAAATGCGTATGCGGCACATTCTCACAGACAATGGCCCACCTTCCATCTTGCGCCGCATGCCCTGTCACCTGTGCACTTGATGATCATAAGACTGCGTCACAGAGCGGAGTTCGCGCAGTTCAATTTTGGGCCAAAGATGTTTGAACTTTTTGCCATCGTTACGCTAAGAAGAAGAAGTCGAAGTATCTCTGGTGCCTGTTATTACACCGGCGGGCGCGGCACAGGAACTTTGCTTGGCGGCAAAAATAGGTATGGTGGTAGATCCCGTTTAAATAATATGGGACTATGGGTGCCGCCGAACACATCGCACATCGTGAGGAAATAAAATAAAACGAACACCTGACATCTACCAACCCGCACTGGGCCCGCGTGGTAGATTACGGCCCAGTCCCTCTCACAGAGAGGAGGCCTGTATCCCAGCAGTGGGAACATTATAGGATGAATATGATGGGTGCCGGTATTATTTCAGCATAATCAGTCTATAATGTTACCACTGCTGGGACACAGGCCGGCTCTTTTCGAGTTAACGATTAACGTTAACCACCGTTAAATCTTCAAAATGTAACGTTTTAAAAAAAGTTAACTATTTCATTAACAGTGCCCAGCTATGTTGAATTCCTATATATTATTATATTAGCTGCGCCCCGCGGTTTCACCCGCATAAGTTTCGATCCCGTGGGAATATCCCATATGTTAATCCTGGTTATAAACCATCTGTGTGCCAAATTTCAGTAGTTTTTGCGTGAAAGAGTAACAAACATCCATCCATCCATCCGTCCATTCATCCATACAAACTTTCACGTTTATAATATTGTATATAAGTCGGAGTAGTATTGTTATCAAAGCGTTCAGTAATGGACGTAGGTACCGAAGTTATCATATATACCTGTTGTATGTGTTATCAACAGATAATGTTTATTTTCTCGCTATTTACCTACCTTATTCACCGATCGCCTACTGGGCGTGGTGATTCATATTTTCAGTATTTTTCAGCAGAACTTCCTTTGCGGAAATAGTGTTCATGTGTCATACCGGATCTTGTGAATATTGTCTTAGTATTTTCTATGAAATTGATAATGAATGAACTGGGTTCCTTCTATTTGGCAGAATCTTGATACTCCGATTTTTATTTGGCATAACTCACATGGCATAATCTTATTTAATCGAATATTTTTAAGGCATAAAAATTATTTAGCATAACTTTTGTTTGGCAGAATATTTACGTGTCCGAATTTACAATGGCATACTTTTATCTTGGCAGAATTTTGTTTCGCATAATTACCATTGCCATAATTAATGTTATGCATAATTTTGTTTAGCATAACATTTATTTAGAGATACGATTATTTGGTATGGGTGCATATTTGAACATCAAAAATTAAAATAGATGTATCTTCTTGTAAAAATTAGTGTTCAAAACATCAAAAACTTATAATATATGAAATAAAACTGATAATTTAAATAAAGTAAATTTATGCTGTCGAATGGTTAGATAACCTACGTGCAATGTATTTAAAATCGAATGGTCTGCAAAGTGACATAGAATGTTCTAAATATAGCATGTATTGGTAGCATTTTCAATATTAAATTAAATTTGTGTCATAAAAAGTCAATACGTTGTGCTGCAAAATTTTGTGACAGAAACGAATCGCTGCGAAACCGACTTTACGCAGTCTTGTCTGCCCTACCCCTAGAGTGTAATTTAAACCCGCGTAGGCGCGGAGGAGTAGGGCGGCCCGCGAGCTGAGGAGCAGGTGGTTTGAAGGCCCGCCACCGCGGCTGAGGCTGGCCGGCGAAGCCGGCCAGCAAGCCGAAGCTGCGGTGGTGAGCGTTAAAACCATCTGTGACGATAAGCTCGCGTGGCGCCGCCCAAACCCCGCAGCGCCGGAGCCGTGACAGAAACAATGCTTGCTGCATGTTGCATGCCTGCTTGCATGCTGCATGCCTGCTGCATGTTGCATGCCTGCTTGCATGCTGCATGCATGCTGCATGTTGCATGCCTGCTTGCATGCTACATGCATGCTGCATGCATGCTTTCATAATCAACTGTTTTAATAACTTAATTCCACCTTTGTTTGATTTAAACACTTTTAAATGACTTTCTTCTGACTTTTCCATATTTAATATTAATATACTTTAACTTGGTTTTGATCAACACAATAAAACGATTTGACAAGGAACTAATAAAAACTACCTCCCACTGTAAAACTAAAAATAAATGATTTCATTAACGCCTGATCAGAAAGAGGTAGCAATTAACGTTATCGTCGCATGTGTGTGGCGAAAAAAATCAGTTCTGCCTTTTAATGACTATCGATATAAAATGTATGCCAAAAGACGATTCTGACTGTGAATTTTCTGCGATATGATGGTTCTGCTTTTTAATTATTATGGATATAAACATTATGCCTAAAGATGATTCTGACTAACAAAATTATGAGTTTTGAATGTATGACAACTGAGTGTATGCGAAATGATTTTCTGCGAAATGAAGTTTATGCTATCCGTTGTTATGCAAAACAATATTATGACGTAAAAAGTTCTGCTATAAAAGGTAGACCCGAATGAACTTGATAGAATAGATGGAGTTGCGATTTCAACAGTAGCGTAAATTATTGTATGATGTATTATAGACAGTGAAAACATTTTATATTTTTAGATTTGCTAACGATTATATTGGAACGAAGTCAATTTGTTTTTCTTATTTTATCATTATCAACAAAGTTTTATTAACATAGTTTTTAAGTCATTGTTACTAACAATAGTGTTAGTTACAATGACTTAAAAACTACGTTTGCGCGTCGATGACCCTGCTGATCCATAGACAGGGTGGCAGGGACAATGACGCGCAAACGTCGGCGTCGTGAAAAGGTTACACCTGATGCCATAACTAAAATGTATTTATTTATTTACATGCCTTAAAACTATCATTACAGGTCTCACTTAACCTAATGCGATAGCCAAGTCACACACACAAAATTAAAAATAAGTCAGAAACTACATCTCAAGATCATAAAGATCATTGTTTGTAACATAGTGTAAACAATAGTACTTTTGCGAATTCACTCCAGTGACATGAAAATACATATATCAATTTCGACCTGAATGTAATTGATGGTGCGAATTGCTCGAGTCAGAGGGGTTTTGGCCAGCAAGTTAGTCCTGGCTGATGGTACGACCAGCAGTGGCGGGGGTCGTCGCCTCCACACATAACGGTCGGGTACGTACAAGTGCAACCGCTGCAGCACTCCCGGGTTGTGCTCTATGCCTCGGAGCAGTTTCACCATGTACGAGACCAAAGCAAAATCCCGTCGCACCCCGAGTTGATTGTACCCCACCATACCCAGTACGAATAGACTGGGGTACATCAATGGGTAAAATGGGTATACCCCATAAAGTTTCCTATACAGGTGGCGCGTGAACTTGTTCTGGACTCGCTCCAACATCACTGACTACTTAGCCTCATGTGGAGCCCATATGACAGCACCATAGTGCTGTGATATGGGCTCCAGATGACTCCTGACTAATGCGTCATATAGGACTCTGATGGACTGCCATCCCGTGTCCAGATGTGGTGTGCCAGCCAGATACTGGTAAAGTCTCGTGTCTGTCTCAAAACAAACCCCAAGTTTCTAAATGCCTTTTTGCAGATCTTAGTTATATGACTGCGAAACGAGAGTTCAGGAGTGAGAACAACCCCTAAATCACTTACCTGCGTGACTTGTTGCATCGGTACTGCATCCACTACGTACTCGTAGAGTAGAGGTGCACGTGCGCGAGTGAAATTTATCACAGAGCACTTGAATACGTTGAAGTAGAGCTTGTTCTCATGACTCCATTCCACTATCCTACCAATGTCATCCTACAAACGTCTGCAATCAGACTCCGTCCTGACCTCAGACAGCAACTTGAGGTCATCTGCGAATAACAAACAAGATCCATTTTTGACGACCTCTGGTAAATTGTTTATCATTATTATAAATTCCAGAGGCCCCATGTTGCTACCTTGACTCACCCCGGACCAGGTGTAATACGGATCGGACTCGCAGCCGTTGCAGTCAACATACTGCTGTCTGCCTTGCATATAGCTAGCTAAGAACTGCAATAGATGTGGTGTGCCACCGACTTCTGCTAACTTACGTAATAATTTGTCATTATCGACGGTGTCGAACGCTTTTTTCAAGTCAAAATAAGCAGCGTCAACCTGCACACCAGCATGTAGATGCTGGTGTGCAGCGTGCCAGCGGTAGCGCTGGCACCACCTGTGACATGAAGTTAAGGAGATTGGTAGCAGTGCTGCGCCCCGGCCGGAACCCGTGCTGCGCATCCGATAGTTGAGCGCAGACCTGCTCCTGCATGCTGCGCTGGATGGCGGACTCGAAAACCTTGGCCGGCGTCGACAACACGGCCACTGGTCTATATCCACTGATGTCCGATCCTGCCTTACCTTTGGGGACTGGAATGACACGCGTTATCTTCCATCGAGTTGGAAACGTCGCTGATTGGAGACATGTATTAAATATATAGCGCAGAGGTTCCGCTAATACCCTACTACAATCCCTGAATAGGAACGCTGGTATACCATCCGGGCCTGCTGAACGCTTAGGTTTTAGGCGCTCGAGTGCCTCTCTTCAGACTCAGCGAGTTCAGTTGCACGTGCGACCCACTCATGGCCCCCGCCGCCGCCGCCGCGGCCGCTTGTGGGTCAAGTTGAATTACGAAAGTCATTCATCTCGGAAATGACCGGTTAAAAAAATTTACATCTTTGAGTGCGCAATGTATTGCGAACAACGCGATCAAAACGCGATGCGCGCGCGCGCCCGCCACCTACCGCGATACCGTGCGCTGCCCTTTCGAGTTTTATTTACATTGCTGTTTTAAGTGAAACAAGTGATTTTTTTTTTTATTAGAAATCTCATTGTGTTAGATAAAAAATAATGATTTTATACAGTTTACAGTAAAAAAATTGCAGAAAAAAGATGTAAAAATTAAGAAAAAGCCGCCGAAAAATTTCAACGCAGTGGGGTCCAGAATCATGTACTGAATCCATGGTAATAGATTGTGATAATAATATATTAATATACTTTTTAAATTTTGTATTCCCAAAACGTTGTCACTTCCACGGCGTTGTCGGTGGCAGCGCAGAGGTCACTTTGACTGCAATTATTTGGGACACAGAGGGCAGGATGGAAGGTAGAGCATAGTTTGTGACATAAAAAAAAACTCGTGTCAGCGACACGACGAAGAGGAAGAATAATATACTTTTTGATTCGGACTTTAAAAGAGATATTATACCATTAAGGACTATCTACATAGAAGACAAATCAATAGTATCTGTAAGTTAGATTAATTGACATCGCTGAGTGTGAATACATTTGCATGCCATGTTATGACAGGATATGCTGAAACAAATTTACTGTAACACCTTATGTACCAGCAAATAAATATTTTGATTTGAGTATTATTTATAATAAAAGAGTAAGCATAATCTTTAATTCGGACTTTACATACAAGTACTTACACACAATCCATATAGGTAGTATTGGTAACAATGACATAAATACCGTATTAATAAAACAATAACAGACTAAAAATAAATAATAAAAAAAACACGCCTTGTCCAAAAGTGTGTTAAAAAATTTAACAAAAAAATTAAAAACAAGCTAAATACAGAAAAAAAAGGAAAAAGAAAAAACTAAAAAAGCGGAAAAACCAAAGAAATAAAAAACGGAAAAAAAAAGATAAAGAAAAAGGATAAAGAAAAGATAAGGAGGAGGAGGATAAGGATAAAGTGGAAAACTGAAAACCAATGTTTTCAGTGAAGTCGGGAGACCTTTAAAGAACTGTTTCAAGGAACCGTCTCCCGACTGACTGAAATGAAAAGATTGGTTTTAAGTTTAAACCAAATTAGGATTATAAGTATTTTGTCACAGTAAATGTAATGAACAATAACAGTCAAAAACGTAAAGTAAAAGAAGCAATCATGACCTAAACTGAAGCGCCTTGATAATAGAACAAGCAAATTGACATTACTGCAATATCAAAGAACTATCAGGCGCAAACACAGTCATAGAAAACGTTGATAAAATTGTAATATGTACTTCTAGGCGCTTGATTATTTTTAATAGCTAGATCATAGAAGTAAAATGGGTAGCATAATCAGCCGATAATGTTTCCACTGCTGGGACCTAGTCACGGTGTGAAGGAGTGGGCGGCAATCCATAGGTAACCCAGGTTGGTAGATGTCACATGTCTTCGAATTTTTGGTTGAAAGACTGTCGGTTTCCACACGAAGTAAAGCGCCTAGACGTCTGGGTACGATGTCTACGATCTGCAACTCGTGAGTCGCGGTCGTTACCACTAGGTCACCATTGCTCCAGTAAAATGGGTAAGTACCTCTTCCAAATTGACTCGCTTGTGAAGCAAAGATAAGTGAAATGACAATTTCTTACGGCGTTCTCCAAGGTTTATTTTAGGCCCGGTATTGTTTTCTATTTTAGACTTAGATACTTCAAAAAAAGGAGCAGGTTATGCATTCGGCGAGCTTTTTTTGCTATTATTCTGCCCGCGATTTAGTTCGTGTGGAATGCGTAAGACTACAATATCTTTATACTCGTATACTAGTAACGCTGAAGAGTTTGTTTGTTTGAACGAGCTAATCTCTGGACCTACCGGTCGGATTTGAAAAATTCTTGAGGAATTGAAAGAAACAAAATTGAAAGAAAATGATATACCTAGCCCAATTTTTGAGGAAGGCTATAGGCTACTTAACACCTTCCTTAGGAAGATTCCACGACCCTTAGGAGCCGACTAATAACAAAAAAGGTCAGAAAGAACACAGTGATAGCGCAAGCAGGTGATGCGATGCGACGGGGTGGGTCAGGGAATAGGAAATTTCACGTGGATGACGTCGCGGGCTGAAGCTAATACTAAAATAACAGCCACATTACCCGCCTGGGCTAATACTTCGTTTTCACTTAGCATTCTTTCTGGCTTTTCTCTTTTTACTCTGCTCCTTAAAGTCATAGCGTGATGTTAAATAGCTTCTAACCTTCCATATGAACTGGGGGTCTACTCCGAAGTGGTATCGGCCGAATGTTCGGGCGTTTCCTGCTACGAAGTTACCATTTGGTTCGGTCGGTCCCAATCCTACACTCCTACACTCTTTCGAATATTGACTATGGTCCCGACCCAACTGAGCCGATCCGAATTTTTTTCGCATTTTTCAATAATATTCGGTTCGGCCATGTGTCGGTCCGATCCGATCATTCGGACTTTGCACTTCGTAGTAGACCCCCTGTGCTATCAAATGCAAAAAGAATATTTAACGAATGCTCCAAATTAATGATGAAACAAATGCTTTGTGAGTTTCCATGCTATATTCCTTATCCTCGTCCTATAAAAGCTTAAATTCCTCAGTACCTACTAAACACTCAGGTGTTCCAGCCTGGACTGGAGTTACGGGTACTGCTTGCCAGCCTTCGGTCATCATCTACCTAGCCTTTTCCCGACTATGTTGGGGTCGGCCAGTCTAACCGGGTGCAGCTGAATACCAAGATTTTACATGGAGCGAATGCTTGTCTGACTTCCACAACCCTGTTATTGGGTAACACGATACCCCTTGGCAAGATTGTTTTTCAGACTTTCGGGCTTTTGTCAACCCGTAACGACTGTCAAGGATCTACGAATGACAGCCGGGAGCACGTGCTTTCTGAGGCGTGAATCTCGGTATTTTAGGGATGTGCACGTCGGTAAGCTGAGCAAATATCCCAGATCACCGTGGAGGTCGAAAAATCATGATATTCTTCGCATCCTATGTAATTAGTAATAAGTACTTAGCACTCTCTAGAAAGAAACATTGTAGTTCGTATCAGTCAACACTCGAGACAAGAGACATTTGTTAGGCCGAGTGCAAAACAAATCAGGCACACGGCCCTACACTCGTAAACTCACCGTAAAATTGTCAATGGTAAACTGTCATTTTCTCTATGTTCACTTTCCATTGCGTGTCAAGTAAAGATGTAAGAGAAAATGTTAAGGAATAAGAGTCGATGGTAGAACATTTTTGTGAAATAATTTTGTTGTTGTTATGAAGTTAGTGTTCGTGGTACAATGGTTTTTAACTGCGTACATAATTGCAAATGAATGCGTTCCGAAATGTTGTGTTGGTAAATAGTTTGGTTTGGTTCGGTGTGTTGAGAACTGTTTAGGAATTTTGGTAAATAATCAAGATTAGGTATGCCTCTAGAGTTTGATCTTATAATGCTGTCATAGAACCTATGGCTGATGAAGCTAACAAGAAATAATAAGAATTATTCATCGTCAGACATTTATTTTCAGAAGTGTAAAAGTTATTTCAATTTTCTAACTCGTACGTAACTGAATGAATAACTGGGTAGGTACAGACCACAGAACAGATAAAAGTATCTGTTCTGTGGTACAGACGCCAGCACATGAAGCTACTACAATCTGTCAAATTTCTTTAATAGATTTTCAACTTTATCGCTAAACCATTAATGTTCAAGGTTGATTGGGAAAATTTTACAGTTTCGGGTAGCTTGCTGGCGTCTGTACATTTACCGACTGTAATAGGTAGGTACAATAACCGTACCTAATTAACTTAATGATAATAACATATAATGCGGACTCAAAAACAAAAACAGTACAGAACAGAACAAAACATTAGTTGAAAGTCATTTCTTTTTTCAAATCCTTCAAACCACCCATCAAAAAGTGGTTTTAGAGTAGGTATCTAAAACCAAACGAATGAAAAAGAACATCTTACCTGAATGCCTCCGTTCGGCCTAATTTCCAACATCATTAACTGTATCCAAAATAAAATAAACAATCGCTCATATTTCCGAACAGCTCGTCTCTAAATTATCGATAACAACCGCCGGCCGCGTTATAAAAGGCATTACTGCAGCAGCGTCCCCGCCAACACGACGCGTTCCATTATTGAACATTTGAATTTTGAGTTTTATTTTTCTATTTCGAAATCAAGATGCCTTGCGTAGGTTGCGGTGACAGTGAGTGTTTTTCTTTTTTATTATTATTTTTGTCTATTATTTATGGGTATTTTTATGTTTTTCGTCAATTTTCCCAACAAAATATGCCTGACCTACTACAAATTTAATTTTAGTAGACTATTAGATATTTATCGATTGCTGGATGAGGAGAATGCCCTCCGATTTGAATATCCAGGTACTACCTACTTAATAAAAATTGTACCCTCCTACTTGTGTGTAGGAATTCTTAAACCTATTGCACTAACTAAAAATATTGCGCCTAAGGTTCATAAGTAATGTCGGTATTACTAGTTTTTAGGGTTTATTTATAAATTTTGCTTAAAGTTAGGAATGGTTAGCGACTGTTTAACCCTACATTTTCAACTTTTAAACGTCTCTTAAATTTAAGGAACGTTTATAAAGAAAGGAGTATTATATTGTATTCTGAACCGAAAAAAGTTTTTATTATTATTACTAGCTGACCTAACGGACGCTGTCCTTTTCAAATTTAAATTATCCATACAAAAAAACCGTCTAAAAAAGGAAGTTCAGTTTTAAAAAAAATCTTGGAATATTTTCTAATTTTTCTTTCCATACAATTTGGGATAAGGGCAAGAGAAAACAAACAATTTACTAATATTTTTTAAATAAATATAGCCAAATCAGTCTAGCCGTTCTCAAGTGATGCGCTTACCAACAAACAGTATCACGAGTATTTCATTTTTATTTAAAATATTAAGATTTTTATTTTTATTTTTTTTTAGATTAAGTATTAATATTGTAGTCTGTAGTGCGGGTATTATTGTTGTTTGTATTTTTAACGACATAGAGATAATATACTGTGCAGTAATAAATAAAAAAATGTATTTAGTGCTACGACGCAAAGAATTTTTGCATAGTGACCTATTGTTAGTACCTACCTATCTACTTAATTTGCACCAATGAGCGTCTTATTGGATCAATTAATTAACAATTATTGATTGTAATGTCATGCAATAAGTATAAGGTTTCGTTGTTTTCCAAAACAATGCTTAATATTTAGGTATATATTAGCTAATTATACAGCCGCATGGGTCGATCGATCAGGTTAAGCTACGCTTGCCGCGGTTGGTCCGTGGATGGGTGACCATCTTTACACACCAAGACCCCTCCGTGCCTCGGAAAGCACGTTAAGCCGTTGGTCCTAGCTTTTATTCGTGGATCTTTGACAGTCGTTACGGGTCGTCAGAAGCACGAAAGTCTGACAACCAGTCTTACCAAGGTGTATCGTATTACCCAGTAACTGGATTGTGCAGGTCAGATAGGCAGTCGCTCCATGTAAAACTGGTAATCGGCTGCATCCTGTTAGGCTGGAAGCCGTCCCAAAGATAGTTGGGTAAAAGGCTAGGTAGATGATGATGACTAGCTATTTATGACATAGGTCGGTAGAAATAGGTAGGTCTAGAGGTCACAAGCTCGCCTGCTTAGGGAGAGACAAAGTTTCATAGGGTTTTTCTTTTATTATTAGGAACTAGAACATTCCGACAGACGGTTGTCCTGTCCTCAATAATTCATACAGAAATCCATATAAAAATCCATATAAAAAAAAACGTTCACCTTTTCCCAAATTTTCCAATTTTCCGAGCAAGCTTTCCTTTTTTTTTGCCATAAAACCTAATTCGGTCTATAAATTACGAATATTTTAAAACAAAAAATAGTCAATTCAGTCTAGCCGTTCTCACGTGATGTACTTACCAACAAACAATGTCTATTTCATTTTTATTTATAAGGATAGATTTAGGGCTGATTTTTCAATCATCTGATAGCTTTATTCGAGGAATAATTTTGAAATTTTGACTGTTATTTCGTACAAAAACTGTCAAAAGTCCATTTTTTTCCCCGAATAAAAGTTATCTGGCGATGGAAAAATCAGCCCTAAGTGTTATGATTGTAGTATTTTCTGTCTTTTTAACGAAATAGAGATAAGATACTGTGCAATGAAAAACAATAAAAACTTAGGTATTTAGTACTATGACGCAAAAAATCATGCATAGTGACTTGTTGTTAGTACCTAATTATCTACTTACTGTGCGCTAAAGAGCGTCTTATTGTTTAAGTGATAAGTGATTAGGAATTATTGATTGTAGTGATAAGCAATAGATACCTATAAGATTTAGTTGTTTCACAAAACAATGCGTTCTATTTGGGTACATACTTCGCTAGCTAGTTAATATACTATTTCATCATCTACTGGGTAATACGATACCACTTGGGAAGACTGGTTGTCAGATTTTCGGACTTCTGACGACCCGTAATGACTGTCAAAGATTCACGAATAGCCTTTCCGAGGCACAGAGGATATGTTAAGATGGTCACCCATCCACGCACCAACAGCGGCAAGCGTAGCTTAACCTGATCAATCATCCGTGCAGCTGTTATTACTTGGCCACAATCTCCTCTACATACTAGCTATCTATGACATAGTTACTAATGATTGGAAGACGTGATAACTGCGCCTGCTTAGTGAGAGGAAAAGTTTTATATGGATTTTCCTTTACTATTAGGAAGTAGCCCATTGTGAGCGACCACGTCACAGTGTGGACAGACATAGTCTTGTTAAAATTTCAACATGGTCTTGAGTTCATACAAAGATCCCATAGAAACAGGCACTTCCAATTTGTCCTAAATTTTCCAATGTTTCCCAAATTTTCCAATGTTTCCTAAATTTTCCAATTTTCCCCAAGTTTTTCGGGCAACTTTTCAAGTTTTTCTCCCCATAAATCCTAATCCTAAATATTACGAACATTTTAAAACAAAAAATAGCTTAATCGGTCGAACCGTTCTCAAGTGATGCCCTTACCAATGAAATGCTGTTCAATTCATTTTTATTTAGATAGATAATTGCCTCGTTGGTCTGGTGATCCCAAGCGCTACTGCTGAGCATGAGGTCCTGGGTCCGATTCCTAGGTCGGGCAAAGTGTTAATAGATTTTTAAATGCTCTAAAAATCTCGCGCCATTAGCTTCAATAGCAAAGATAAACACGCTAGATTCGTCGCTCTCCAAATCGATCAACAAAAAAAAGTTATTTTCAAGATTAATTTCAACAAATCTCTTATTTCCGATGTTATCATTCGTTCTCAGTTCGTTTAGAAACTCTGCGAACCTTGGTTTAACTGATACTGAACAGGACTTAACTCAATGAACAGTAGGTATACAATTACTTAACTAACTTTTCGATTGTGTGCTTATTTATGACTGTCATCATAAACACTAATCATAGGTAGTACGGTACGGTAGTACAGCCAGGGAAATTATCTGTTTCTGTGTCTGCGCCAATTTGCAATGTCATGGCCATTTCGTGCAACTGTGTCTCTGTGTGTGTGTCTTTACACAGGGTGGCAGAGACATCGAAGCGCACATGATTCTAGACCACTAGCGTAGAAATTTCAGAATCATGCACTGAATCCAAGGTAACAGATTGCGCGTCGTCTCTGCCATACGGACATTTTTAAGTTGGTAGTCAATTTGCGTAACAAATAATTTCCCTGCATTTACAAGGTCGGCAGTGTCAGAATACTGAAAAATTACTAGCCGCTCACGCACGTTGACCTTAGCACGGATTGAATGCTAGAATATTTCAGTAATTGTAGAGCTATTTGTGAGCCTTCAGAAAGAGCTCAACACACAATACGGTCTAATACAAACAAGGGTTGTTTTTAACCTAGGTTTAAACCATCGAGCCACTTATTAATTTCGAACTTAATTCCGTTAAAGTTAAAGTTCTAATTACAATACCTTCTCGAACCCGAGTCTAAGTTCATTTTCAATAAAAAAAAGGTAATGATTTTGAAGTAAATTACAAATCCATTGCTTCATAAGTTTGAAAAAATCATCTGCTCAACAACGTAAATAACGCAATGAATATTGATGAACTGTCAAAATGAAATTAATTGCGATCCGTTGTCATTTTATGTGTGTTACGCAATTACACCGCTGCGTCTGATTCATAAACCTGGTTTTGTAATAAGACTAGAACTAGAAAGCAGTAATAAACTTATTCGAGGTTTATTACTGCGTTCTAGTTTGAAGGATGTGAGTGTCGGTGTATTATTAGGCATATGAGATATGTCAGCTGACTCTGGGATGGCATGACAATACACTGACCTATAGTAAGCAAGTACACTGGACTCATACTATCGATGGCAAAATGAAGACATTTGTTTTTCGCCATTTTGGCACTGATAACAACGTGAGCGTCCGTGGAACTAATATTTTTGATAGCGAGTTTTACTTAGTGCGCAAAATGCTCATGATACAAAAAATTCTGAATATAGCGTAGTAGACACAAAATATACAAAAAACTAAATAGGAATACCTACTTGCCTACAGTTCGGCCGATGAGAAAATGCGCTCTGGACACCTGTCAGTTTCATATAAACGAATACGTGTTTCGCGAATTTGATCTTTATTAGTTACCAGAAGGCTAATTCCCGTAATTAAAAACGTTCAAAATCTAGTCGCAATCTCATCTCAGCGACAATCAATGTCAAAAACTGGTCAATACTCGTAATACATACGGAAATTACAGGTATTTTTGACAGACTGAGACAAGACTATGAACGTTCATAAGATTACCTGGAATTGCCCATCTGAACAGTCGCACTGACAGGTGTCAGGAACGAATTCTCTCGAAGGTCGGACTGTGCTTCTATTTACCCAGCAGTGTAGCGAATAACATCATTGTAGCGTTAATTAAACATTTGCGTACAGAACATAATTACCTACAAAGTTAAAATTAGTTACGTCCTATTGTGTTCACATAACTGCGCGTTTGCTGAACTGAACATGGAAATAAACTGAAGTACAGTTGCTTGTCTTGAGTAACATTTTATGTTTATTGGTTTTACACGACAATCTTCCTCTGTCAATAATATTTGTTGGTCTAGTAACTGTTAGAGGGGCTTGTGCCTAATTAATAACAGCCGCACGGGTCGATCGGACTTGCCGCGGTTGGTCCGTGGATGGGTGCCCATCTTTCGTGCCTCGGAAAGCACGTTAAGCCGTTGGTGCCGGCTGTCATTCGTGGATCTTTGACGGTCGTGACTGGTCGTCAGAAGCCCGAATGTCTGACAACCAGTCTTACCAAGGGGTTTCGTATTACCCAGTAACTGGGTTTTGGAGGTCAGTTAGGCAGTTGCTCCATGTAAAATACTGGTACTCAGCTGCATCCGGTTAGACTGGAAGCCGACCCCAACATTGTTGGGAAAAGGCCAGGCAGATATGTCATCTGTCTAGTAACTATTAGGCGCAGAGTCCTGGTTTTGACGTTTATATTTTTTAGATTTAATAATGAAATAGATTCTGTAAGTACACCTCTACCTAACTCTTCGGGGAATATACGCGGATATTAACTTATTTTTTACTTTTTGCTGTGCCCTACGGGGAGTCGTTTTATTTATGGAATGTAAATAAAGATTTGATTATAGCTATTATGGTCCCCTGCCCTATTTGGAAAAACTGTTGCTCAGTTTTTTCTTTAGGAAATTCTTAGTAGCAGCCAGGAGCCTGGGGGTCTACTCCGAAGTTGTATCGGCCGAATGTTCGGCCGTTTCCTGCTACGAAGTTACTATTTGGTTCGGTCGGTCCCAATCCGACACTCGTACACTCTTTCGAATATTTACCATGGTCCCGATCCAACTAAGCCGATCCGAACTTTTTTCGCATTTTTCAATAATATTCGGTTCGGCCACGTGTCGGTCCGATCCGAACATTCGCACTTTGCACTTCGTAGTAGACCCCTTGGATTTGTGTCTGGCTGGTAATAATATTCCCTCTGCTATTTTTTTTTAAATCCTGTATTGTCTCACTGCTGGGCAAAGACCTCCCCCATAGCTTGCCATTGTTCTTTGTGTGTTGCGTTCTCCGACCAATCTCCCCTAAATACATCTAGATCGTCACGCCAGCGCGCAGCGGCCGCGTTTCCTAGGCTTCCCTCGGTACATTACATAATGCAACAAAATGTTGATTTACTACACGCCTCTTTTTTCTCCTTTGGAGATATTGTTTATGTTAGGCTGCATTTTTATTAAAGCTCCTTTCCTTTTTCAGATTGCAAATGCACAACCAGCCAGTGCTGCACATCATGCAAGTGCGATGCATCTTGCAGCTGCACCTGTAAACGAGCAACGACCACCACGGACACTGCTAAGGCCAAAAACTAAAAAATAGACATAAGCCGTCATTCTAAAAAAAAAAAAAACAAAAACACATTCAAGAGTCTATGGACACCGATACGAAAATGTCATTCAAACAATCGTTCTTAATTCAAAAATTATGCTGATATGCACTTGGAATTAAAGTCAAGGTGACTTTGTTTCGCGTTGTTTTAATTACAATAAATAAATAGGTGAATGATGGAAAACATCTGACTAAACACTAATTAAAATGCAAAATTAATTAGGTATGTTTAGTTTTGGTAATATACATGATATTCATAATGAAGTGTCGTGGTTTTCTTCAAATATTTCTTTCGTTGTTCAACCATAAATCAGTTTTTTGAAGAATTATGTACTTTTACTAGTTTTTTAAGCATCTTTTCTCAGTTTTCACAATTGTTTTCTATTTCATTTTGTCAATCAATATTTTCATTAAATACTTTGTTTATTAACAATTTCACATACTTCTATATCATTGTTTAAATGAAATAAAATTGTCATTACCAAAATTTGTACGTTTTATTCTTCCAATGACATTTAATTACACCGTACACCGTTTTGCAAAATAATTTAATATGAAAGCAAAGTTAATTAATATCTTTTCCTAATTGTTCAGTAGAGTTCAATGTTTACTTCATGCAGGAATCTGAAACAGAAATAATATCATTTTATTTAAGAATTTGATTTATTCTAAACTATATTAAGTACTGCCGCGTTGGTTTAGTGATCGCATGCGCTACTGCTGAGCATGAGGTCCTGGGTTCAATTCCGAGGTTGGGATAAGTGTTATTGAGTTATTCCATCAGAAATTTCTCAGAAGCAGCCTGGATTCTAGTTTTGTGCCCGATTAATGGCAATAGGCTCGCTCCCTATTACAGCCCAGTTCAAATATCTGGCGGCTCGGTACATGAGGCGAGGCGCTGCGCAGTAACGAGTTTATGTGTCGGCGGGGGTGAGGGGTGCGGTACTGCGCAGCGGGTAGCGCAGTTCAGAGCCGCCATAAAGTGTTAATTGGGCTGTGCTACTGTTTATATGGGGGACATAGGAGCCACAAAATGGTTGGTACTCACAATCAATAAAGATATCGTGACAGTCGCTGCCTGGTACGCAGTCAACACTCCATGGGGTTTCTGGCTTCAAATCTGAAAGTAAGCAAATAGCTGTGTTACATAAACACCGTTCCTGTTTTCAAGGTTATGAAAATAAAGTATCCTATCTCTCAAAATCTAGTGTAGATTAAGCTTAAAAGCCTGTTCAACAGACTGCATTTTGACTTCGCCACAGTCTGGTAGAATATTAAGCTGATTTTTTCTTCGAGATAAAATGCGGTTTTATGTCGTAGAAAAAATTAGCTTAGCAGCAACATCCCAAAGATCACCACTGCTCTCAAAACGTTGAAGGATACCCTGAGGAAACCGGCATGTCCTAGAACCAAAAATTCGAAGACTTATGACATCCTGGTACATGTCAGTCTTTGAATTTTCGCACTGCGCCAGCGTGGTAAATTACAACCCGCTTCCTCTCACCGAGAGGAGGCCTGTGTCCCAGCAGTGGGAACAATATAGGCTGATTATGCTGGAGGTTTGCACTAAACCTACCTATCAGTAAAATAGCTTTTATCTGTGGAAATAACATCGGAAAAGTTAGAAGTCTGAGCGGATAATTACTATAACTTATCGTAGCTTAAACGATTAGAATTAAGAGCTGATATGAATGTAATTACACAATGTAGCAGTGGCAGTCACAGAATATATGGCCGATGGGGCCGAAAGGAGCCTTTCGGCCCCCTTTCGGCATGCGGTCGGCACTCCAGACCTGGAGTGCCGACCGCGTACCGGAAGACGTAGCGTTGGAAGGCCTCTCACAAGGTAGACCGATGACCTTGTGAAGGCCGCAAGAATCCGCTGGATGCAGGAAGCACAATACTGGTCGAAGTGGCGGTGCTTGGGAGAGGCCTATGTCCAGCAGTGGACACATAGCAGAAATCCAATTCGACAGTCGAAAATCAAAAGAAATAGGGACTTACCCGTACGACCATGATATATCCTCATTTTAACAAAATACTTAGAACAATATCTCGAAAATTTTACGTGTAACTAGCGACAAAGCTATTGTGACAATGAAACAAAATGCATCGCAGTATACTGCACGAGGCAGATTAGAAAAAAAACGACTTTAAGTAATAAAAACTTTTCTGGCAAACGGCATTGATAGATCAACAAAAGAAAAGTAACGAGCCGTAACGACTCTAATAGGTGGCGATTACGATACGCAAAAGTACAGACGCCACCACATCAAGTTACCCGACACTGTCAAATTTTCCCAATCAACCTTGAACCTAATGCATTAGCGATACAGTTGAAAATCTATTAAAGAAATTTGACAGATTGTAGTAGCTTGATGTGCTGGCGACTGTATGTCACGAAATATTGGAGATGAAATGAGCAAAATATAGATAAAACGGGGAATAATAGAGAGAATATACGCAAAGGTACTGCGTTTAAGCTGATCAACAAATGGTCAAAGAAAGTATTGCCATAATATTTACTCAAGTTACAATAAAAGCAAACGATGAAGAAAATATGATATAGATAAAAGACATAGGAATATAATATATATAAAATTCCCTACCCCTATAGAACCTAAACCCATAGAATACTCTTCATAAGTACACCATAAACAATACAAGTACATACAAACAGTACAAGTAGAAATTTTACATAGGGTAACACAATGGGCGATCTTCTTTGGGTGAATTAAGGAGGGAGAAGGTGTAAGTAGACTACATATAAAACATTTGTAGGTAGGATCTGAGGCAAATCTATAATTATTTTGATTGCTTTTAAATAGCAAGGATAACGTTGCAAAATGACTCAGTCACTATAGTGCCAGAAGATTCTCTAATTAATCATTAATCGTTCTGTTTTAATAATATCCCCGACAGGAACAATTTTTCAGCAAACAACTTTTTCTAAACACGTAAAGAACATGATCCATCGGATATAACCTTATAAATCCAAAAAATCTCCGAGGTCTCTTCAACCTCGCTTTTGTTCGTAGTTTTTATACATTTATTTAGTTCTATATAAACCTGCGCCGATTGCTACAGAAGCATAGTCAACCTTTGTCTCTTCAATTCTTCAGTCAGACAACCAAATAACTAAAGTTGCCAAAATGCCTGCTCCTTCGGAATCCTGCAAAGGTATGTAGTAGTGGAATATCGGCATTTGTGAATCTGAGTTGGATTCGGTGTTTCTTCTCAGAGTTGTGAGATAGGAAGCAAGCTTCTCATATAAAAACATAATTTTGTTTCTGACGTGTAGTAAAGTGTTTCTTATAACCTACTAGCTGTTCGTCCCCGGAGTCGCCCGGGTGAATGAGATTTTCATAAAAAATACTATCTAAATATCCAACTTTTCCGGTAGATATTTTCTTCATTTTCTTCGTTCATACAAATCTTGCCCTGACAATTACGAACACAACAAAAAAAAAATCTGTCAAATCGGTCGAGCCGTTCTCAACTGATAATATAATACATGTGGTAACAGATTTTTATTTTTATAGATTGTTACTAATAAAATTCTTAAGATTGTCATACCAAATTGGGTATGAATTAAAGTGAAATGTAGGCATAGACATGGATGGACCTCTTAAGTTAAATCTCCCTAGTTGTCTGTTCAAGTTCTAAAAGGACGATGCTGATTAAAATGTTCATGTATAGAAGCATAATCTTCAGCTTCATCTGATCTTACCATCGATATAGATAAATTATCATCTTCTTACTGCTGCCCGTATTCCAATATATGTGCAGTCGGAATATTTCAATTAGCCTTCATCTTAGTGTTCACTTCGTTCATTCATCTGCCTCTTTTCTTGTTGCGGAATGTCAATAATGTCCTGTTCTTTTTCTATCTAGACTCCTGCAAAGATGCTGATTGCTGCAAGGACAACAACTGCGAGACCAACTGCACTGACTGCTCCTCCTCCGGTATTTCTTACTTTTTATCGTTGTATTCTAATAGCATAGGTATTTTTTCCTAAGATCAAAATTAATGTAGCACGTTTGATTGACATAAATATTACTTTTATCGAGGTTGTGGGTTCAAATCGGGCAAGTACGAGTACCAGTGTGACATTTTCAATTAATTATGTCCTTTCTTTGTTTATATTGGGCATTACTAACATCAGTGAAGGAAAAACCTTGCGAGAAAACCTGGACTGGAGTTAATATATAATTCTTGTCTGAAATCACCATCTTGTCTTGAGTAAGCGTGGTGATCCATGCTCGTGCCTTCTCTGTATGAGATGTGGTCTTTGCCCTGAAGTAATACAGGACAGTAATACACTGGTATTTTCTTTTTATTACTTTTGAGTCATTGTACTCTCAAATGTTAACAGTTTCTTTTCCTTTCCAGGAGGCTGCTGCTGAACAACGTGTACCTGACATGATAATGTTTTACATTAATTACAATTATTTTGTCTTCTAAATTTTGCTTCCGATTTATTCAATAAAAATTATGGTGGTTTACTTACGTTTTTAGTTTTCTACCTTTTCACCACATACAGTTCAACTTTGTAATAGATACGTATTTTTAAATCCCACCCAACCTAGGAGGATGGATAAGGAACTGTCCTGAAAATGTTCAGCTTCTGAAGAGTTAACCAAATATTGTGGGTCTAGGACAGCACCCTACGTCATGACCTAGACTCTAGGTCATGATGAAGGGTGCTGTCTTGCTTCTTATTATTCTATAAGAAATTTCAGTACTAGGTATATATGATACAAGCTAAAGTGTGAGCAGTGGTGGCCAAGTGGGAAAAGGCGCGACTTACGAGTTGTAGGTTCGAACCCAGACAGGCGCTTTACTTTGTGTAAATTATTTCATCACCACTGCTCTAAAAACGGCGCGAGGAAAACATCGTGAGGAAACCGGCATGTCCTAGAACCAAAAATTCGAAGATATGTGACATCTGCCAACCCGTACTGGGCCCGCGTGGTGGATTACGACCCACTCCCTCTCCCAGAGAAGAGGCCTGTGTCCCAGCAGTGGGGACATTATAGGCAGATTATGTTTAAGTGGTTGAGGCTACAAACAGAGGCCTGTGTTTGCCTAGCTAGAGTGAGGGAAAATCATGCTGTGTGATGGTGAAGGTGAAGTAGTTTTACCCATAAACACACAAATTACTATATAACAGTCACGAAACTAAACTGCTCGTGGAATCGTGGATAATTGACTGATAAAGAAATTACTCGTATTCGTTTAAAATCTAACTACTGTATACTGTGGGACCTTGCACTCACCTCATATATATTTAAGTTACTGAGAGGTAAGTGTGGCGACGACGGCAGCTGCCACTGCTAGTGGAACAGCGCTCTCGGACCAACCTTTTAAGGGAGGCTCCGCACGCTCAACCTCATAGCGAGTGGGACGGACTTATTCTGTTGTTCTCTGAGTGAATTCACAAAGAATGCGTTGTTTATAATAAGTTATAGGTGTTAGTATAATTTAATTTAGAAATCATCAAATGACCCCCTCCCGCTCTGGGTGGAGCGGAAGGGAGTGTCAGACTTTTACTGACTAAAACCCACCCATGTTCCTTCCTTTGCCCTTTTGTGTTCCGGGGTAGCGGTAACCCTTTCGGACAATCCCGCTGACGCATTTATCGCATTGGGTTATATCTTGTAATAGTACGTGTAAGTAGATAAATAAGTAAATAAATAAATGTATATATATATCAAAAAGCAGGTAACAATATTCTCACTTACTAAGCTTAAAATTTCCCCCAATAACCAGCTTTACTCGCTTCTCGTCAATCGCCGGTGGTGGGACAGTGGTGATGGGCGTGGGGGTGGGCCTTTAGTTAAATGTCCAATTGAAAATGAAGAGCATCACACGAAGTTACATGTGGAAATGTTTCATAACTGAGTCTGTTTGCGATATGGACATGGCAGGCGCTTGCAGTGCGTACATCCAATTTATTTTTATATACTGTTGAGATTAATAAGAAATAAGGTCGCCAGAAACTGTTCTGACAGCAGAATGTACCGAGGAATAAGCTCAGTCATGGTTATATTTTAAATTGGGCACATTATTGTAGCACAGTCGCAGTCTGGAGGTATGTATAATTTTATTTGGGCTGGCTAATTACATAATTGCAATAATGCGCCTAATTTTAAAAATGGCTGTTTATATTCTTATGGTTTGGAAGTTACGCTTCGAGGGTTCAAGCATGTTTAGAATTCATGTGGTTTTTCCCATACGCTTTGAAAGGTTGACATTCAAGTTTGTTTTTTTAACACTAAGTAGTTAAGGATAATTGGACATTTAACTAAAGGCACCTGTCCCACCATAGGCGATTAATGAGAAGCGAGTGAAGCTAGTAACTAAAAACTAGTTGGCGAGCAACGACCAGCGTTTGCGCTACGGCGACGAGCGATTACTCGCTGGTGTGTACCACGGAATGTGTACTATCGCCAAAATCTATATCTGACCACCGTAAGGACTATTCCTGCTTGCAGCGCATATTATTAGTCGACTTAAAAAGGATCCTCTTTGTTTTACTTACGGACACAGCTGTGGTCATCATGTGCATGGAATTTTATTTTCAAAAAGGTTTTGGCTATAGTTGTGGCCAAACGTGAGTCTCTCAGCGAGTGTTCTGCCTGCAACGAGTGTCGCCGAGCGAGTGCTCTATTTGAATAGCTATTGTTGCTGCGACAAGGTGAGTTTAAGCTAGAGCATTTTCTCAAGCATTTCCTTGTAATGTAACGTTCTTACGAATGGTACAATACAGGCAAAAGCTCAGTTTCCAAGAGCATGTAATGTAACGTTTCTGCGAATGCTCGACGCTGCGTTTGACGTAATGCTCACGGTGAGTGAGCATTTACCTGTAACATTTCTTTGTACCTTACGTTCATTATTGAAATGTCGGATCTACATGTACCGCTCGTGCCTTTGCTCGATATAATGTTACACTAATAAGCTCGTTGGTTTGTTAAACCAGGTTGTAACAAAACATCGAGGGCACGGAGACAGAAAACGGCGAATGCTCGATGTTTTGTTGCAAGTGAATGCTCTATTATAACATCACCTTAAGGTGTGCTAATATTTAGCAATCAACTATTAATATATGTACTTTTTACTTACAAGGGACCTAGAATCTTTTGTACGTTTCTTAAGCGAGAATGTCATGGATAGATAGTCGCTTCCTTGTCTGTGGGACAGGAGCCTAAAGCAGGTCATTAGCTGCGAATGCTAAGAAGAAGTGGCTGGTCATCATAATCTTTCCAAGAATTCTCACTTAATAACACTGCCAAAAAAAGCGGTCGTTAGGACCAAAATGCAAAACTATACTAACTAATGGGTACGTTTATAGCAAGTTTCTGGTAAAGTAATTGAAAGCTGTTGAGCATTATTTTTTTATGTAAAGCTAAATAGTAAAGGAGCTCATATAAAAATATATTAAAATTTTATAGTAGCCATCATCAGGCCCTGTACTACAAAACAAGAATTTATCACTATTTTGAACTATTGACTCTATGAGAGTCTAGGCACATGCAAACGATGCCACTGCCTTTCCCCCTTAGTTACGATTCCCTTTCTTTCTTCTTGCACAGTATCAGTTACAACAGTCATGACAGATTTCTCTATGACTGTTCTTTAGATTTTAGTAAATAGTACGACAGGCACTGTGATTCTGGGTTGAGTTAGATAAACGGGAATGAAGGGGAAATACTTAATGAAGTTTTGTAACAAAAAACACAAATATAACTTCAACAGAACATTTATATGAGACAGTAGAAGAACACGAGCGTGACGAAGAAGACTACAGTAAAAGAGATGGGGAAACAGGTCTCGAGGAAGTTACTGGCGCGCGTAAAGATGGAGGGGCGACGGCCGCGCCTGTCTCGGTCCATGGTGAAGTTAGGATGTTAGCAGCAGCCGCCTGGAAGGAAGAAAACACCAGCGTTATTGTATCAGCCCTCAAACTAAATGAAGAACAGAGTAGGGAAAATTGGTTTTACATATATATCGCTCGCCTGTATTCACCGCAGGTTTAGATAGAAATGTACCCATTGTAGACCCACATTTCACCAGTTATTTTTAAGTCCCATGTAATAAGGGGCGAGCCTATTGCCATAAATCGCTACTGAGAAACTCATAGTGGAATAACCCAGTAACACTTTGCTCGACCTTGAAATCGAACATAGGACCTCGTGCTTAGCAGTTGTGCTTGTCTTTGCTCTTCAATTGTTTTTAATGGAGTACAATTTAGTGCAGCCCATTTACCAATCATAAAGTGATGCAAAAAGGATCTCAGTGTTTCATTTTCCTTTTATCAAACACTTTGTCCTCCATTTTATTGTTCGCATTACGCTTTATCATAGCAATCGGAAAAACATTATGGAATACTTTATTAAGTATTACGAATGCTTCTTCTTCCTTTATTGGACAACTGATTGTTTTAATAATCTCATTTGTCAATACTATAATTGTACCTTTAGATGTGCAGTCGTCACAGCCCTTTTCTTTGCATGCGCAGTTGTCTGCACACGCACCTCCCTTGCAGGACTCTGGAAATAATCATTACAAAACTATATTAAAAACACAAATATAATTTGAAGGTGAAAATTACACTGCACTAATTCGTATAGTTTCCAGTAAAATAACAAAACCAACCGTTAAAGTTATTGAATTGTCTGTATCAGAAAGTTTTAGAACATCTCATTTTATAAAAAATCCATTGCTTTTCATAAAAAGTAGGAACACAATTTTTCACTACCTAAAATTCACAACGTTTCACTACCTACTACTCTAGAGTACTATTCAATAAGAAATCAAATAAATAACTAACGTTTAAAAAGATTAGGTTCCTGTTTATAAAGAGCCAGAAAGACCTTCAAGATTGAAGGAAAATAAGATACAAAATATAGGTACTTGTAAGTACATTTGTATGCGTGTAACATTAACCAGAAATAAACCATGATTGGTGGAAACAGCCTTTGATTAAAAGTAAGATGTTCTTTTACTAACATGAGTATTTTTGATGCCGTACATAGAACTCATCAGAGAGCAGTGGTGGCCCAGTGGTAATGGATCCGACTTACGAGTTGTAGGTCGTGAGTTCGAACCCAGGCAGGCACTTTACTTTGTGAAAAATAATTCATCACCACTGCTCTCAAAACGGTGAAGGAAAACATCGTGAGGAAACCGGCATGTCTTAGAACCAAAAATTCGAAGACATGTGACATCCACCAACCCGCACTGGGCCCGCGTGGTGGATTACGTCCCACTCCCTCTCACAGAGAGGAGGCCTATGTCCCAGCAGTGGGAACATTATAGGCTGATTATGTATGTATGTATGTACATAAAACTCATTTGGTAAGGCGTTTCAGAAAATCAGAGACGTAACAGCAGTTGTGGACGTCGTCGTCGGGGCGGTCGCGACCATTTTCTTATACGAGTATGTAAGGAAAATTCTAGTGAGCTAGAGAGCCTGAGAGTTCTACCATACTAATTTACAGGCCAGTTCATGTGCAGGGTAAGTCAAAGTGACTGTTAATAGTGGCACCGCATAATCCTCCGCAGGCTCTTCTCTTCGATAGGGAGTGGGCTGTAATCAACCACACGGGCCCAATGCGGGTTGTTAGATGTCACATGTTTTCAATTTTTTTATTCTAGGAAATGCCGGTTTCCTCACCATGTTTTCTTTCACCGTTTTGAGACAAATTATTTACACAAAGTACTTAAAGCCTGCCTGGGTTCGAACCCACGACTTACAACTCGTAAGCCGGGGCTGTTACCACTGTGCCACCACTGTTCAAGTTGCACCGCACCTTTCAAAATCGCTTAACACAATTTTCTGTCTAATAGACGTATAACTAAACAAGCAAATAATAGATACTGAAGCTCAAACTAAGAAAGCTTACCTCCAAAATGACGAATCAAATTATAAAAATGCTAATAATATCTTACCTTTGCATGGTTCACAGGGAGCAGGCATGCTGATCGTTGTTATTGCAGTTTTACGTCAAACTATGCACCATCCTAGAACTCGGCATGTTTTATACCGCACAGCCATCGCAAAAACTGACAAGATCTGGAGCAAGGCTGACGAAAAACCAATACCTATTATAATACTGAAATTGCTTGGAAGAATGTTACTGAAGATAAAAAAGATATATTAAAATTGATAATAGGAGTACATTTGCTGGTAGAACCCTAGTTATCATCTGTGAGTTTTATACAATAACGCTGTAGTTGCATAGCATTTTGCAAAAAATAACTCATTTTGCTAAAGTGTTTGATGTAACATTTTTCCTCAAAGAAAGTTATTCTGGTGAGAATGGTTCGTTTTTTTCTTCGGTTTCGACGATTTTTTTGCCCTAATTAAAAAATGTTGTTGATGGCAATAGCCTAGGATATTGCGGCCAGGCAAGATTTTATTTATTTATTTATTAAAACTTTTCGCACAAAAAGGTACAAAGGCGGACTTAATGCCTTAGGCATTCTCTACCAGTCAACCAACGGTGGTGAAGAGATTAGATGGCAGGTGCTTTGGTTGAGAGGGACAATGATAAAAAAAAAACTCTTAAAACTAGGTACACTATTACATAAATAGGTTAGATACACATACATACTATTACTATAATACATACTTATTAAATATATATATACAATACAAAATCAAGGGAGAGAGGTGTTGAGATGACTCTACGCTATTTGTTTTGAAAATAACTCTGCAATTTCCGCTTAAATGGATACCGACTGGTGGCCGTCCTGATATCAAGAGGAAGCGCATTCCAAATAAGAATAGACTGAATATGAAAAGAAGAATGAACAAAGTCAGACATATGAGAAGGACAGAGTAAGAGAAGATTGTTAGAAGAACGCAGATTCTTAGCGTGTGAAGAACATAGATATTGGAAGTGAGATATGAGATACTCGTTGACTACGCTTTTCTCAGAAGGGAGAAAAGCGTAGTCAAAGCGCGCAAACTTCTTCTTTGGCGAATGGACATCCATTTGAGCTCAGACCTATAGCTCGACACATGGTCATATTTCCTGAGGTTGAATATGAACCGGATACCATTGTTGAGCAATCTGTCGACCTTATCCAGCAAAACCGCATTCAAGTCAAAGTAATACACGTCACCATAGTCGATTATAGGGAAAATCAAAGTCTGCACAAGCATGGTCTTCGTCTTAGCGGGCAAAAAGTTTCTCAGACGATACAGGGATCGCAGAGTACCGTTGACCCTTTGACTAACACTAGAGACCTGGCGTTGTCAACTAAGCGTTGAGTCAAGACCGAGATCTTTCACAGTAGGGGTAATGGGTATGACGGTACCATTGAAAACATGGTTGGCAAAGATATCTGCTACTCATAAGTCTGTGCTAGAGTGCCCCGCTTGCTAATAAGATAATGATAATGGTGAAGAAGCGATCTCATGCTGTTACGATAGTAAATGATAAATTATTTTTATTGTAAATTGGTTTACAAATACTTTTACACGTCAATCATATTTTAAAAACTAGATGAAGTCGGCGTTCCCTATCTGACTAGTCTGAAAAGAAAGGCCGAAACAAACTCAGAGGTCACAGACTCTTTTAAAGACCAGAGATAATCTTGTTGAATTATATTTTATGTAATTATATGTTATGTAATTATATGTTAAGTAATTATAATATGTTGTGTAATTATTGGAAACTGTCAACTGCGTGCACTGACTGGACAGATCCACTCAATTTGTGTGGTTCTTTCCTCAAAAGACTAATTTCAGACAGCAATCTACATGGTCTTCACAGGATCTAACCAAGATTATGTCTGGACTTTAAGAGACTGTGCCCCCGGAGTTTTTTTCGGCTTTCCTTCTCAGAGTAGTCAGATAGGAAACGCCGACCTAGTTTAAAAAATATGATTGACGTGTAAAAGCGTTTGACGTGTCAAACATACTTACAGGAATAAAAAAATATATATAATTTTCATTGAGCCGAAAGACTTCTTACTTTTTATAGAAGTCTACAATTTTTATGGCTCACATATTTATGTAGGTATATCATATCATACAAATATTGTTTTGTTGTAGAAATCTAATGTGAACAAGACTTTTCCACCACTCTATAATATAATACTAGCTACAGTTGGAATATCGGGATAAAAAGTATCCTATATGTTAACCCTGGTTATAAACCATCTGTGTGCCAAATTTCATCCAAATCAGTTCAGTAGTTTTTGCGTGAAAGAGTAACAAACATCCTACTAATATTATACACGTGAAAGTTTGTATAGATGGATGGATGGATGGATGGAGGGATGGATGGATGGATGTTTGTTGTTGAGTAACAAACATCCATCATCAACATCCATCCATGCATCCATCCATCCAAACTTTCACGTTTTTAGTATTAGTAGAAAGTAGGATTATCAAAAAATTCTCACTAAAAGGAACATTTGCAATATCAACGTATTAAATTCACTCCATAGATAAACGTTATATTTCGATAGGTACTTGTTTATTTGACAGGTTTCTAAATTAATGATCATACGGTAACTAATTCTAATTTAATTGATAATATCTAGGTACCATTTTAGGCCATTCATTAACGTTTGTATATCACTTGGAACCTTCAGTTCTGAAATTATTTGCAAACAACACATAGATTCCTACTGAATACTGCGGTGCTATTCTGTAAAAAGATCATCAGAAAGTGAGCTGTCTTTTCACCAGCCGTGGTATTCTGTAACAATATCATCGTGAAAACTTAGGTGAAGTGAGCTTAAAGTAAGCTCTCAATCCCTAGCTATCCCTAGCGTCATGTGGAATGACAGTTCACTTCACCTACATTTTTACGGTGAAATTTTTACAGAATTGCACTGCTGATGCTAGGGGATTGACACTATTGACAGCTCACTTTAAGCTCACTTCACCTAAGTTTTCTCGGTGAGAATTTTACAGAATAGCATTAAGTACTGTAATGAAATTCTTTTACATTTCGAAAGATACCCAACAGAGCAGGCTTTTGCATTACACGAGTTTTTTAGGCGATTCCAAATCTGAGGTATTCATTCGGTTGCTTCAGAAAATACTTAGTCATTTTTTTTAAGAAGTTTCAAGCTTCAAGATTTTCCAGGTAGGTACCAGATCATTTTACGTTCAAGCATCAAACTCAGCCACTGAAGCAAGTCTTTAACAATATATTTTTTCTTCCGGCTAAACCAATAAAAAATAGGAAAGAAAAGTCCATCAATTGGAGGGTTCCGCACGACCACACCGGCTGAATATCGAGGAAGCATCACCAAGGCTTTTCCTGCTGCCCAAGCAACCTTGTCTGTGGACAGTGCACCTATATTTAGGAGATTAAAATTATTTTCATATCATTCACACCCAGGAAACAGTGGATTGCAGTTATGGCGACACAAACGATCACTCAAACTGTGCAAGGTAGATTTAGATACCTATTAATTTGTTTTAAGTGTATATTATTTTATGTTATAGTGTAATTTGTTATCAAGTTAATTTCATTGCTCTTCAATTTCTTTTCTGTTTCTCTATTGTTTGTTATCATTATAACTTCTTTGGTTATCATTTCACAGCGCCTTTTATTGTTTAAAAAGCAATGTGATATAGAGAAATAATGAGCACATTTGTAGGCGTTTTTGAATTGCTCGACTTAGATCCTTACACTAAAACAGTTTGACATAAATAATACAACGTGCCGCTACAATGGCGACTTAACACACGGGTAGGATTAGTGGACAGTAATAAAAATTATAACAACGTAAAGTAATTCGCGATTTTAAAACTACCGCCTGCGCCGCTCGCACACATAGGGCCCTCTTTCTTTGCAAGCGTTACCTATTCGTTTTTTAACCGACTTCAAAAAAAGGAGGGGTTTCTTAATTTGGTTGAATATATTTTTTTATGTTTTTTACCTCAGAACTCCGTTATATATGTATTCATTGATGCGATGTTATGATCAGTGACCCCGACAAATGACCCCTGCACTACAGATCTTTAAGTACAGGTTGCTCCGAGATGCTATTTTAGAAAAATGTAAATAATAAACATGTTTAAAGAAATTAAAACATGTCCATAAAACGAAAACGCGAAACCATATACGTGTGCTAAATTAATTTCGCCATTACAGCGGAACGCTGTATAGCTTCACAGTGCCTTCTATTAAGTGTTTTCAATCAATTAATAAACATCCATTCCATTTCAGAATTCTTGCCAAAAACCCAGATCAAGCAAATCATGTCTCCAAAGACCAAACAGAATCTGCCACCGAAGACCAAACAGGAACCGCAAGCCCTCGGCTGCCCTGTTGACTGTCCATGCAAGACCAAGACAGAAGGTCCGTATGAGAAGCCCATGCGGCTGATGTTCAACGCCATAGGGATCCTTGTGGCTCTTATAGCTACATACCTGATAGTCACTACAGACTCAAATATCTATATCATCTTCTGGGTTTGTTACTCCATCCTCAGACGGCTGTCTAAATCTAAATTGTCTGTATCCAGTTCACATGCCAAGTCTGACTAACTGTTTTTTTATTCGCACTGTATTTATTTCTAGGCTAACCAACTATTTATTTGTTTATTTATTTGAAACCACTGAGCATGCAAAGTATTCAATAAAGTGTTTTTTGTTTATGTTTGTTTGTTTCTGTTTGTCGTGTCGTGTTTTTGTTTGTTAACAGTGTTGTTGTCTTAACTAATTTATTATGAGATGGAGGATTACGCTGAATTTTAATGTTTTGTTGGGCTGGGTATACATAGAAGCAGGAAATTTTTCACAAGAGTTCCTTAGGTATAACGAAAGTGACCACTAAGGACGGATTTTTGAAAACTCATTCTCTACATTGGTTAAATCCTACTATCCTTTTTCCTACTATATATATATATATATTATATTATATATTATTATATTTATTATACTATAATTATAAACGTAAAAGTTTGTATGGATGGATGGATGGACGGATGGATGGGTGGAGGGATGGATGTTTGTTACTCTTTCACGCACAAACTACTGAACGGATTTGTATGAAATTTGGCACACTTATTGTTTTATAACCAGGATTAGCATACTTTTTATCCCGATATTTCCACAGGATCGAAACGTATGCGGGTGAAACCGCGGGGCGCAACTAGTAGGGTATAAAAGTTTGTCAAATTCATAACTTTTGATAACACATGGCTTGATCGTCTTACACGTCGATGTCGAATAATATCTCATTTATAGGTATACATTGTTTTCATATAACACCGCCAATAAAACTCCCAGTTGGCTTGATTGTTTCCGACATCTTCAACAATTTTCGTCATATTTCAGCCAATTTGCACTAAATCTTAGTGAATTATTCATGCATCACTCCGTCCATTTGTGAAACCCGTATGAAAATCCGTTCTGTATAGTTTTTGAGTTTATCGCGTTCAGACAGAGAGACGTGGCGACTTTGTTTTATAATATGTATGTCACAGAAGTATGTAGTCATAACAGTCATGTTTTAAAGATTCGAAGATTCATTCGAGCGCACGTCGATGACGGGGAGATGTTGCATGATAAGAAAGACATCAGGTAGCTCAAGGAACTGATTAAAAACCTCGTGTAAATATTGGGGCTTTTATTTAACATAACTATATTCTTCAAAATACATTAAGATCATAAAATAATTACATTAAAATAAAACTTCGCTAGCATAAATTGGTATAGTTTTTTTTTTTGATATGGCATCTCTCAGTTCAGCCTAGTAGGTTGTTGTGTGCTTAACCAGACTGTTTAGTCATTTATGGGACTGGGGCCTGATTTTTCAATCATCTGATAAGTTTATTATAGAAATAATTTTGAACTGACAATTATTTCATACAAAAACTGTCAAACGCCAATTTTATTCCTCGAATAAAAGTTACCTGGCTATGGAAAAATCAGCCCTGAATGAAATATATAACTACTAGTGACGATTAAATTCTTAACCCTTCCTTTGAGCATCGGATTGATCGGTTGGTTGGAGACAGAGCACGGAAGCGGCTGCTGTTAGAGACGACATTTTCAACCTTTTCCATACAAACCAAGAGTGTCACCGTTTATGCGCACTACGACACAAATTACTCATAAAAACTGATGGTTTTAAAGGCGGTTTGTGACAGTTGTGCGCTCACCACATCTTTGGCGCCACTAATTGTATTACTTGTAAGTGCTGCAGTCTCTAGACCATAGATTCTCAATGAGGGCGATAAGGCCCGTCATGGGAGTTTGAGACTTTTAGGGGGGCAGTAGAAGACTCAGAGAAAATTATATATCCTATCTTTCGACTATAAGCAGATGGTCCAAGCTGCTAACGAAATGGAACTCCGGCGCAAGATCACTATGATACGGCTAAATAGAATCAAATAATATTAAGTTGGTAATTAAAAAAAAAATGGGGGTTCTTGAAAAAAAATATTCTCAATGTGGGCAGTGGGCAAAATAATGTTGAGAAACTCGGCGCGGCGAATTCGTGCTCTGTGGTTGGAGGCAGCTCAAAAAAGTCCATCATTTCAAATAACTATGACCATTTGGAAGAGCTTCCACTTAATTTAATAATTTAAAAATGATAGGGAATGATGGTCAGCGCAGACAAAGCCAAATTCTCGAGTATGTTCTGTGACATCAAGTTCTTAATGAAAATATATATTATATACTACTATGCTGGAGTTCATATCTTAACGCTATTTTGAACTCTATTAGTTGTAAGTAAGTTCAATATCAGTAAAAAACTGCTTGAGCCTTTTGAAGCTCTATCTGAGCTGATCCTAATGGGATCTAAGCAATAACCTTAGAGAGGCACTCGCAGGCCTTCAGCCAGGGACATAAGTTTAGTACTAGTTGAACTTATGACCCCGGCTGAAAGCCATCATTAATTAAAGTATCTACAGGGTAGCCTGGTCCCGGCCCAGCAGCCGACAACCTCATAGGTTGACCTGCGAGTAGGTCTTAAAAAACCGAATTACGCGGTACTGCCGTAAACCTAGTTTAACTTAAATTAGAATTTAAATATATGTACTGACACAATTTAACAAGACTTACATTAAATTAGAAACGTACAGTTACAACTAAAAATCTTGATATATTATGTCGCTAAACGGCGATCTCTTGTCAAAGTAACGAATTATCAAAATGAATGTTAACACAAATACCACGAGGGTCAACATGAGAAACATCACCAGAGGTTCTTCACAAGGCTTGTGGTAGTCGTAACTTGTTACCAAACAGTGACTCATTCCGTCAGGCGGTACACGTACATATGTATATGGATCTATAAATTTGGTCACTGTAGCACCCGTGACGTTGACAGACATTGTTGAAATCTCTTCTAAACCATATAATTTATGTACCACTACCGTAGCTTCAGTAATTCTTGGGGTTAGTTCTTTAACTTTATCAGCGAAACGTCTGGAAAAAAAATGTGTGTCAATTCTTCTTTTATTATAGGAAAAAGGCAATGTAAATTTTGCAGCACTAGGTGATACTTGATGAAACTGCACATTTGCTAGTACTGCAGAAACTATGGCGGGAATGCTGGTTTGTTGGAGAGGCACATCAAAAAAGATAATAATTACACGTAAAGTACAACATGATATTAATGTAACATTTAGGCATTTCTCATTAAACCAATAGATACGACTTTTCAATCTTAGCTCTTTGCATGGTAGTGCGACTACGATCAGGCATGAGTACTGCAATCCTTGAAAATATTCAAGGTGGGGCAAAAGTAATCACCCTATCGGAATGCGCTATAATTTTTGCAAATGGCGGCAAATGTCTATTCTGTTTTGACATTTTTGAAGTAAACAGATGCAGAATACACGTCAATAAGCCATGGAACGCTATACTCCTCAAGAACGCGGAATAATTGCGTCGTCGTGTGGCGTCGTCTAATCTCTCGCTTTGGCGATTTGCGCTGGCCGGCCAGATCACCCGATTGGATCACTCCAGACTTTTTTTGCGGGGGGAAGTCCCGGGTTTATGTAAACAAGCCTCAGACTCTTGAAGGTTTTAAAGAGAATACCCGACAGGAAAGCGAGAACCTATCGCCGGAAGTTGTGATACAAGTGATGGAAAATGCCATAAAACGAGCCCGTATGGTCATAAATTTTGACGGCGGCCAATTGACCGATATCATTTTCTCGACTTGATGGAAATAATTTTAATTTATTAAATAAACATAGTCCATAAGTAGAACCAACATTTTTCATTGCAAAAAAAAAATACAGTTAAACGATATCAGGTGATTTATATGGTATGGTGGGTATTTATATTATCGGTGACTTTAGCACCTTTACAATGTGTAACTGAATTAATGCCGTCGTGCCGTCGACGCCTGGGCCTTGTCCTTGCCGAGCAAGCCCGCGCCTACGGTGGCCGGGAGTCGGCTGGTGACTCCCGACGGGAATCGAACCCTCGACACGCAGCGCAGCAGTCGATCGCTCAGCCACTGCGCCAACCGTGTCGTCTGCGTAACCGTATGATTATAACATAATATTCTAACTGGGGTGTTTGGTGGTGTGCTTTAATTCCGGGACATATTGTACTCGTATGCTTGATAATGGATTCCCTCGCCCATATGGGAAGGACAATGGGTACTCGTATCTTCATAAAATACTAGCGACCCGCACACTGCTTCGCACACTTTTCACGATATGACAAATCATCGAGATTTTTTTTAAATTTGTTTATTTGCAAGTTTAATGCTCGTATGTATGCACTATATACACAAACCTTCCGGAATAAATTGTCTAAATGATGGTGAGAACCGCATCAACGATATCGCGGTCACACAGACACGAAAAACGATTTTAATATGTAAAGTTTACCTGTAAAACTCGAGTTTATTTCCTTCGTAGTCCTCTTTTGCTATATATTTGTAAGCCTGGGCAATACTGCTCAAACCAGTCAGAATGTTATCCTCAACACCGCATCCTTTGGTGTGTGCGTCGATTCTCAAACTGAAGGAGTACGTGGCTTTACTGTTGGGCAGGTACTAAATAAAAAACATGAATTTTTTAATCTTACAGGCGTAATAAATATTGCCATGTATTCAATGGAACCTATAATAATTTTCATTTAGCGCTCCTAAAAATATAGAACACTCTAATATACATAATTATTGTATCTCTTTTTGAACCTCAAATAATTTCTATTTTGGTGTCCTAAAAATACTAAATAACCAAGTATTCTTCTTCTTTTCGTGTACTATTTCATACTATTCTTCGATATTTTATATTCTTTGAACCCAGTAGGCGGCCACGTTGATTGCGGCGTCAGTGGCATTCATTAAGTCAACCAAGGTGCAGGTGAACGGGCACTTAGGACACTCCAGCAAGTGAGGCATGGTCTGATTAGAGGCACCGCACTCGCACTGGGTATTGGATGAATAGCCAAGTACCTCTGTCGGCAGCCGCAGCTGCGGCACCACTCGCTTTCTATATAAATATTTGCTAAGCCCTCATCATGCCATGATGAAAGACAGCCGATTTAAAAAAAAAGCAGTTTCTGGGAATTAATATGGTCAATTTATACCCAGGTAAATGCTCTAGGATTTTTATACTGAGTAGATTTTTAATATTTTTTTCTTTTACAATATTTATCACAACTAACTATTTACACTAGGTACTAAATTAAATGACTAACTGACTAACTACACAAATAAATACAAAAACAAAAGGAAACTTTAGGCACCGAAATACTCGTCCGCATCGCTGTCATCCGAAACGTCATCATCATCTGCCTAGTCTTTTTCCTTTCCAACTATGTTGGGGTCAGCTTCCAGTCTAACCGGATAGAGCTGAATACCAGTATTTTATATGGAGCGACTGACTATATGACCTTTACAATCAAGTTCCTGGGTAATACGATACCCCTAGGTAAGAATGTTTCTCAGACTCTCGGGCTTCTGACGACCCGTCGCGACTGATTTTTGTATTTTGAATCGAAAATCTGTAGGATAGATTTTGTCGTATAGATTTTGGTGTGCCATTTCAACGCGTATACAGTACCTTAATATATCTGTACCCGACCATGTCCTTCACTAGCCATGTGATCCTGTGGTCAGCATATTGGAACAGGTCCATAACACGTTTCTCTTCGACGTTGGCAATAACTATCCTTGCTGAAACTCTACTAAGTTCTTCTGCTATCTGAAAGTATATTCCAAATTATGAATAAAACCAGTTGCAGTATAAATCATATTATTAAGAATAGATTTTGAATTTTATTTCTCTAAGCTCATGAATTAAAACCCTCTGAACTCAAATGCCTTTCATTTGACAATTCAACAATATTAGCAATAGATTAGGAATTTCCTTCTCTTGCATGTTACGCAGTTGGGGTGCTCGCTTCTATGTATTTCTCTGAAACACTTACGTAAATGTCGATGATACCGCCTGCTGCTGCGATCTAGCAGCGACTGCAGAAGGCATTTCAATAGTGCTAACAGAGCGACAAGTCATAATTTTCTGTTCGATAAATGAATTTCGCGAAACTGAAGAAGAGAAGTGCCGCTGCCGTCGTAGGAGTGACGTCGCGATCGGAATCTAAACCACAGCGGCACTGTCGCCTGCGTTCACTGTCAACTGGAACGCCGTCCGATCTGCCGTCACATTCTAATTATGTATACCTTTAAATGAAGTACTTATTCTAACGCAAACATAAAAAAAAATAATTACCTTGTGCATATCACAATTGGCATCCTCGCACCGTATAGCAGTGTATATTATTTGTTCTTTATTAAAGAGTGTTGTCAGTTCATCTTCAAATTCTAAGCTATATTCTGAATCGTCAGTCACAATCGCCACTCTTTGCCAGCCCACTTTTTGAATAAACTTTAGAAATCCGTACTTCAGTAGTCGCCACGGAACTAGACTCATAGAATTTGGAAAAGCAGTCTTATATTCGGAAAACAGGTATGGATTTTCATAGAATATCGTTGGAACTGAATATTCGGAGGGTACCTCAAATGGTTCAGGGGCTAGCACAGCTAGAAAACCATTCCTATGTAAATAATTACTGCAATCAGCCGAATCTGTTACTTGTATCAGTTGTAAGGGCTGTATATTAACAATTTTTTTGTAGCCACGTAAGCAAAGGAGTACTGTCTTCAGTTCCGAAGTCTTTGGTAAAATAGGCTCACAACCTTTGCTGTCTTCTGATTCTCTTATTGACATTGTCTGTATAAAGTTGTAGAGATGACCATCATTTATATCTAATACTGATTTGCTAACGAGATTTACTATTTCGTTACAATCAAATTGAGGTTCAGCTTTGTCTGTTTTAGTGCATACAGCGTCATCTATTTTGCTTATGTTACCAGCGTACACGAAATTGTCCAGTGGTTTTCCATCGTAATAATCGGGAACAGCAAATTGGATAACGTTACTGCAAACAAAGTACGTAATAAATATTATTTTTAATTTAACTTTATACGGGAGTTTTAGCTACTCGGATACCGTTTCAAGATACGGCTGTTGCTTGTGCATAAAGGCGCCACACCATAGCGTCCCACGGCTAAGCTATGCACGTTTACTTAGTTTTTCTTTGTATGAAAATGTAGGTGGGATCGTCCACTGCGACCTACTGCCAAGCTACGCACGGATGCGTGGCTGGCAAACAAATGAACCGCGCAGCTAACGTGGTAAACCTCTCGGTGCACTCCTACTCACACTAATAATAATAATAAATAATAATAAATATCCCTGGACATTTCACACAGCACCATTTGTCCCAAGCTAAGCAACCTAATGCTTGTGTTATGGTAACAAGATGGCTGATAAACTACTTATATACAATTTTTTTTTTGTAAATACATACATATTATAGATAGAAAAACACCCAGACTCGGAACAAATACATGTAGGTCATACAAATATTTGTTCCGTGCGGGAATCGAACCCGCGACACGCAGCGCAGCAGTCAATCGCTTAACCACTGCGCCAACCGTGCCGTCACACTGTCTACTAAGTTATTCGTTTTATGACAGCTGGCTAGAACGTAACTGTTCCAGATTACGTAAAACTTGACTTTAAAATGCGTAATAAAATAAATTATAAACTGCCTTATCTTATTTAATTACCTTATTTATGACTTCTTACAGACATTATAATACCATATGTGTATCAGTTTTTACAAAAAAAAAAATATATATAATTGTTATGCGTATTAAATATGGTTACATTCTATCGAACTATGTGATGGGATCGAATGTATTCGTTTCAAATGAATAAATCGAAAATAATCATTATATCTCATAACTTTGCCTCTACTTAAATATCAATAAAATATATAAATTAAATAATCCTAAATACCTACATATATATTTTGAAACATTGGTAATTGCGGGTTTAGTACATTGAAAATTAAACAACCAAATAAATACATACACAGGCATAGAAACCGCACCAGCTTTTATTCTGACGGCACGGTTGGCGCAGTGGTTAAGCGATTTGACTGCTGCGCTGCGTGTCGCGGGTTCGATTCCCGCACGGAACAAATATTTGTATGACCTACATGTATTTGTTCCGAGTCTGGGCGTTTTTCTATCTATAATATGTATGTATTTACAAAAAAAAAATGTATATAAGTAGTTTATCAGCCATCTTGTTACCATAACACAAGCATTAGGTTGCTTAGCTTGGGACAAATGGTGCTGTGTGAAATGTCCAGGGATTTATTATTATTATTATTATTATTATTCTATAGCAAAAAATCGATAATCGTTACTACATACAAATTCAAGTGTAAATAATCGAAATGTTACGTTGCTGCAATTACTGGTTCCATCTGTCAAAAAACGGTTAACTTAGTGGACAGAGTATTAGCAGTGGATGGACGGTGGTGTGCATAGTTTAATAAGCAATATAGCAAGGTCGATTGCACGCACAGATTTATAAACTAAAGGGAGATATGGTGTGGCTGCCCAACTGTTCGAGTCCGGCTGTCGCCTTCAACTACATATGCACTACAATACGAACACGCGCTCACTCACACTATAACAGTCACCACACACAACGCGAGCCAATCGCGTAACGCAGATCGCAACGTTGAGACACACAACTACATTGACAATTCTTATTGACAAATCAACGGCGCCCGCGTTTGTTTCTGTTTTGTGCATACATTGTTCGCACGCGCCACGCCCCCTGGCATATCTCCCTTTAGTTTAAAGATCTGTGATTGCACGCAATGCTGTAAGGCTGCGGACACGAAGTCAGCGGGCGCGGGGCGGCGGCGGCGGCGGCGGGGCGAGCGGCGCGTTCCAATGTATAGATTTATATGGAACTGGCCTCGAAGGTAGCGGCGCGGGGACGAGTACGAGCGATGCACACCAGTCTAGCGGTGCCGTTTAGTTAACCGCCTAGCCTTTTAAATAAACGGTGGCCGTCCAATTGACGGCCTGAATGATATTCAATAAATTACAGGTTAGGTTGGACTGTAACCACCCACGTGCGATCCGTAACGCAGTAACTAAGCCAGGGCACCCCGACCAAATGGGTTAGGTTAGAACTGTGAACGAAGCTAGGCGAGCACTACTTCCAAAGGCCAGGCGGTTGACTAAACGGCTAATTTAACCAGTTGGCTGCGACATTTACATAGATAACTAACTATTTATTGTAGTTAATCGTTATCGAGCATTAGTCATTTGTATAAGTTATACTTTAATAATCTTACTCATGATTTGCTGCATCTTTTAGAGAGCCAATGACAACATTATAATAACCGCTACAAAACCGCATAAAGTTGTAGTTTAGTAAGTTTTGATAATGATCATACAAGAGCATTCTAGAGTACTTGTTTAATTCAGATGGATAATGAGGCGTCCATGGTAAAGGATTAGTTCTTTTAATTAAGAATATCTCAGGATTATTGCTTGAATCTTCTGAAATAAATAGAAAATGTTACATTAGCTTTACTTTTTACATTTCTAGGCTTTGAGTTCAGCCAATCGATTATGTAATAATCTCACCGTGAAAAGTTAGGTGAAGTGAGCTTAGAGTGAGCTGTCAATAGTGTCAATCCCTAGCATTAGTTTGGAATGACAGCTCACTCCACGCTCACTTCACCTAAGTTTTCACGGTGATATGGTTACAGAATCGCACTGCAGGTTAGAAGGAGGCCTGCGCGTCCCTTTATCTGAGGAAACGACGCGGCCAATTAATGAAGCCATTCTACATAATGTTTTTAGCATGAGGAAGATCGTTTCACGGCTTTTATTTCATACTATGATAACAGTCGCAAGTTGTTGTGAGTATCAAGTTATAACTACTGAGTTCGTAAATGAAACTGTCTTCAGAATACATTTTTAACCAGTGCGCAACGAATTCGCTTATGTTCCGACGACCGGCAAACGGAAAGAAAAATAAAAAAAAAACCAGTGCGCAAACTGCAATCATGAATGCAGCACATGATTCTAAACCCCCTAGAGTAAAAATATTTAGGTTATCAAAAAAAAAAAAAAACAACTATTTCATAGAAAAGTGCAATTCCTTCGCGGTCGAAATGTATGGCAGTCAAATGTTTTTTTTTTAATAACAGACGAAAAGTTTCAACGCAGGTGCTTTCAGAATCATGTACTGAATTCATATTTACAGTTTGCGTACTGGTCAAAAATGTATCCTGTATACAGGCCATCTTTTGGTTTTGAATGAGGAACCTTGTTGTCAGAACTTCGCTGACAGTAGCTAATTTGCATACGCGACATATTCGCCAAAAATGTGAACAAATAAATGAGTTTATCGAAAAATAAATTTAATTTCTACACAATAAAGTTCAGTTTTCGCTGCAACTTCAAACATTTTTTATAACTTTTTCAATAGTGCTAGTCACTCTGAAATCAATTTAATTACAAATAAAAATGAAGTTGATATTTGTTCAACTTGAAATAACGTCAATTTGAAGGTAAATAAAATTTGAATTTAGCTATTTTGCTGCATTCAACATGGGCAATTGTCGTAATTTTAAGAACGTTAGTATGATATCGGTCTCAATGTCAAAAATGCCTCTAGTTTTGACATTGACTGTCGCTGAGATAAGATTGCGACTAGATTTTGAACGTTTTTAATTACGGGAATTGGCCTTCAGATCTAGTGCACCTCGAAACATGATATTTCTATAATAAAAGGTTTTGGAAAGTATTGTCAAAGTCAAAGTTAACTCCTTTATTTCAAATAGGCACATAACTTTTGAACGTCAAAAATTATAGTAAAATAGAATTGATTCTAGTTGCCCCTTCCAAAAGGTAGTTTTCGTATGGAGAAGAATGGGCAAGAAACTCCACCGTTACTCTTTTAAAATGTTTTCCAATATTTTGCATATATATTTTGCATTAATTATATATCTAATAATCTGTGAGGACGATGCACCTAAAATAAAATTACTATACCACAATAGGTAAAATAATTAAAATGGATTAATGAAACCATGACATATAAATTAATTATGTGACAGAAACATGGTGCTCATTCGCTATTGATGGCTACAATTCATGTTAGACAGCCTCATTGGTGAATCGCAGTTTTCCTTTGTTCTGAAATTCTTTATCCTTCTTTACGATAAGTACAAATATTTAAATAAGTGCTGATTTTTCAATCGACAGATATTTACTATTCGTGGAACAAAATTTGTGGTCTGACAGATTTTATATGGAAGAGCTGTCAAAAATTCAAAATTGTTCCTCGGATAAAATTATCTGGCGCTGGAAAAATCAGCTCTTAGTTACCTTCTTTACACTGATATCCAAGATCCGACACACATAAATGTAAAATAGACAGTTTTAAACACAAGAAAAATATTAAAATCATTTTGTCTCACTAAATGTGTGTTATAATTATTATAAATACAACGGTTTCCTCTTGTAACGTTCCACAGTTTAAGGACAATACTGTTGTATGTAACCACCAACATAGATAAGGTACTTAAATTGTGTTTTTCCTTAAACCAACAAGGAATAATTTGTGATTTTAACCGACTTCACAAAAAGGAGTGTATTCTCATTCGTCCCAAATTTTGTTACTGGGCCGAACGGGCATAATTTAGTAATTTTAGTCTCATAGGTAATTTACCACGAAATACTTTGAGCCTGCAGCCTAATTGCGTAACCATTTTCGGCAAATGATTGAGATTAATTGGTTTCGTTTCGATCGCTTTTTGTTTCATTTTACGATTTTCTTAAGCACATATCGTTCACTCTTTAGCGTTTCAAACCAACAGCTGTTGCTATTACCTACATGATAGTGGAGTTACGCAATACGAAAATCGTAAAATGAAACAAAAAGCGATCGAAACGAAACCAATTAATCTCAATCATTTGCCGAAAATGTATTACGCAATTAGGCTGCTGGTTGTTCAATGGTGAAAAAACCCTTATTTTTATCTTAACTAATAATACATATAACAACTGCGAAAGTGAGTTTGTTTATTTATTTGTTACGCTTTCACTTTAAAACAGCTGAAAGGATTTAGGCGGATCACACTTTTGGGCACGTTTCCTATTGAGAGCGATGCAGACGAATTTTTTGATGCCCTTCGGTTATTTCCCCTCCTTTTTACTCATATATACTTGTACATATTATTATTTTAAGACTGTTAGCTTTTTAAATTATGTAAATATTTGGTTGATTATACTTCAATGTAACTCCCGCAATTCAAAAACCATGGACCGCACTTATAATTAATTCATAAATAACTCCACGCTTTTTTAATTAAATTTAAGTCAATTACCTGACCTATGCAGTCGGTGCCAGCATTTGTCAGTAATGGTGCAGCTCAACTCAGGAAGTCAGGACTTAATTACAGAACAGCTCCTTAAGAGTGAGGCTACAAGGACCTGGCCGGTGCCTTGTGTTGTTGATCAAATCATAGGGGTGTCTATGATTTCCAGTGCCACAGGGCAATACAAACTTATTGAAAAAACCATTGCTTTCTAAACTGTGTTCGTTGCCGTTGGTCCCGGCTGTCATTCGTAGGTCTTTGACAGTCGTTACAGGTCGTCAGAAACCCGTAAGTTTGACAACCAGTCTTACCAAGGGGGTATTGTATTACCCAGCAGCCGGGTTATGGAGGTCAGATAGGCAGACGTTCCATGTAAAATACTGGTATTCAGCTGCATCCGGTTAGACTGGAAGCCGACTCCAACATAGTTGGGAAAAGGCTAGGTAGATTGATTGATTTGTTGATAACAAACCTTCAAATACATTCGTTATACCCTGTCCATTAAGTCAACCGTTTTTTGACAGCTGTCTTAGAACGTACATATTCCAGATTACGTAAAAGTTAACTTTAAAATGCGTAATAAAATAAATATATGTATAAACTGCGTTATCTAATTGAATTATCTTATTTATGGCTTCTTACAAACATTATAATACCGCACGTGTATCAATCAATATATTGTGTGTTGCTGCAATCACTAGTTCCATCTGTCAAAAAACGGTTTACCCAATGGACAGGGTATATAATACCTACCTACTTAACATATGTTTATACCTATTCTCGAGTTTTTGCATCAATTAGTGTCGCTAGCAAGTTCACTGATCTGAAATTAACACTCGGCTGTATTTTTTTGCGACAAATACGATTTTGGCGAAAATTCGAGATCGTAGATTATATGCTTACCACATAGCACGATTGTTTTTTGCCAGTTATAAGAACTTTTTGTTGCGGACTTGGAGTAGTTTTTTTTTTTTTTTTTGCTATCATTTGTTGAAGACATTGTGTATTGAGTTTGGCAATGAACTATTGAGTCGAAGGTTACTAATTGTGATCTCGTTTTTGAATTATACATAGATGTTTTGTTCACGGCTGTACCTTTTTTATTTCTTCGCATGTAAAGCATGGAGAAACTTATAATAAATAAATGCTACTATAATGTTGCCGACTATTTAAATGTGCCTACTTTAGACATTTTTATTATTATTTTTAATAATTTAACGTAACTTTATGATTTGTGTACATTGAATTATATTATTATTATTGTATTGTTTGATTACGATCATGGGTAAGTTCTTTTGGGTGGATCATGGATTCTTTTGCTTACACATTAATCTACTTATATCGTGGTGTAAGGATTAGCCAAGCAACAGAAGTCGATTGCCCAGGGTGTGCCGGACGTAACAAAGATCGGAGGGTACGTCACTCGGGGAGTCTCCTCCTGGGGACCTAATGGCCGCGTCAGCGTAACCGCGCTGCTAAATTTTGGGCCATACAAATTAATAAAAACTATGTTTATTTTGTCTATTCTTGCCATCGACAAGCTAATAAGGAGAAGAGAAGATTAATCAACTAACAGACAAGGCAAGTTAAATAAAAGCTTGTAAAGCTTGAATAGACAGTTGTGCTGCTGGAGAGTTTGTTGCGCCACTTCTTCTTCCCAGCAAAAGCACTAGGAACGCCCGCCATTCACCAGAATGGCGGGTGTTTTGGGGGACTGTCTTTTGTAATTTTGACATTCGAAAAGTGCCGATTCTCAGCCTAATTTGAACAAATGACTTTTGATTTTGTTAAAATATTCTCTTTTTATTAAAATATTCAGTTGGCGAAATATATGTATACGTGTACATATGCTAATAGAGGCTATATACTATATTATCTTGTCTACGAATTCAACAACTATGAACCTTTGTCACTCAGACTTAAATTAAACGTTATTTCATTCGATGTAGTATCAAACTATCATTATTCTCAGCCACTGCGCCATTCAAGTGGTTGAATTAATAAATAGTCATAAGGGGACCCTCCGTACATTGTGAGGCGGAGCGTGACTCGTGACTCGAACCCACGACGCCTTGCAGACATACCTAGCTATCTATTTTATAATGCAGTCTTCATGCTCTTCAACGTATTTGAATATTGAAAGACAGGATCGATATATAAGGTTTTGCATGCCTCCCAAACATGGATGGCTGGTAGCAGCTGGATGAGAGTTGCCGAAAATCGAGTTGAATGGCGTGCAATAGGAGATGCCTATGTCCAGCAGTAGACTGCTGCTGATGACGTGTGTAGCGTCGCCAAAATTGGAACTGACGCCACCATCTTGTATTTTCATACATTTCACAAAAAAAAAAAATACACAAATATTTACCGATAGCGCCCCCTGTCAATGCCATTCGAGTGCCACAAAATCCTTGTAGCAGTTTAGGTAGCACTGGTGTAGGGACTCATGGCTAAGAAATAGAAACCTCACGAGTCCACGAGTTAAGCTACGCTTGCCGCGGTCGATCTGAGGATGGGTGACCATCTTTACATACCGAGACCCCTTCGTGCCTCGGAAAGCACGTTAAGCCATTGGTCAAGCCTGTCGTTCGTGGATCTTTGACAGTCGTTACCGGTCGTCAGAAGCCCGAGATGACAACCAGTCTTACCAAGGGTATCCTATTACCCAGTTCAGTAACTAGTGGTGGACGTCATGCAGTCGCTCCATGGAAAATACTGGTATTCACCTGCATCCGCGAATCTGCAAATGCCTTATAAATTAGGCCTAAGGCCGCAATAGCACACTTTCAAGCAAAATAAAAAAACTTATCAACTCATCTTTAAAAAAAAAAGCAGGTAGCCTGTTTCACAATTATATACGCACTAGCAGCGACCCGCGGTTTCATCAGCATAAGTGTTGATTCCGTGGGAATATCGGGAATAAAAAATTATATTCTATGTGTTAATCCTGGTTATAAACTATCCATGCACGAAATTTCATCCAAATCCGTTCAGTAATTTTTTCATGAAAGAGTAACAAAGATCCATCTATCCATCCTCACAAACGTTGGCGTTTGTAATATTAGCAGGATATACTAAGTACCTTTGTACAGACGCCAGCAGGTCAAGCTACCCGAAACTGTCAAATTTTCCCAATCAACCTTAAACCTTAATGAATTAGCGATAAAGTTGAAAATCTATTAAAAAAATTTGACAGATAGTAGTAACTTGATGTGCTGGCGTCCGTACATATGTATGTTCCCACTTAAACTTATAATTACAGACAGCAATACAGCTACCTACTCATTAAAAGAAACACCAACATGTCAATAACATTTCATCACTGGACCCTGAATATGGTCATATTTTTTGTGATAAAAGTAACATAGTACTTACTATGGCTACAGAAAAAAACAAATTGTGATCGGTGTAGAAATAACCACGCATACATAATCAAGAAAGAAACGTAAACGTATAATTTAAAAGTGGAGCGCAGATGGAACTTGGACTTACATAGTTACCTACCTACATGAATAAAAAACAAGAAACTCATTATATTAAGCCTATACCCTGTCCATTCGGTAAACCGTTTTTTGACAGCTGGAACTAGTGATTGCAGCAACACACAATACATTGATTGATACACGTACGGTATTATAATGTCTGTAAGAAGCCATAAATAAGATAATTCAATAAGGCAGAGGCAGTTTATATACTTATTCTATTACGCATTTTAAAGTGAACTTTTACGTAATCTGAAATATGTACAGACGCCAGCACATCAAGCTACTACAATCTGTCAAATTTCTTTAATAGATTTTCAACTTTATCGCTAAAGCATTAAGGTTCTATGTTGATTGGGAAAATTTGACAGTTTCGGGTAGCTTGACCTGCTGGCGTCTGTACGTACATTCTAAGACAGCTGTCAAAAAACTCTTAGCCTAATGGACAGGTATAGTCGTTGGTTTTTGGATGTATAGCAACAAAAGTTACAATATAGAACACTCGGAAACCAAAATAATGTAGGCAATATGGATGAGGTCATAAATGTGAGGAAACTAATAAAAACGACTTCAAATGTCTTTTTAATTAAATAATTAATTAACTAAATATACAAAACATCCTTTTATTTTTTGGCCACTTAGGCGGCGAAATACTCGTCCGCGTCGCTGTCACCTAGAAACGTGCCCAGAAGACTGATACCAAAAAGGAGGAGGCTCCATGTTCATTCAATAATTTGTAGCATTTATTACTTATAGTTACTGAGTTACTGTTAATCCATGACAACATCACTGTAGAATGTAGATACAATCAGTGCAGACGACCGCTTTAGCCGCAACAATTAGCAACTAGCGGGTAATGAGCGCTTGCGCATACGACACGACGCTTCCTAGCTTTCTCTGGAGAAATGTAATAAGTACAGTGTACCAGTTGTACCAGCTAATGACTTCACATAAATTAGTTATATATTTTGGTTACAATACGAGATATCGGTCCGGTGGTCCATTAGATATGAGCGCCGCGCCGGCGGGCCGCCGTCGCCGTGGGTTTCGATCCCGTGGGAATATTGGAATAAAAAGTATCCTATACGTTAATCCTGGTTAAAAACTATCTGTGTACCAAATTTCATCCAAATACGTTCAGAAGTTTTTGCGTGAAAGAGTAATAAACATCCATCCATCCATCCATCCATCCATCCATCCATACAAACTTTCGCATTTGTAATATTAGTAGGTAGTAGGATTATATAGATAGATAGTGCTGTGATTAAAAACGCTCAGTTTCTCTTCAACTGAAAATACTGAAATTATTATTTTTCAGTAAACGTGATCTCCAATTATTTAGAAGACTGTTAAATTGTAATTAATAAATACGTTCCTTTATTAAAAAAAATTAAAGCTTTTTTGGTAACAACAATATGGTTTTCTTTAAAAAATCTCTCCCTGATAAAAAAATATCTACCTAAGGCCCACTGCCGGCCACGCCGCGCCGCCGCAACGCCGCCGCTGCCGTGGAAATTTTCAGGCCACGCCGCCGCAGTGGAATTTGCCATCGGCGCTCATATCTAAATTAGCTGCGTGGGGGAAGCTGTGCCCAGTAACGGGATGATACAGACTACTATAACAATAACGAGAAAATTGTTGATAGGAATAATAAAACAATGTGTATAAACATGACATGCAACATAAAACGTTTTGGAGGAGTCATTATGAGAATTGGAGATAAATCAGAGGATAAGGTGTTACTAAACAGTCTGGATTTTCTGTTAAAAAATTTACATGTTCAGTATCGTATCTAAAAAGAGGTAGACTTAGATTCTTACTATAAATATATGCAGCGGACAGCGACATATACGATGCTAGATAAACTGTAGGCAATCTTTTAGTTACAAGCTTTTTAGGGTGAGAAAGCTTAATACAATTTAATTACAAGATAGATCATGCTAACAAATTAGTTAAAGAGATAAAACATTAGTAACGGTGTCTATTTCACATTTTAACAAACGTTAATAATCCGTCATCACAAAGGTTGGAACGAAACGTTAGATGGATTTTATGAAAGACTAGCTGCGCCCCGCGGTTTCACCTGCATAAGTTTCGATCCCGTGGGAATATCGGGATAAAAAGTATCCTATGTGTTAATCCTGGTTATAAACTATCTATTTGCCAAATTTTATCCAAATCCGTTCAGCAGTTTTGGCGTGAAAGAGTAACCAACATCCATCCATCCATCCATCCATAGAAACTTTCGCATTTATAATATTATTATTAAAATTATTAGGTTATATTATTATTAATTGTTAATTAATTATTATTATTATTAGGATAGGATGATACTACTAGAAAGGGAATACCTATTGCGATGTGAATGAAAGAGGACATGATGAGCAGACTCTAAATCAATTGGAATAAGGGCAGGAAGATGCTGTATCAACCATCACTTCAAAACCTCATATTATGCACAGAAGCAAAAACAATATCGCTCCAAGATACGAAACCCGAATTTAAAATCACTGACGCTAACTAAAAACCTGCCTAAACCTGCGCCCAAATTAGTTCAAAAACAACACAAAAACACAGCGTTGTAAAATAAACCATTAGGAGTTTGATACTTGCTATAAAGTGAGTGAATCACTGCTCGCGCGCAGGTCGACGACTTCGGTAGACTTCGTGTCGTTCCGCTAAAACCGCAGATCTATTCTTTGTTTATAAGTGTAGATCTTGATTTCTATCCGATTCCTAGATGCTTTGTTTAGATTGTGCTGCTTGGAAATGAGTCAGTTTTCCTATTAAATATACTTATGAGGTTTTGAGGGCGCAATTTGAAGATTTTTTGTCTTTGTGGATAAATGTATGTGTATGTGTTTGTATGTCATTTCATTTATAGGCTCTGAGCCTTTAGGTAGGTAAGGGCCCTATACCTACTTACTTAACTCTTTAAATTACAGTTTCCATTCATTTGCAAAAAAAGGTCAAATGAGTACCTACCTGCTTGAGAATCGTGACTCGTAGGATATGCTTATTAAATTAATTCATTTTAGTTCCACTGAGTCCGAATCCAAACCGTGAAATGAGATCGAGACTTTTTGCGATGTTTAGATTTCCTTCGTCGATATTATAAGTGAAGAACAAATAAACAAACTTTTAATGATGCTGCATGTTCCGACTAACGACCAAACCAGTTCAGGTAAGTATTTTTGGAAGGACCCAGATCAGGATTTGATAAAAAAGTAACAAATTATGCTAAATGCGAAAGAAATTTTAGCCTTGAAGCGTCCAGACGGGTAATGATGCAAAAACTGCAGGATATTTCTAATGGTAGTTCGTTTCTCACGGGAAATATACGAGTTTTATTTTATTTTTATAATAGGGGTACCTTATATGGAAGCATCCGCTTGAGTTTGAGTTAAGTTTTTACTGACAGTTTCCGATTCAGACGGAGCAGGTGGACACGAACTTACTTATACAGGAGATACAATATATATTTTCATATTATTTATTTATTAGTGCATGGAAGTCTTACAGCATAATAAAGCTAAACATATAAAATTATGGTCAACGAGAAGCCAATAACAAGTCTTCAGGAGAATAGAATTTTGAATTACGTTGAGAAATCTACGGAGTTATCTAATATTTTGAAAATTCCATTACAAAAATCATATCTGACAATTGAGTCTCATGTAATTTCAAGCTTAGGTATACGTGACATTACGTACTGCGCATAAGTTTCAGAAAATTCTCGCTATGCGCCAAGAAATAGTCAGCCGTTTTTGGCAAATTATCCTTATCCTGTGCCAAATCTCTAAAGTCTAGACAAATTTAGGGGACATTTTACTACTCCATATCATATAAAGCTTTCTAGAAAAGATTTATAGCACCGCAACTTATGCGCATAGATTATCAGATTATCACTTTTGTCTATTTTTAAAGCTCACTATGGTTAGTTCACTAGTATTTTTTTCATTGCTTTTTGTTCTTCATTGCTTGCTTTTACGAGAACAATTTCATCTCTCTCAATCATTTCATTATTTACAAATCGGAAATTCTTCGGCTACTCAGTCATACGACCTACATCATCAGTTATTGTTATTGGCACAGGTATATCATCAAATACAGCATACATTGTAACCTTTTCTATGAAACAGCTGATTTTTTTCTTGATAACCAACGAATTTCTACGCTACGGCTCTAGAATCATGTGCTGAATTCATGGTTTCAGTTTGCGCGTCAATTATGCCACACTGAATATCGCCGATCAGAGTATTTACCACAGAACAGATAAAAGAGGTATTTACCATATCTGCTGTTTGTTTCATCATTAACTAATTATTTTTTACTGCAAATTCATTTAATTTTACGCAGTGCAAGCTTTCGTTTTCAAGCTTTTGCTCTGTGTTTAACTTATTGAAGAAATTACTTTATGTATATATTAATTGTAAAATCTAAATGGTAGGTACACCACAGACTACCTACTATAATTGTCTCTCTTTAATTTTAATCCATCCAAAGGTTGTCTTTAAAAGATCGCTCTTAGAGAAAAGACCGCCCATTGTGTCATCCTTTGTAAAATTTTATATATTCATGTTCTATAATTTGTATGGTGTACAATAAAGAGTATTCTATTCTATTCTTACTCTCATTTATTACCCCACCATTACCATTCCACCTACCAATACAATTTGTTTGCACTGTGTGCTTGCCTTTACTAGGAAAAGGTATGAAATCGCAAAAACCCTTGATACGAACCAACCATATACTTCATCACCATACTTCACCCATTGCATGAGCATACGCCTCGGTTTTCTTGTGTCAATCTCGATGCTCCTGTGCCAGCCTCATCCATGTACACACGGCTACACATCAAGCTATACATTTCCAGTTTTAGCTGAACTCGCATTGTATAGGTTTTTCTTACAATCAGAAGTCAGCTTATACTGGTTATGTATAGCTTGATGTGTAGCCGTGCGTACCTACGAAGGTAACAATGTCGTCTGCCCGTCTGACTGCCGGACGACCGACGCTTGGACCAGATACTACTTTTTCACTCCTAAAATTACCAATCGTTTCCGTTTTCGAATTCAATGCCATCGCAAAGTTCCAAAGTTCTTATAGGAAAGCTTTGAAAGCTTGCTACAGATACAATCGTCCGGGCCGGAGCGAACCGGTCGGACGGCTGCCCGGACCAGCCTGTTTTTGTTTACGATCCGATCATTTATTGTAGCTATACCTGCACAGCACGCCATGGTTTAAATAACTATCTTATTTTAGGAAAGGAGATAGGGCGGTGTTTATTTTTATGATTTTGATTGATATAAATACTTTATAAGCGTTCGGAATTTAATTGAACATTGAAGGATACCTTATGATAAAAATCTTATTAGAATTAATTACATGACCTATTTATGTGATAAAGGTAATACTTTGCTGTAATCTACATATCATATCATATCCTGATGGTTGCACTTTGCATTGCAAAACTGCAATCACGATACATTGCATCTTCGACTATTTGGATTGTGCTTAGCTATACAAGCTCAGAAGTAACTCAACATTTTTTTATAAGGGGCTACCTATACCCTTAGCACTACTGCTTAGATAATATGACCGTGGATTTGAGAACCTGTGTTAATGTTTTTTTTTTAATTTGCAAAATACAGATACCTACTCAATTCTAATAACACAGTAATAAAACAATCATATCTATCAGTGCAAAACACAGTAGCATCTTACTAGGATACACAAACAATCTCAAAGGCAATCAATCAAAATCAGCCACAACCTTAAGTACATCTGCATCAATCATTCAATAAAGCGAGATAGTGTTGGCAATCAGTGCACTGTCTCCCTGCCTATAGCAGAACGATGCGATCCCCACTCGAGGCGCTCAGTTATTGACCCGTTGAGCTCTCGGCGGCTATACACGTTGCCACTGCGCGCGCACCCTACCGTTCACATCCCCGGCTAGCTTAGTCTAGCTCAGACCAGCCACGAGATGCCTGCACCCTGTGACTCTTGCAAAGGTAAGAATATTTTTTAAACAAAATTTTTGTTTTTGGAACGTTTTTGTCGTGTTCTTCTTCTGCGTGTTGTGTTTTGTCTTTTTCTCCACGTGTTTCTTTTGTTTTTGTTTAGCCGGCTGGACTGGAACCAATTGGGGACGGTTTTGCAAATGACGCAGTTAGTGGCCTTTATTGGATGTAATTTGAGGCGGTATAGATTATGGTACTATAGATGTGTTTTGTTTTCTCTGCGGTAAAAGTGTGAATGCGTTTAGGAAGGGTTTTCTTGAGTAATGAGTAGACTATGTTGCTTTATGGTGCGGGCAACAAGATGGATACAAATATAATAACTTATGTAGGTACCTACTTATTGAAGTGTCATTATGTTCATTGCCGTCGTATTTCAATTAAACATTGTATTAAAAAGTAATCCGATAAGTCCAATTTAAAAAATTCCATTTTAATATCCACCGATTGCTGATTTCCACTTAGATTTTTTGATGGTTGGGTAATTTTGTAAAATAGAGAATCCTTTTTGGAGTACACATACTACAAAAAAAAAAAACGTAATCCTTATAAAAAACACATTGCAATTGTGAGAAATTATGTTCCACAGCAGTCTTCACGGTAAGGACGTCAGCATCATCGGTGGCCTGGAGAGCTTGTATCCTATTTTCCTGAAGCTTTGTCTGTAGTAAGGAAATGAGCTGACTTTTGTTGGTAGTATAGAGATATGAGGAACAGGATGTAAAGTTCACTCATCATGCCGCTGCGACGTAGCTTTCAAAGACTTAGTAACTAGGCACGTGGGCAGGTATAAGCTCCAAAGCTATAATAAAAATACTTCCACTCCTACGGAAAGTTGAGAAAAATAAGTCAATAACAGTCCGGTGTTGTGAAGAACGTTATATTTCTTGTGACTCAGTGGAAAATTAAACGATAATATTAATAAGTAGACAGTAGCAAAGTGACTTTTGGAATACATAAATTATGAACAGTCACCAAAGGAGATAAGTGACCAGGGTCGTCGGATATAGTTGAATTTTAGTAAGAAACCGATGGATTTTTTCGAATGAAATTTAATTTGATAAATTGAACTGTTTGTTTTCTATTAATTAAATTAAATTTTATTCGAAAATATTCATCGGTTTCTTACAAAAGTTCAATATATCCGACGACCCTGGGGGTCTACTACGAAGTGCAAAGTGCGAATGATCGGATCGGACCGACACATGGCCGAACCGAATACTATTGAAAAATGCGAAAAAAGTTCGGATCGACTCAGTTGGGTCGGGACCATAGTCAATATTCGAAAGAGTGTAGGTATTGTAGATCGGGACCGACCGAACCAAATAGTAACTTCGTAGCAGGAAACGGGCGAACATTCGGCCGATACCACTTCGGAGTAGACCATCTGGTTACTTACTCGTATCTCCTTTGGTGACCGTACTTTCTGAGTTAATCTTGGACATTACTGACGTCGAAGAAGGAAAGCATCGTGATGAAACTTAGACTTAGGTATAGTTAAATAATAAGTCTGAAATCCCCATGCCCATGCCTGAAATCACCTGCCTTCTCTGTAGGAGTTCAGGCCTTTGCCCTGCAGTGGGACTATAATAGGCTGGTGTTATAATAAGTAGACAAGGTTTAATTGTAACACTGGATTTTAAAAGAGACTGTGACGTCTGAGTTTGTTTCGACCTTTCTTCTCAGAGTAGTCAGATAGGAAACGCCGACCACATCTAGTTTTAAATTAGTCAGCGCCTGGTGTATTTTTAGTAGCTTTTTTTTTAATCACGTCTAACTTGTCTATGGAGTATCTTAATTTGACAGAACTAAACTAATATTTATCTTCTGTCCTTTTCTTAATGAAATAGAAAGAAAAAGATGCGCTGCACTTAAATTTAGTTTAGTTTGTGAACAAGGGAATCGGCGCCATTATCTTTCTCAAACAAAAGTGTACTACTACGCGGCACGCCGCCACGTTGGTTAAATGGAGGTTACAATTTGCCATTTATCAACGAGTACCTACCAAGCTCGGTAGTTCAGTACTAACAGGAATTCTAATTAGATTCGTTAGAGCAAGAAATTTATCCGTTCTCAGTAGCTCGGCTTCGGGACAGAAAGTTCATTCAATTGTAGATTGTAGACCAGTTCCCACGACACGCGAGGTATCTAAAGTTGAATGTACTTACATAGGTCGGTAACTACTATGGTAGGTATTCACTCCTAAAGCTTTGTTTTGTGTGACCATTAAATTGGAGTTGTTTACGTTTTGTGAACTCAATCGTAACTACTAAATTGTCCATGAACAGGCAGTAAACGTCTGCAATTAAATAGGTGAGAGGATTAAGCTTGAGCAAATTAGAAATAATACCTCCTACACCGTTTCAGAGCAGTGGTGGCCCAGTGGTATCGGCCGCGACTTACGAGTTGTAAGTCGTAGGTTTGAACCCAGACAGGCGCTTTACTTTGTGTGAATTATTTCATCACCACTGCTCTCAAAACGGTGAAGGAAAACTTCGTGAGGAAACCGGCATGTCCTAGAAGCAAAAATTCGAAGACATGTGACATCTACCAACACGCACTGGGCCCGCGTGGTGGATTACGGCCCGCTCCCTCTCACCGAGAGGAGGCCAGTGTCCCAGCAGTGGGAACATTATGTAGGCTGATTATGTAACACTGTTTCAGACCGAAAGTTCATCAACTACCAAAAGTTTTTTTAACACTTGATACCAGACGTATTTACTCTTTTGGGAGATCTAAATAACACCTTCCCCTCCCTACATGTATATCTACATGTTCGATCTTGTATTTTAAAATAACGTCGATGTTGTAAATAACAAGATCCACAGGGTCAAATTAAATGAGCTAGCGAAACTCTGCAGACGTGACAGGTATCGATGTCTATTATACGATTGTTTTTAGGAATTGACGACCGCTGGTAGTTACTTGAAGTATGGGTTGAGAAAATATGTCTTATCGTGTTTAGATATCGATATTCATGACTGTGAAGTTTACTCAAAAAGAAAACAGATTTTTTAAGCTGATATTTCAAGCGAATACACTAACTGCGGTCCATGACCCTACAAAAAAAAAACCTCAAATTAATTATTTTTTTGCGTTATCATGTTTAGATGAATTATTCCCAAGCGCTCCATAATCATCAATACTCATCACGTCTGTGGAATTACGCTTGCTAATTTAATTTGACCCTGTAAATCATAAACAGCTGTCCCTCTTTTAGAAAGCCTGTTCTATATAGTTAACTCTTAATGATCTAGGTAACAGGAGATAAGACGACTAGACAATCTTAATTGGTTAGATCGGAAGAATAGATTTGAGAAATTTGATCACGATTTTGCTCCAACAATTAGTTATAAGTACTGTAGCGTAGATAGGTCTGTGGGGTAATTGCGTAACCAACTATCATTAGCAATGGGTTTCATTTTGACAGTTCAACAACATTCATTGCGTTATTTACGTTGTTGAGCAGACAATTTTTGGAGCATATGCAGCAATGGATTAGCAATATCCTTCAAAATCATTCAGATTGTGATTGATTGTGTGTTACAAAATTAGGGTGCTGGTCTCGATACTGGTCTTTAGCCATTGCAACTGAATTAATCTTTAGGTATTCTAGTAATTATAAGTTACTTCCTCGTCGTTTCTGCCAACGATGTTCGCACCGCAATCAGCCATCTTTTGTGAATGTGAAGACAAGAGTCTAGTTCTAAATGAGTCTGGTGGCGGAAGGCTTGTCATCAAGTCACATACACAGCTGCTTCATGTCAAGGAGAGCCGTTGAGCCATAGGCTGAATGAATTGTTACCAACAATTCAAAGACACGTGACCTGTTTGGAGGATTCCGGTGCACTTCCTGAGATATTGAGATTCTTTTATTATTTATTATTATGATACTTGATGTGATGACGATTCCAGTCCTCATAGCAAGTTTCATCAAGCTGACCTGCCAACCTCCTGCTCGGTTGAAGGAGTGTTGGCAGATCAACAGCCAGATGGCATCAACCAATAGATTAATAGAGAGATTTACACAGGTCTGGGAAACACAAAAAGAGAAGGCCAAGACTCAGCAGTGTGCACAAGCAAGGGAACAAGGTTGCCATCAATGATGCTGACTAGCTGATCATATCATGATAGTAAAATGACGATGTTGTTACAGATACGTGCGGTGGCGGGGCGGCCGCGTGCGGTGCTAACTGCACCTGCGGCCCCAACTGCGCTTGCGGCGATGGCAAACCATCTGGTCAGTATAGTCATCATCACTCTCTTGCCCCTATCCCAATTTATTTGGGGTCGGCGCTACGTCTTTTTCTTCTATACTTCTTTATTAGTCGTCATCTCGGGAGTCGCCCCTTTTCTAGCCATCTTTCACACAGTCCATCCAACGTTTTTTTGGTCTTCCCCTAGTCTTATATAGCCGTCCACATTCATACTCAGAACTCTCCTAACGACATTTTCCTCATTCCTCCGCATCATATGCTCATACCCTGACAACCGATTTCTCCACATGTAGAAAAATAAACAGAACCTGGCCTGGCCTGGCCTGGCCTGGCTATGGCATATTGAGCTGTAGGCTGCGAAGTTTCAGAGACGTGCGAGGTAGTTAGGCAGTGAAGCTAAGCTACAAAACTTTGTGTTTATTTCCACCAGAGCTAAGTCGAGCTACACCATGAAAGTCAATCGATTCTCTTAATACACAGCTTAGCTTAGATCCTACTAATATTATAAACGCGAAAGTTTGTGAGGATGGATTGATGGATGTTTGTTACTCTTTCACGCAAAAACTACTGAACGGATTTGTATGAAATTTGTTTATAACCAGGATTAACACATAGGATACATTTTATCCCGATATTCCCACGGGATCGAAACTTATGCGGGTGAAACCGCGGGGCGCAGCTATATAAAAATGAATGTCTCCAGGTATAAATTAACCTTTTTAACGTACGAGTATGCTTTTAGTATTTGCAGGTGTTATGAAGTGAATCGAATATCGGAACTGGCGGTTATTTATAGACCAAGGTTATTGGGTCTTAGAACGTTGAAGGGGATTACCGGCAGTCTAGCAGAATCCTGCTTTGGCCACAATGTGATGTCTACAGTTTGATGTTACCTAATTATTTTCAAAATTCCGGGTTTATCATTGTTTATTTTTCTTAATCAATCAATCAATCTGTCTAGCCTTTTCTCAACTATGTTGGGGTCGGCTTCCAGTCTAACTGGATGCAGCTGAATACCAGTATTTTAAAAGGAGCAACTGCCTGTCGGACAGCTCCACAACCCAGTTAATGGTTACTACGATACCTCTTGGTAGGACTTCTTGTCAGATTTTTTGGGCTCCTAACTACCCGTACAAATGACAGCCGGGGAACCGACGGGTCTCGATATTTCATGTATGGTCACCCATCCACGAGCCGACCGCGGCAAGCGTTGCTTAACCTTCGATCGACCCGTGCGGCTGTTATCGTTCATCCATGAGCCCCACCTATTTTATTTTTCTAAATGTACCTGCCTATATTCATGTGTTTTCTTTTTCACAGGTGGTAAGCCATGCTGCCAGGGAGGAGGCAAGAAGTAAAATTCAAACTTCAATTTCCAAACTCCCTTTTCCCAAATGATGCTCTATTTTAAAAAATATATAACCTCTATTATATCGTAGAGTAAATAGCCGTGTAACTCATAATACAATTATAATGTAGTTGTCTTTAATCATATTTAAAATATAACTGTCGAGGAGAAATATTGTGTCGTCATGAAATAAAATTAGTTTAAGAAATTGATAGTATTACAATGATTGTAGCTTATTTAGGATAGATTATATTCGTCTCTGCTTATGTATTGCTAAGTGTAGTTAATAATGATTGTCACATTCAGTGTTTATGCTTCGTTTCATTAAAGGGATTATCCTTGGTAGGTACTTGTAATACTCATTATTTTAGGAAGAGAAGTGGGCACGCACACACACAGTATGAATCTGTGTAGTGTATCTAGTAAATAAGTAACGAAATGTTTGTGTTTTATTTAACCTTACCCAGTGGCGTAACTATACCCTTTGGGGCCCGTGGCAAGTTGACCTTGCTCCCTCAATGTAAAGAAGCTCAACCAACGATATATTTTGTTTTACTGGCACTTCGCCCGCGATTTCGTCCGCGTAGATTTCGTAATTTCCCCTGCAAAATTGAATACCTGACTGCTTCGCTGCTCTAGTGGTCCAAAAAAGTTTGCATTTCTATACTTATGTTAGGAGCTCTCTCGGGCCTGGGGCCCCCTCCGACTGGGGGCCCGTGGCATTTTGCCCCTCGTGCCACCCTATAGTTACGCCACTGACCTTACCCCTTGAAACCATACTTTAGTTTTGCTACAAATACAAAATGAAAACAGTACCTACACAGTCGTTCTGACACTTCGAATTTTAGATGAAGCTCCACAAAGCTGTCGGACAATGAAAGTGAAGGAAGAGAGACACCTGTGTCTGCACACACACTGTCTTGTGCATTATAATGTCTACCGCGCCGAAGGCTGGTCTCCGCTGTGGTTTTTTTAAACTTGATAAAGGTACCAGCCGCATACCTACTGAAACCTAATGTAACTAACTAAATAAATGACTACCTTGTGATACTCCAACAGCTGTTCCTTGTCAGTTCAAAAACTCCACTCTACTTCTCGTGGACGTTCTGCCGAGTAGTTTCTAATGTCGTCCATGATACAGAAAAAAAGAAAAATTAAACAAAACCGACATTACCAAAAAAGAAATAAAATACACACTTAAAAAGTAGCCCTAAAGCCACTACCACTAAAAGCTACTCGACCATTAAAAGTTTAACAGTTTTGTACAGACGCCAGCAGGTCAGCTACCCGAAACTGGCAAATTATCCCAAACAACCTTCAAACCTTAATGCTTTAGCGATAAAGTTGAAACTCTATTAAAGAAATTTGACAGATTATAGTAGCTTGATGTGCTGGCGTCTGTACATTGCTTGATATCAGGGCAGTCACTATTTAATGGCCTATTTAATTACCAGTTTATTTTCCTGGTACTATCTTGAAATACCTTACGTCATGTATTTATAATGTAATGGTATGGCTGTTTAGCCTACACTAGCCACAATTCGCCTTATTTATGAACGTTGCTTATTGTTGAGTAATAATTAGCTTCTGTCCATACATTTTTGACGTTTAAACGTCTCTTAACTTTAAGCAACGTTTAGAAATAAAAGGTAATATGTAGAGATCGACTAAGGAAACCCTGATACACGGGTTGCCAAACAGCAATCGACCTAATCTAAAACTCTTTCTAAGATCTAATAATGCAAAGACAGGGTTGTCGAAATAAAAGACGAAGTTTCATTAAAACATATTTTTATTTCATACGACAATATGTAAATGAATACAATAATTATCTCATGGAAGCAATTAATGGGACTTGTTGTTTCAAGATTATTATTATTCAAACTTATTTCTATTTGTATCCCAAATAATTAGGAATCTCTCTTAAATTCTAGAGTTGCATACAAGAGCAATACAAAATATCTAGACAAGTAGTCATTAATCAATGCAAAATCATATCATAAGAAAAACTTAATGAAAAAGACATAAAATGAGTTCTCATTCAAAATTCAGTCTCACATCAGCAGCCATATTCCTTGTTACCCGACTACGAAGCCAAGGGAGGATAATGCTCACGGAAAGTGATTGTTGATGTCACTACAAAAATAAACCATTCACGCTCGTTGTAGAAAAGTGTAGTTAGAACTTCTTCGTAATAAAAATGAAAAAATACATGCAACACTGTTGCGGTAAGCAAATTAATGGCGCTGATTCCCTTGTTCACAAACTAAACATAATTTAAGTTCAGTGCATCTTTTTCTTTCTATTTCATTAAGAAAAGGACAGAACATAAATATTAGTTTAGTCCTGTCAAATTAGTCAGCGCCTGACGTAAATTGACGTATTTTTAGTCGCCATGTTTTTTATCACGTCTAATTTGTCTATGGAGTATCTTAATTTGACTAAACTAATATTTATCTTCTGTCCTTTTCTTATTGAAATAGAAAGAAAAAGATGCACTGAACTTAAATTTAGTTTAGTTCGTGAACAAGGGAATCGGCGCCAATATCTTTATAAAAAGCGTAATAAACTACAACTACGAAGTTTGTACAAATAACAGCTTTGATACTTGCTACTTTGTAAACTTGTATAATTAATCTTTTATATCTAGTATTATATCTTTATAACTATGTTCCACAAAATAGTTTTTAGGTACCTTGTTCGGTACATAACATGTACCTAAAATAAAATCAGTATATAATAAACACTTGGATATATTTATTAAACTCTCTTCAACCGAATAAATAGATCTCGTTATACAATATACAGTTACAGTTTCGTTTTCATACAATCTCAATTCATACAACAACATTGAAAAATATATTTCTTAATATTACAATAACAGACTGTAACAAATGCACTTTGTTTTCAATTCCACAGTTATACATTACAATAAAAAAATCGTACCATTTTATTAGTAACAAAATATTATCAACATGGCAACCCTGAATTAAACGTCAAATCAAAGTTTACACTCACTCTAACTTACAAGCTACAATAATAATACGGTGGAATTTTAGTGGCTCTAATAAGTAGAATAAAAACGTCTCCGATATTATAATCATCAATACATAATTAGGCTTCTCCACTATTCGAAAAAGATCTATAACTAAACAATCATTTTTCGAAATCATTTCTTTTTCAACCAAACAATGTCTTCCAAAAATTAAAATCTGCTTTTCCAACGTTTATTTTCTATTCATTCATCGATCATTGATCCATTTCTATGAAGCCACTGAGGTACCACCGTATACAATAACATAGTTGATCACAAGTAAAACGATCACTGAGAAATCACGAGCCGACTTCTAAAACACTACCAGAAAACATTGCCAAATGGCATAATATAACATCCATCCGAGGCGAATTACATCCACCTTTAAGGTTGGCATACTATCACACCTGGAACACATCTATTTTACGGCTGGCAACACCCATGGTCACTGATAGCCGCCTATGGCGAGCCAGCATGGGCCATGTTGGCTAGCTCAATTTTAAACGGCCATCTTTCTTTGATAGCCAGTATTCACTCTTTGGTGACTGCCTGCCTACAGCTGCATTCTCTTTCAAAGAGTTATAAGTAAATGAAGTACTGCTTAGCGAGCGAACGTGTGTATTTTAAATCAGATCGACTATGTTGGACAGTTCATTAGTAAAAATTTCTTTTACACGTACTTCATTTGTTTTTTCGTGATTTTTTGGATCCTAGAAGCATCGGGCACTGATTGACAGCATTTTACAGCCTTGCTTAGTCAATTGGCATTTATTTTGGGCATCTGGCATATATTTACAGCAGCTGGCATCCTGTTATGGGAGGCAGGCAGCTGCGGCAGGCGGCAGTCACCTATGGCATTAGTTCCTCTTCGCTGTCCTCATCTGAATCGTATACGGGCGCTCCGTTTCTCATTTGAATGACTGACTTCTTTCTATGGCGTTGCTCCTTCTGATCCTTGTTGAAGTCTCTGTGAATAAAAGAGGAAGGTTTAGTATAATTGTGTGAGGAGTGTGAATCTGGGGGTTCGGTGGGTTTTGAGCTGTATCTTGAATGTTGGCTTTATATGCTCAATATGCTCATACATTGGCTGAAACTAGCTTTCTTGTTCGGTCTTTTGGATAGCGAGGTGATCATCTAGTTTGATTGTCTTTAATAACCTAGACCGGTAATAGACTAACCTAGTTGAAACTGACGCTAACCTACGACTCCACGATCACTAGCTATAGAAGTTTTTCCCAATGCCTATTAAATTTGTATCATATCGATTTGCTTCGCGGCCAAATCAAAATGGCTGAAATCGACGCGTTTGTATAGCGCCTATGGCACTACAATACTGCATCAAATTGAAAGCATTCAACATACCCAAAGCCCTCCTCTCTCATCATAGATATATGTGTTTATAGTGCAACTATAGAGTCATCAAGATGGGCTCCAGCCCCAGTTGGTCGACGATCTACAATAAAAACTAACCTGCCATTAAAAAGAGGACGTAACGCACTCTTGAGGCTGGTGAACAGATACGGGTACAGTCGCTCCTGACTGGCCAGCAGGTCACGAGCACTCTCCAGGGGTTCTGACAGTGATGCAGCTAGGGACTTGTCTTGAAGATCCTCGCGGGCTGGTAGGGTTGGTCTCTTGTCTGTGGAACAGCATGCTTCAGATACTGTACGGTCCAAGATGTTGTCTTTGCTGGAAGAAGAACAAGTTTCATTAAAATATGTGTTACTAAGGGAGTTTTCATGTTGAGGATATAGTGACAAAAATGTTCTATGCTTGTGTCGACCATGTATCACAGCCGTGTACATACAAGTTACCTACAAAAAAAAAACACGCACTCCAAGTCAACACGCGCGCACGCATGCACGCACGCTCGTAAGCTCGTTAAGTCCTGCACCTGATCTCTCTCGGGTCGTGTCGGATTCACACCAATGTCTTCGCACACATTCATGCACTATAATATCCCCCGCGCTGAAGGTTAGTCTCTGTCGAGATTGGCCGCTGTGGCCGAAATAAGGTCTGCAGGACTTCACGTACCAACAACCATAATCTTGCGGGTTTTTTCCAGTGAAATCGCTGCAATGTCTTGTGGCTAATGGAAAAAACGTCCAATTACTCATATTTCCCATTAAGCAGCATTGCTCTATCATTACTACGTAACTTTATTAAAACGGTTTAAATGGAGCTGAAAAAAATGTCGTGATATTCTATGGTCCTTACCTATTATCCCCGCTGTCATCACTATGCGCGGGACTGTCTGGTGGCGAGAGTGTGACGTCACAGGGCACGCGGAAGTCTGGTAGGCTGCGCGCGCACGCGAACGCAGCCAGAGCGCGCTCCCGCACGTAGATGAACGGCCTTATGATACGGATTTCGTGGTCACTGGAACAAAAGAGATGGATTTATAGACATCCACTAGAAACCTGAAACCTGTAATTACATCTATACGTAATAAGCAGTTCTATCACTGACAGTTGTCTTTCGCAAACAGAACTTTGGAAAATATGTTCAAGGATGTAGAACCGTAGAAATTCAAGCGCGAAAACAGCTAACAATCTAGAAGAATGTTCTGCGCTAGTAAGAATGTTCACCATTATTTTGCCCTTATCCTAATTTTATTTGAGGTGGGCGCAGCATGTCTTCCGTGTCCATAAATCTCAGTGGTCACCTATACTGTATTTATCAGGCAACACAATAAATCTATCGTTTCGTGTCGTTCGGTTCGTATATCAACAAGTTTCAAACGGTCTTTCAGGAGGCAGCTCATTTTTCACTTACCGCAGTGTATAATGTGGTTTCAAAGTCCTCAGAGTGCCAGCATGCATGGCAGCTGCTACGAACGCCGTCGCAGCTCGGTCCAGGTGCTGTGCAAGCGCCGCTACGCCATAACCGTGCGCTACAGCCGTGGAGATGGCGCGCTTGCGAGTGCTACGACGCGACCAGCGCGTAGCCTCCGCTGCTAAGCTCCAAGGACTTGTGCATATGGCATCTGTGGAAGAAGTACAGTGTAAGATTGAAGACAGTTTTCAGTAAAAGGTCTACCTCTCCTATTAAACTGTTCCGGTGAAATCTGGGGTCGGCGTAATCTTAACAGACAATTTTAAGGGTGCATTGAGCGTTCTATAGTACCCACATCGTCCCATAGCATGGATCTTGATTGAACCTTAATTGAAATGAACTACGAGGTTGATCACTTAAGATTGTATCACTTACGATCAGCCTCGTCCTCTTCAAACTTGTCTTCGTAAATGAACTTGATGCCAAGGGTTCTGCAGTAGGCCATCAGGTGCAACGGGTCCACTTGTGAACGCGCCTCATGCACGAATAGAGCACCTGTAAGAGAAAAATGATAATTAGTAACAGTTTACGAGTTTAGGTTTATTTCTCAGCCTATAAAGGAGAGATAAGGAGAATTTAAAATTTTCCTTTCGACGATAATGTGGTATTCTAAGTAGTTATGTCCACACAAAATTACTACGTCTGTCCACAGTCCAGCCACCCTCGACTGACTAAAGACGGTAGAGCCTGATGGAAGCCGCGTGACGACTCCCGGCCACCGTAGGCGCGGACCTGCGTGCGGAGAGCAATGGGTAGCTCACCGTCCGGTCAGGACCAGGCCCGTGCCGGGCGGCGCGTAAGTGTTCCACGCGCGCCTCAAAGAGTTGTCAGCATAATTTGAGGGGCCCCTTAGGGCCGAAGCTTGCCGGGTCAGCGGGATTGTCCGAAAGGGTTACCGCTACCCCGGAACATAAAGGGCGAAGGAAGGAACATGGGTGGGTTTTAGTCAGTAAGAGTCTGACACTCCCTTCCGCTCCACCCAGAGCGGGAGGGGTCATTTGATGATTTCACACCAGAAGAAAAAAAAAAAAAGAACCTGATGGAAAATGATATAAATCTGGCCTTCTGTTCACTGGTTTGATCATAGTAGTCGTTAAAAATGGTATGGAAGCAAATTCTTTCCGGAAAAGGGTAAAGTTTATTATACAGGGTAAAATTAATTTAGCTGGCGAAATTTTGCAGACGGGATGGGTATTTAAACACAATAAAATAAACTTATATTTCAAGTGACTACAATAACTGTGGTCGATGACCCCACAAAAAAACCATCATACCCATCACGTCTGGAAGTTTCGCTAGCTAATTTAAATTGATCCTGTATTTACGGCTAAATAATGTCATGTAATGACAGGCTGTTTAAGCTATGCTTATGCCAAAGTGATAGGTGATATTCTTACCAATACTGAAGTGAATGCCTTTAGCCCTGGAGTACAGCTGGTACTGGTGCAATGTGTGCAGCAAAGCGATGGAGCCGCTTCCTCCTGAGAGGCAGATCAACACCTTGTCTCCTGGTCGGATCATGTTGTACTCGTGGATGGCCTGTCATTATAGGACTTGGATAAGGAACTGCTGTTTAATAATATATATTGTCGAAAGATAATTGATGAAGATGTTCGAAAGAAAAAGAGTGGAAATAGTACTGCGCTGAATCCACATAAATTGGAATATAGGCAGCAGGTCCATGAATTCATGATATTTTTTTTTTTTTTTTTCTGAGCGACAAGATACAAGCGACGCTTAGTTTGTGGCTCACCGAATTTGGCTAAATTACATTGTTTCCTGCCTCTGACCTCAATGTTGAATATTGTACGCACCTCAACAGTGGGTTTCCACACGGCTCTGGGCGGGCATTGCCAGTTGCTGTCATCATCCAGGGTCAGGTCTGTGAGTGACGCGTCACTGCAGGCACTGCTGTCTTCGTGTTCTTCACGTTCTTCTTCCCAATGAGGTTTGAAGGTAGGGCAGTCTGACTCACTGAAAAAGATGTTTTTTGTCCTTTAGGAAAATATTAAACGAGGTCTCAGGATCCTGACCGAGAAGTTCCTATTAGATGGCAATGAACGGTCGTGAGAGAATATTACCATTGTATTTCATTATTTTGTAAAAATGGGTATCGCCCTTTTGGGCAGAGACTCGGTTCAAAATTTTAGTTCGGTTCACTAATGTGACCGAATTAGGGTATTATGTAAAAAAAAATACCTAATGGTTTTCGTAATACCCAAATTCGGCAAGTCATGCATACCAAACCTAGGCAACACTAATTTCATTATATGTTTTAGCATGACCTAAATTTTTTAAAAAGACATGTAGCCTGCCTAGATTGTTTAAAAGATACATTCTCAGGAGTTTCAACAATGCCAGAGTAGTGGTGGCCCAGTGGTAACAGCCGCGGCTTACATGTTGTAGGTCGTAGGTTCGAACCCAGACAGGCGCTTTATTTTTTGTAGATTATTTTATCACCATTGCTTTCAAAAAGGTGAAGGAAAACATCTTGAGGAAACCGGCATGTCCTATAATATTCGAAGACATGTGATATCTATCAACCCGCACTGGGCTCGCATGGTGCATTATGGCCCACTCGCTCTCACTGAGACCTGTGTCCCAGCAGTGGGAACATTATAGGCTGAGTATGTAACTATGTCAGGAGTAAAACAAAGCATGATATAGCTTTAGTAGTCCATTGTATTAACTAACCTCCTATCATAGAACCGTTCATCAAGGGCCCTCTGGTCGGTGCCGTACCCACTGGAGCGAGAGCTTCTGTCAGAACCGCTCGACGATGCGTTGGAGGAGCGACTGCAGCGCTTTGAGTCACCTACTGTCGTTGTAGCTCTAGAACAATAGGTTAGACCATAAGTTAGAATGGAAGAGACGGTTTGTTTAGTCGAATGATGAAGAAAAGAGTTTTAGGATAGAACCGTTTGGTTTGCGCCAAAGAATTGGCTGCCCTCATAATAGTGTAACTCGTTGTGCTAGAGTAAAGTCATGTTAAAAAGCAAGCTTGGTTGCAGTGTCGTTATTTTTTCTTGTTTGGGAGACTCGTGAAAACTCTCCGTCCGGAGAAAGCAATCAAGCCCAGTTTTGCACAGACCACCTTTTCCCGCGGCGATCTTTTTTCAACACTCTGCTTAACGCCAAGAGTTGAAAATCCAACACTGTGTTTTTGACGCTGGGATTCTCAATGCTCGACTCAACACCGAAAGTTGAAAATCCATTGCGCGATAATATCCCGCCGCGATATTTTTACGCCCGTAGGAACGGAGGCTAAGGGCGTCAAAAACCTATCAATCCACATTAACACACACCTACACGAAAACTAATCTAGTTACATTAAGAGGGCCTGCTTAGGTTAGTGGAAGAAGGCACCAACTCTTCTCTTACGCTTGTGCCATTCCGGGGAACAAAGTCGGGATAACTAATCTGTTTGGATAATAATGGCAGCATTTCCTCACGACCACTAAGATCAATGCCTATCTATCTTTAGGGATGCTCAGGTTGAGCAGTGAATTTACTTGTTGAAGTATGTGATGACGGAACAGAATATTGAATTGCATCGTACTGTATCGTACCAATATAATTTTCTGTTCGAATATCATCAAGTGCATTGACATAGTTACGATGAACGATGTGGTAGAAACTAAATGGCACGTGACGATCTGAACTTGGGATCAATCAAATAAAGTGACATTAGCATCGGTGCTAATATTGCAAGTGAGATTGATTTGTTGTTATCAAATTATGAGAAGTTCTCAGTGTAAGTGAAATGAGATGATCATAAAGATATACAGGATGGCAGGGACAACGGCGCGCAATCTGTTACCATGGATTCAGTACATGATTCTGAAATTCTGCGTTGAAATTCTTTATCAGTTATTAAAAAAAAAGTCGCTGTTGAAACAGCAGACTTTTTTTGATAACCGACTAAAAATGTCTACTGTCTACTACTGAATTTATGGTTACAGTTTGCACGTCGATTCTGCCACTCTGTATAAATGGAAGAAAAAGCTCATTAAAAAAAGTTTTTAAAGAAATTATAGCCAAGAAAAAAGAAACTTCTATCCGCATTAAAAGTAACAACTGGTTGTCAGAATGAAATATTGTTTTAGTGGAATATGAGATGCTTGGGCGACATGCTTTGATTTATTGCCAAAACTTTGCCCGTGGCCGTTTTGGTTTGAATTTAAACTTCATTAAAATCTTGCCAAGTCGTCGGCGGTTCTACTAAATGGTTTAATGACCTTCTAACTGCCGTTCCGGGAAATGCAATAAAATTAGTTGAAATAGAATTAGAAGCCGTGCTTTATTTTTATGAGTTATTCTATTATTAGAGGACAAAACTCTCTCTGACTTGGTGAGTTCATTCAGAATTAATTTATAGAAGTGGTATTTTAGTAATCTCGGTTTCCAGTCTTCAGTTGTGATTTCGCGAATATATTTTGGCTGACATAGTAATCTAGAAGTGGCTAAGCGTACGTGGTTGTTACTGCCCTGACGGTTCGAGGTATCTTGGAGCAACATCTCAATCTTTATTATAATGCCAATCAAGAATGTCGAACGTGAAAAACGTATTTATGCATTACCACTGCATTGTCTTTTCAACAGTAGGTAAGTACTAGGAAGCAGTAAAAGGTGTAGTTTTTATAGCTAGCCATTAAAACCATGACAACATTTCACTAAGCTCTAAAGCGAGCCCACTTAAAACCTAATGAATTTTAACTAAAAGACTTACCTATTCTGTCTTTCAGGGTCTTCGACAAACACGACTCTGCCTTGGTCCGTGGTTTCGTACCTCTTGGTCTGCCTCACATGGTCTCCAGAGCAGACTGGTACACCTTCGATGATGTCGGGCACCTCGCTCTTCTCATGCTTCTGGCATATCCGTATTCTGCCCTGGCCCTTTCTGGTCCTGTTTGATGAATCTGCAAGTTATTTTGCTAATGTTAAAAAGGTACCTTTTTGTGCTAAGCTGTATTCCTAGGTTAGATTATTAGCACTTATATTTTAGATTAGGTTTACTATCAGTTGCAATGTTAGGTTAAAAGTGGTGCCAATGTGATCTAAATCAACATAATAATGTACATAGCATAAATCCGAATCTTCCGTGTTTGTCAAAAACTAGTCACAATCTGCTAAGAACCAGAAATTATGAATATCTTCATCAATTTTATTACAGCTATTGACAATGAATTGTTCGGTGTCGACGACTCGAATAAACGTGAAAAATTCATTGACTCCACTTAGCAAACTGATTGTGCCCGGGTCCATTCAGAAAAATGGAGAAATAAACAGTCAACTTACCGAATTCTAAAAATGCATCTGTTTCTGTGAAAGTCATGTTGATGCCACTGTCTTGCGAACTCACTGATGGATTTTGGCACCAGTTCTTCTTGGTACCACAGTGTTTGCAAGCGACGTCAGTACAACTCGCTTCGTCGTCCGACAATTTGTTTGAACTCAAAGATTTGGGAAGAATCGGAGAGTTCTGTGTGGTGACCACTTGGATGATAGTGTCGGGTGTGGAAGTCTCACTTGAATTGAAGGAGATACTGTTTGGTCCTGAGGCCTCGTGCGAAGGTGTGCCATGTGCTGACTTTGGCGAACTTGTGGTTGGAGAACGCTTGCAGTAACGACTGTCATCTTCATCATACTGAGGCAGAAGGATAGGACTAGTGGGACACTTTCTCAAGCTAGAAGTCGACTTTTTGAGATCCAATCCCAAATCTGGCCCGGAACCGATTCTTTGTCTTCCAGTTTGCGGCGGAGAACTCTTGCGGGAACACGATCCAGTGTAGTCTGGTGAAATCATCTCGTCAACTTGATTGACCATCTCGCGAATTTCATGTTTCACTTCCGAAGCCATTTCTCTCGACATACCCATGAGATACTCGGCTACGTCTATGACTGATACAGAATTCTTATCGCTCTGACTAGAATTAATTGAATTCATGCTAAGATTCGACTGTTCGAGCGAGTCTGAATTCTCTAAGATATCGTCCACTTTGGATATGACCTCACGGATCTCCGACTTTATTTCTGTTGCTATTTCTCTGGTCATTTCTTTGACGTAGGCCTGGATATCCTCTGAGGTTTGAGAGTTTAATGAAGTAGTTGGTGATGTTCTGCCTACTTGGCTGCAGTCAGATATAGATGTACTGCTCTGTGTACTGTAGAGGAACGCCCTTCCAGGTGAGATCATTGGGTCGTCTAACGACTGCAGGTCTGTTTGACTTCCACAGTTACAAAAGCCCGATTTCTCTATGACATTGTTCGGGCTGGTCTCTTTCAAGCCCAAGTTCAATTTTGTTTGTGCGCTGAGTGCTGCTGGAGGGCTGTCAGAACCCAAACTATAACATCTGGATCTGACCAGCAGCGGTTGTCTATTTTGGGGTATCAAGCGTAGCGGTGATACAGATTCCCCAACGGCAAATTGCACCGGATGTGGCGTCTCTGATTCTTCCTTATGGGTTTCCCGTAAACTTGATTCTCTCGAAAAGAACTTTTGTTTTTGTTTCAATCTAAATATATGGCAGTCGTCTATGGCTGAAAGACTGAAATGTCTTGGCGAAGATCCCAAAATAGGCGATGAAGTAATGGAAGATCTTGTATTCAGATTTAGGCTCTTTCTTGCTCCCGTGTACCCTGATGGGTCAAATGGCACAATGTGTTTGACATTGCCCGATCGACCTAGAAGAAGGTCGTGGGCTTCTTTGGGCAGCATAAACCATCTAAGATAGTCTATGCGTGGGTTAAAACTGACTTCTGGCTCAGCTGTTGAGCATTTCATTGCCAGTTTTCTCGCTCTGTTGAATAGATTCCTCGCTGTTTGCAGAGTCTCGGTGTATGTTTGAGGGAATATGCCTGGGCCTGAAACGAAAAACAAATGCAATTAAATACAAAGTCATTGACGTCAGTGTTTAGACGTGAACGTCGAAATAAAAGTATAAACTGACCAGAAACTCTTCTCTCGGTTGCAGTCATCTTCCCGTCATTGAACCTCAGTGAGTGCAATGACTTTCTGTCTCTCAGTACTGCACAGGTGTGATGTCTCCACTGCCCAGATTGAGGGTTTACGACGTATTGTGGCAGTATCTTCCAGCCTTCTGTAGCGACCATCTTCAAGGCTTCTAGAACGAATGCCAGCTCAGTATCTGTCGTAAAGAAGGGTAGAGACACTCTGCAGAACCCAGGTCTTAAGTGTTCATTGTAGATCGGCACTTCTGGAGCTTTCACATCACTCATTTTCCTCACCCGAGCGACTTCTTTTTGTCTGTAAGATAAATTCCATTGATAAATACGAGCGTGCTGATATTTTATGAGCGCGCAAATTATTCGGCCCTGAGATACAATTAAAAGATTTGTATTATACACGCGCATAGCCCAAATGTTTGTGGTTCTAAAAATACAGGCGACGTTCATGAAGTTTTGTCAATTCGTATGCTAATACCTAAATGAATTCGTTGGAAATATACCAATGATCGGTTGGTGCTGAATTAAAATTAACTTTCCTGTTCTTTTATTACGTAAGGCATTTAACCAATTTCTGACCCCTACGTAAGAAAAAATAAGACTTGAATGAACACCACGCCCCCCTCCCTTTGAATCTTACGTAAGATTAGTACCTACCAATATTGCAAAGAAAAAATAGCAATTTTTTTTAAGCTTGTAATTTTCTCTTACTTTTGTGATCTTATGTAAGAATAATCTAGACTCCTCCCACCCCCATGTAAGAAAAAATAAGGCTTGTTTGGAACCCCTCCCCCCTCAAATCGTCTTACGTAATAAATGAATAGCCCCTTAAATATTACGACAAGTGTGACAAGACGATAATTAAAACCATTTTATGATCATTCGTAACATTCATTTCTAGTGGGTTGAAACAGAACATGCTTACCACACTTGAAATTACCAGTTTTACTTATTTTCCCATAATAATTCTCACAATCAATTGAGCCTTGAATTTTTATTGGCGCCGTAATTTTTTAGTTATCCCAATATACTCACGCTTCGACATCTAATAGTTTTTCATATTCTCGTAGCAGTTGATCGTCAATCCCAAGGATATCAGAGCCGTAGTTCAGGTTGCTGGAGAGTCCCCCTCTCGCTTGGATGCCAAAGACATCATTTAGGACTGCACAGATGAAGTTGTGGTGCAGGAAGGTTCCTCGTGGGTGTTTCACCATCAGAGAGAAGATGGGGAGTCTCCTCACAGTTGGAGACAGGTTCCCCAGAAGAATCAGCTCCGGAATATTCTTTATGTGAGAGATAACTTGCCTGGAACAAAAGACGTTCAGAATCAACACAAATATTTCGTTTCTATCGTAAGCACAGATTATAGGTGTCCAAAGGCCATTGTCCTAATAATCCCCAGCTTCTGTTTACGCAAGTAATTTGTGTAAATACACGTAGACATAAATTGAATTATATCGGTTTTAACAAGGCGTTTGTTGTCGTTTCATATTATGGAATTTCCGGAATTTACTTTGAGCTATAAGGTTTCATAGGCGAATATGTTGCTGTATGAATATTGTATTACCTAAACAATGTGTAACTGAATTAATGCACATTAAGAAAGTTGTTTGTTCAGAATCGTTTACTGAATTGATTTCTGTAATTGGTGGTTATGGTGTACGTAAATTACAGTCAGACCTCCGTAATACAGCCAAAACAAACCAAAATGGACGAAGTACCTACTACGGTAGACCTTTATACGTGTGCGATTGTGTGCGTGCAAAGATTTGTAATATGACCACAATGTTCTCGCACAATAAGTATACCTAACTAATTTAATAGATAAACAATGTTTTATACATAATAGTAAAATATCAGTGTGTAAGTATCATGATTACAACATACATAAAATTCTAATGGGGGTGTTTGATGGTGTACATTGATTCCGAGACAAGTTGTATATATGTATAGCTATAATATCTGATACATCTGACCAGAATGTGTGTGACACGTTCAGTATGACACCTTCTAGACAAGCACATGATACAGAAACGTGACAATAGCACGCAATAAATCTCAGTGACAATAAAACAATCTGCGTAATACCATCATCATATTCATCACTCATGCTAAACAATTTAATCAATTCATGGGTCCACGTTACACCTAACGTGGTTACATGGCTCCGTTCAGCCATCTATTAGGTACCAAGTAGAAATCACTTATACAGACTAAACGTTAATTATATCTGCATAAGCCGTCAATTAGCACATAAATTGCCATGCCAAGGCCTCACTGGGACCGCAGCAATAAAAGGTAGAAATCAATAAGGCTATTGTAGTAGATTTCGCTGCTGACATGCTGGGTTTATGACAAATATGTAGGGCACTTCTTGCTTTACTCTTTTTTTTTTCGTTATGCTCATTATGTATGTTAAGAAGATGGAAGTCTACTTTAAGCTAGGTAACTCTTCTTTCTAGGGGTTTCCTACAAGTTGTCTTTTCATAGATCATTCGATAGATAATTTTTCTTGTCCTACCTCCATATAAACATTCGTACTACTTCATCACTACATATTATAAAACAGTCCCCCCAGCCGCGTCTGTCTGTTTGAATGAAAAAATATTTTTGCATCTAATAGTCCAATTCTTGAGGAAGGTATATAACATAAATAGGTATATATGCTAATTAACATCACGCTTCCTAAGGAGACATGTAAAGAAAATCGGCGATGCGATGCGACGCGATGGGTTGGGGGCCGAATGAGTAAGTTTTATAAAAATGTGGCTGTTATTTTAGTACATTGTGTATCTAACGATTTCCACGCGAGCGAAGTCGCGGACATAAGCTAGTTGCTTTATATTTTTGACTTGTTAGTGTGCTTGGCAACTTCTTAATTATCAATAAAATTATTATCAACCTTCACATCTCCTGAACCAAGCTAAAGATCTATATGTTTACGAAATATGTCATTACTACTGACCCACTGATTTCTACGAGTTGCCAACTGATAAGCATACGGAATTACGGATATATACAGCGATGACTCTACTTTGTCAATACCTACATTTTGTTTTAAATGTTAAATAGTGAGCGCTGTTTTAAAAATTCAGTTGGTAACTGTTATCAACCGCTTTTGAAGCTGTAGGTGAATCAAGAGACATCTTTTCATTTGACTTTTTCAAAGCATGATAAAATCTGCTCAAGAGTTGTTCGTTAGGACTGTAGTTACCTAAATCACAAAGCTTCATATTGTCCAACATTAGACGTCTCAAAAACGGTATAGGAAAATATCGTGAGGAAACCGGCATGTCTAAAATCAAAAATTCGAAGACATACGACATCCGCCAACCCGCACTGGGCACGCGTGGTGGATTATGGCCCACTACCTCTTACAGAGAGAGGCCAAGGTACCAGCAGTGGGAACATTATACTAGACGTCTTTAGGCTGAATGATGTTGATGACGATGATGATACAAAAATCAAGGCTAAAATTGACTTTGCACCTACAGATTCTGTTTCAACCAAAAATATACTGTCATTATCGTAAATAACGATACATGCTCCAAGTAAAGCATCTTCCACCAACTGAGCCAAATCTAAAACAATTCAAAAGCTACATAATTATTCTATTTCCATACTACTACGTTCTTACAATTGCATACACTTTAACGTCACTGAGCAGGAAATAGGTACCGATACGAACAGTATTGATATACTATTGACGGCAAACGGAAGTACACCGGCAAGACTAACCTGCCGCGAATGAATACAGCTCATTGTTGATGCACTATATTAATTTAAAATAAGCCGTCAACCTTGAACTCGACGAACTATCACCTCGATTTGTATTCAAAATAGTCGGAAGATAACATGTGTGGTGGTCGCGAAGGTGAAGGTTGTATCTATTGTTTGTATAAATTCGTTTCAAGTTTTGATCATTACATTTTGCTTCAATAAAACCAATGAATGAGTAATGATGATATTACAAGCGATAGAAAAGACCAAACAGCTAATGACGTAATAAATGACTTCATTTTCGCTAACACGTTTTCTTTACGACCCACAATGAAACGTGCAAACTTTATGATCTACAGTACAGCAGTAGGTCAAACGAAAGATAGTTTGTCAATTTTATGACGACCATTCAAAAGAAAAGGAAGTAATACGAAAATGGTATATATGGGTCACTTTATGGACAATATGACAATCAATTCAGTTGGCAAGTTATGTGGGACAGCACTTGAAATTGCCCGAAACTAGGACACGTCCTATAATGGAACAAATGATCGTGACACTGGATCTTTGTAAGTTAACTGTTAAGACAAATATGATAAAGTCAATTTATATGAATCATACTAAAATTATAAAGAGGGAAGTATCGATAGAACATCATGCAACACAGAATTTGCAAATTATATCATATGTAGTAGTAGTATTAAAAATAAGGTATTTGATGTAAAGCATCCCGGTCAAGGAAGTCTTAAAAAATAACTTTTATCGTACAATTTCATAGAACTTTCATAAATCATGGCCATAAAACCATCGAAATCTTCTGGAATATAGGTACTTAGTTCAAAAAAGATCGTTCCAAACTAGGAAATTGAGGTCGGTGAAGACATAAAACTATCTTTGGATGTGAATATTCGAATGGATACGGATCCCAAGACTACCATATCAAGCTAATGTTTGGACTCTTGCCAAACGCTTACTAATAGCGAAACTTTAAGCCCTTAGCTCTAACTTAAACACGTTCTGTAGTTCGATAGTATCACAATTGGTGATATTTTAAGTTAATTCTATTAATAACAATACTTCTTTAACGTCAGGGACTGAAGTTTGATCTGTATCTTTTACAACTAATAAGAATTTTAAATGTTCTAATTACTGTTGTAATTATTAATTGTGTTAATTAGTTTTAAACCACAACAACAACAATAATTAACAACAGGCAACTATAATTTTGCTGCGCCCTGACAGGGTCTACAACGGCTCTTAGCTATAAGCCTTTTGTGAACATCTTTATACCTTGTGGAATGTAAATAAACGAATATGAATATGAGGTCACCGCCATCACCACCATGGTCAATCTTTTATACATTTTTATTGAACCATCTCATATTTTCCCTCAAAAATTGAAACCACTGTTCACTTGTTCAGATTTTTCCATTTACGTAAGCTAAATAAATGTCAAGTAGAATTTTTCTGAACAAATAGTTGAAGTCGGAGATTCTCTAGAGATTTCTTTATTGAATTCGTTCTGAACAGATGACGTGCTTGGACAAAGGTTGAGCTGACGCATCCCACACTGCTTTAACTCCATTTGTATTCAAATCAGACTGGAAGTAGGGCATTATGTACGCGTCCACACATTTAAATAAGCTCATCTATTGCATATTAAAATGTCTAACTACAACGCAAATGATATTGGTAAGACATCAAATGGTTTTCGCAAATGGAGACTGAACATAGAAGTGTCTTAGAGCGTAACAAGTATGTGTTTACAGAATTATAATCATTAAAATAATCAATACAACTCTCTAAGTTCATATAGTCCTATTGAATGACTATTTCATGAAATAGCAATAATATAATTCTGTAAATACATACGTGTTACGGTCGCGAATCATATTTTGTTCAACATACTCGTACATCTTGACACTGACATGTACATTGCAAAAAAGTAAGAAAATTTTAATTCCGCGGATTACCTAGCGCATCCCCCATAAAGCTGATAAGAAATATGTATAATTCATGCTGCGGTAATGAACTTACTAAATGTTTTCAATGAAAATTCCTTGTCAAGTGCCGGAGTTAGCATCACCTTTGACTTTTCTGACTTGGTCTTCACCATACGGTAAGCATACACAGTTATCTTCAGTTTTATTTACGTTACCATGACCACCGTCTAAAATTAACTTCATTCAGGCTCCGAGAAAGAAAACACAGCAATATTTCAGTTTAACAGCGGCAGTACGTAAACAATTGGCCCACATCGGCTTTACCAATGAAAAAGTACGTTGCGGATGGCCTCGCACGAGCCAATAAACTTAGCATTTACGATGCTACCGGGATAGGGTTGCCTTGCAAGTACTTGCAACTTTAGCGACCCCTGTTGGTGGACGAGAGTTATGGCCTTAATTAGCGGGCTAAATGGGCAACTTTCTTGTCCATCCACCCTGGTAATTTTCACTGTTAGATGGAGGAACGTATCTATTCGGATTATGTTCTTGGGCGATCAATTTTCGGGTCGCTGCTTGTCCTATCGCATTAGTTATTGTTTCGTCTTCTTTCGTCTTATCCAAATTATGGAACACTCTTTTCAGGCTTCGTGTTGATGATTCATAATGATTGGAAGTTTGAACTTCTCAATAAATATGCTCTCTCTGATATTTGACATCGATTTCAGATGATAACTGTGCCACTGCATAGAAATCACCTTTCCTTATAAAAAGAAAAGAGACTGCATAATCAGCCTATAATGTTCCCACTGCTGGGACACAGGCCACTTATCGATGAGAGCGAGTGGGCCGTAATCCACCACGCGGGCCCAGTGCGGGTTGGTAGATATCACGTCTTCGAATTTCTGGTCATAGGACATGCCGGTGTCCTCACGATGTTTTCCTTCGCTGTTTTGAGAGCAGTGATAATGAAATACATAATTGACACAAAGTAAAGCGCCTGTCTGGGATCGAACGACCTACAACTTTAACTCGTAAGTCGCGACCGTTACCACTGGGCCACCACTGCTCTCTAAAGAGAGAAAATAGAGACTGACCCACTGGTCCCATTTCAGGTCCATTTTTAATAATATTTTTTATCCAAAACAAAAAAAAAGACATGATGAAAATTGCTGTCTGCAAATTGGCAACCCTACCCCGGGTTCTGGGGACTACCGAGCACGGGTACGCTGAGCCAACTATACGGAGGCGCTTCCATTTAGGAACAATAACCTTGTTACCAGCATTTCGGTGTAAGCTTACCTAGCCGCGCCGGCGCCCGAGAATATGGTGCACCTTTAATATTATGAGATAATAATGTTTTATGTTTCTCTATTCTTTCGGACTAATAGGGAAATGTATATTTTTACGCAAGAACATAAATATGTATCATTTTATATTTTTTGTTCTTTTAAAACAATTTCCAGTAACGCTACCAGGGAATCATTCGTTAAAGAAGACTTGGGTTACGAGTCAATGCTGCTGTACCTATAGAAGTATTAGAAATGAAAGGTTTATTTGATCTTGAAAATATTCAGAGTAAAAGATTAGTAATAAATTAAGTTCAAGTAAAAATATGTTCAAAGATTGATGTCATAACCTCGTAACTGAACATTATTGTATCATACACAGCCGGATAGACTTGTCTTGAATTATCACCAATCCAGCTGTCAACCAAGATAATATAAACTTGGAGTAACTTTTGTGACAGCCATTTTTATTCTGGAGTTCAGCCGGTCGATTCTACAACATATCATCGTGAAAACTGAAGCGAAGTGAACTTGAAATTAGCTGTCATTCCACCTGATGGAGGTAACAACACGGCGGAATTATTGACAGCTCACTTCACCTAAGTCTTCACGGTGAAATTTTTACAGAATAGATCAACTGAACTCCAGAATAAAAAACAGCTGTCAACTCCCACAATATTATCCCAAGTTATAATTATCGTGGTCGACAGCTGGTTCGATGATAATTCAATACAAGTTCATTCGGCTGTGTATGATACGAATATTTCCAGTTAGAAAGTTAGAACATCGACATCTTTAAAGATACATATTTTAATATTAACACAATTATTCGAAGTTCCAGCGTATTTCTCCAAACTTTTAACAAAACTCATAAAATATCTCGGTTCTCACTATTACGACCTACCTACATGTTCCGCTTTTATATCAGCTGATAGACACGCATTCTATTTCTTAACCAACGCGGAAGATATCTTTTCATTTTAAAGATTTATTGCGAAAATATTTATATTAGTTTTCTTACAGTTTATTACAGCAGCGCAGTTTTTTTTGTATGTACCTAACACAAAATCAAGCGAGTCCAAAGTTAAAAGAAAATCAGACCCGCTATAAAAGATAGCTATACTTGACAGTGAATAATATTAGATCAGCAAATATATAATGTACTATTGTCTACATTTCTTTTTCACGTCTTTTCGCAGGTCTGCTGGAAGTTTCTCAACAAATAAGCAGTACCTTTGTACTCAAATTATAATTATGTCGTATCCCTGTGTATTTTACTGTGTCTAGATAAATAACAAAATAAATAAATGAGTATAGTAGGAATTTTAAAATAAATAAACGAGTATAGTAGGAATTTTAAAATAAATAAACGAGTATAGTTTTTAAATTTTTTCGCAGGTCTGCTGGAAGTTTCTCAACAAATAAGCAGTACCTTTGTACTCAAATTATAATTATGTCGTATCCCTGTGTATTTTACTGTGTCTAAATAAATAATAAAATAAATAAATGAGTATAGTAGGAATTTTAAAATAAATAAACGAGTATAATAGGAATTTTTAAAATAAATAAATGTGTATAGTCGAAGATTGTTCTAAAATAATAAAAACCTCATTAGGTTGCTCTTTGAAATGACTAGGAAAGAACTTGGGTCAAAAAACGAGAGTACCGATTTATCAAAGAACAACGCCTACCTAATATAACTTTTTACACGCTAACTAGTCATATAATGCGTACCATAAAGGTCTTATTAACAGCATCGAGATGACGACAGCATACCAACTGATTTGTTTTTAGAGTATTTTGTACCAGATATTTACACATGTAGACCAGCATAACACATGTAATTTTTGATATCAGTAGTCGGCACCACTCGATCACACAATGTCATGATAGGTAATGGCAGCGAAACCCAACACCGTACAAACATACATTACGTCATCGCTTGCTCAGAACTCAGCCCCTTGTACTCACTACCCTTGATAGATTTATATGATAGATAAGTACATCTATAGGAAACTAAATAGGGATATAGGAATTTGATTACTCGCTATTTTGCTGTGTGCTATACGATCTGCATACATGGTTTTGTTCAAATCAACTTTATAAAAGGCTTTGAACACTTTGCTCTAAAACATTTTGATCGCGTAGGTATTGTGTATTGTACTTTTCTATGAATCAGATAACCGACGAAAAATGTCCCTGCCACACTGTGTTATTTTATCCCATGCTGCATCAACACTGTTGGACAAAGGCCTCACTCCATTTTCTCTACTTCTAAAGCCTGTTTGCTGTTCCAATCTTTTATGAAGTAGCCTAGTTTATCTCTCCATGGCTTATAAGCATTATTTAACGCGGTCCGTCTAGTCTGCTGCTAAAGATGGGTGTTCATTTAATAGCCTAACATAGTAAAACCGTTGTCAGAATCCTTTAATAACAGTCTTGTCAGAAAAAAACGATGCAATTTGGTTCGCAGCAGTCACAAAACAGTTGTAAATGTTATAAAAATAAATAGTAACGAGCTTCCCGGCGCCGTGAAAGTTAAACACGCTGCGGAACAAACAGACAAATAATCGTAGGTACACGCTTCCAGTTTATTACGAGTGTGAGTTACGATGCGTTTGGCATTGATATCACAACGCAAAAATTATATGGAAAAGTTCTGTAAAGATTCTTAACGAACGAGACATGTGTAGCGCTTAAACATGTGGCTTTGTGACTGCATTACCGATATAGTTAAGATAGCAAAGGTTTTAAATAACCCTATGCCAAATCTTAAGGTGCACAAAGAAAAACATATCACAAACTGTATGGAGACATTTTTCAATGAACCATTAGATACTACATTTAGGGCAGCATTTTGAAAACCAAATCTGGGCACTTAGTGTAACAATTGCAGTTTTTGACTTTGGACTAACCAAAAACGGTGTAATCCCCCATAATTTGTTTATATTTACTACGTAATTGCTTCTGCATCCGACAATGTAAAATATACGAAACGTAAACGACATTTTGATATACATTAAAATGTACGTTAACATCCCATAAATGTACATTTTTATGTTGTATCATGTTAAACGAAGCGGAAACTATTAATTATGTTATGTTATTAGCAACCATGTTTAAAATGCATGTGATGTGTTTTCCTTAAGGACTGGACTTTGAACTTCGCTATGATAAAGCACTGCAAATTATGACCATTATATAAATACTAGCTGAGCCCCGCGGTTTCACCCGCATAAGTTTCGATCCCGTGGGAATATCAGGATAAAAAGTATCCTATATGTTAAGCCTGGTTATAAACCATCTGTGAGCCAAATTTCAGCCAAATCCGTTCAGTAGTTTTTCCGTGAAAGAGTAACAAACATCCATCCATCCAAACTTTCACATTTATAATATTAGTAGGAATAGTCGGGAAAAGGCTAGGCATATGATGATGACCTAGGACTGTAACACAGCACAGGGGGGGCCATAACGAAATCTTATAGATTTCCTGACTCCTGAGCTAGAATGACCTATATTTTATGGGTTTGTATACTTCTGTCTAATACGCAATAAAGCGGTCAAAATAGACGTGTTTAGGTGATGTTGAGCTTGTGACGTGTAGGTAGTTTATTAATTAACCTTATGATCATATAGAATATGATCTTTCTGGTTAGAAAGGGGGTGACTACCGAGACGACGACTAATAGAGAAGTATGGAAGGACAAGACATGTTGCGCCGACCCCAAATAAATTGGAAAAGGGCAGGAGAATGTTAATGATGAATACGATATGAGGTTACCATAGATTTGGTAAGAAATAAAACGTGCTTCGTATCCCGAAATCCCGGATTGAAAACAAACGAAAACACTATTTTTATCATCAAAATAGTCTGAAAGCAATCATATTATACAACACAGTTCACCGTCCTAAAATTGGCCAAAATTTATAGCAATGGACTCATTACAAATGAGAATAGCGTCTCCGTTATATTAAATAACTAGCAAATAAGATATGAATCATAAAAGCCGACTGTTATTGTTATTGTCACATGTCATTTTTCCTTTGATATGCGAAATTACTATGTCATCATATAATTCTATCATGCGATCCGATATCTGCCGTGGCCGTGTCTTAAAGTCATTGAACGAGATATTTCAGTTCTGGGGCAAGAATAAAATGTATTGACATTTCAATATGACTGTGAAATTATATGTTTTTTTTAATGTTCACCCCGATTACAGGCTTTAATTGGGGTAAACATTTAATTACTAGGAATTGCTTTTTCACTCAATGAGCCAGAAATCAGCACGAGATACATAGGCCAACCAGATCCACCGCCCATTGTGTCACCCCTTGTACAATTTCTACATTTATATCTGTAATTTCTATGGTGTAAATAATAAAGAGTATTCTATATGTATTTTATTTTTCCATCCATCATAATATTTATTTATTTAATACTTCAAGCACATACATGTCCAGGGCGGAAAAAGAAAGGAATAAATTTAATAAAGTTTTCCAAGGACATAATTCTACTAAGAATCGCTTGTTCGATATATTAGTTCTAGTATTCCTAGAAACTGCAGAACATCAGTCATTACAGCGAAATCCTGATCAGGTTACGCCGCTTGGCAGCACAAAGGGTCTAACCATCCGATACGATTTATAATTGATGAATTTAGATATGTATAATTATATCGCACCCACCACGGAAGCATGGCACAATAGAGAGGAGACCTATAATCAGCACAACAGTGGGAAGAACAAGGCTGCCAATTATCATGATACTGCAATATATGTCTGATTTATGCATTCACGAGACAGGGAATACTCGTGATTATCAGCAAATGTCTTCATATCTAGTTTTACTCTGCACGAGACCGTAATTTGACCTCTACAACATATAGGCTAAGTTTTTGCAGTAAGATGTTATCATCAGACATGCACGTGGATTGAATATCAAGGAACAAAGATGACATTGTTAGATTTCTCAGTAAAATAACCCTAAACTGTACTGTGTGGTTACGTCATGCATCTGCGGAGTGGTGACCTTAAGATGTTAGGAAGGTATCCAGATGTATAGACAAGGACTCATTGATTACAGATTAGGTATTGTTGCTGAATTAAATCATTTATAAAGGTTTGAAGATAAAAGTGGATCACATGGTGACATTTGAAAATCGACATTGTTTTCCGACATTGTTTTGTAGTTTTTCTTAGGATTAGTGGTGACAGTGGCCGGTTCCTTAGTCCAAGTTTCATCTAAAGCGATGTCTGTGCTTCGATTTTTTGCAAAGATAATTATTATTTCTAAAATCAAAGCATTCAAATAAAGCCGCGGGCAGAAGCTACTATACATACTAAAATGAATGTGAGATTAGTAGGTAGTATTTTAAATATAAGATCCCAAAACGGGTAATCAAGGTGATGTAGATGACCTTTCTCCGATTACTAATCCGGATACCGGAAACGACCGGACCAGCAATAGACTTGAAAATAAACTAACTTCTAGATATAAACATAGCACTATTATCCTTAACAATAAAACTAAAAAGAGACCGGAAATATTCAGGAAAGAAGAAATAAAGTGAGCAGTTAAATATAGCAATGACGCATTTAAGTTCAAAGGTGGCAATAATGCAAAGTTATGACAATTGCCAGCCTATCCTCGGGCAATGAAGTCATATGGGTCTACTGGGTGAATTGTTCGTGAACTTGTTAGTCTTGTGTGGTCTGTGGGATGATAATTATATTGTGAGTTTTTTCGATCACAGCAGTTGTATTTTCTTTTCTGTGGTTTGTGTATGGGCTTATTAATATGTAGGCCACTATAATAGGCTACGGTTTTAACATCTGCTCAGCATAAAAGCTTTTGTGGGCGAATTTGGAGGCTATCTTTTGTAGCCATGACCGTGAGAAAGCTCTTATATATGGCCAACTTTTAACTCTAATGTTTTGCCATAGCTAGGAAAAAAAATGCTATATATAAATTTTTGCCATTGTGATTTTTCATTGAACTATCGAGTGAACGAACTGAAAAGTCATTTCTCCTTTCCATTAACATTGCGAACACGGACGCTCGTCGCCACATAGCAACTTGTTCTATTTCAGGCGTCAGTTCCTCTGACCCATTTACCGGCTTTCGAGGGCAGTGCTGCAATGACCCGGATTCGATGCCCGTGCTACGCTCGTACGTGGACATTTGCGGAAATGCGAATTCGAGACGATAGCCTTGCGCAATTATGTTGCTTTTATATTATTTTGTTTGATTTTCCTTGGATATGGTTTGATGGCAGCTTAGTTTTGTATGCCTAATATGCCATTAATTTTGGTCGTGATTAGATTCCCGGTAAAGAGATACAAAATAAAGCAGAATAAAAAGATCTATTTGTTGAGATTAGTTTTGAATTTATACCAATTAATAATATCAAACACAAAATTGAAAGAGAAGTATTTCTGTTACTTCTCTTTCAATTTTATGTTTCCATAATCTGCCAAAGCAGAAATAAATGAAATCCTTTTTACTGATACACATAGGTCCAAAAGAAATGCTACAACAGCGCTTACAAACATCAATTCTTACAATATTAATACGTCTAAATTACATCACCAGGGCACTATAATAATAATAGCCTCTAATCATCCGCAGTCTATGATGGATTCGCAGAACGGGGTTGGGTTAAATTATCGGTAAGTGTTCAGTCAATTGGTTCTTCCCATCGGAAAGCGTTCAATGCTGAGTTAGGAAGCGAAGTATTTGGTCATCCGGCAACGCTTCCTCTGATGCTCTCAAGAAAATGAGTTTTATATGAAAATCAGTTTATGTATTCACATATTTAATATTCATGAATAGATATACCATGAGATGTTGCATCGATATTTTATATGTCTAAACCACAGCTTGTGCGTTTTTATTGTCATATTTTATGAAATGGAAATGTGATCAGCTAACTAAACAAATACCTGGAGCCGAAATTGCCAATTTAAAGAAACATAGTATAAGTAAGCAACTGTAACACCATATACTGCAACATCCAACACCTAAAGACGAATGGGTCACGTGAAATTGAGAAGGCGCCAAGCGTAGAAAAAAGCGGTGCCGACTCACACTGCAAACAAATCGTTTTGGCGAGGGGACTGCGCCAACATTGTTCACATTCACTCCGTGAGTGTTTTGAAACGGGTCATGTTTATTTAAAAACGTATTATCGTAAGTTTTATATTAAAACGAGGATGCTTCGTTATCGTCTACCAATGTTATGTTTCAATGAACTCGTTTTTCTCATTCACATTTTTGCCGGGACTATAACAAACCAAAATCCTTTATAAAAACAAGTCCGTAAATAAATCAGCTTTCTCAAAGTTCTAGACTCTTCACAGTGATCATAATTATCTAGATTAAGGCGGTTGTAAGGACATAACTAGAAATAACAATATTTAATTATAATAACGAGTTAGTAATAAGTTAGGATAAGAGTTTAGATAAATGTACAGACGCCAGCAGGTCAAGCTACCCGAAACTGTCAAATTTTCCCAATCAACCTTTAACCTTAATGCTTTAGCGATAAAGTTGAAAATCTATTAAAGAAATTTGACAGATTGTAGTAGCTTGATGTGCTGGCGTCTGTACACTATCGCAATAGGTGTCCCTGTAAGGATAGATGTAAGTTTAGAAAAAAAAAAAAATACAACTATTGTGTAACCTAAAGTTTAACATATTATAAAAATATCTTCCATAAAGCTTTTTATAATCCGTGCCGGACGGCGCATAAGTGTTCCACGCGCGCCTCAAAGAGTTGTCAGCATAATTTGAGGGACCCCTTAGGGCCGAAGCCTGCCGGGTCAGCGGGATTGTCCGAAAGGGTTACCGCTACCCCGGAACATAAAGGGCAAAGGAAGGAACATGGGTCGGTTTTAGTCAGTAAGAGTCTGACACTACCTTCCGCTCCACCCAGAGCGGGAGGGGTCATTTGATGGTTTCCCATCCGGAGAAAAAAAAAGCCTTTTATAATGGCAAAGTTGTTTAAATACTAAAAACTTGTTTTTAATTAAAACTGTTGTTGGGAAAAAAACATTGCTTTATTCCTATACAATGCGGAAGGAAAAAATGTCTTGTCTACGTATAAAATATCACAGACAAAGCAATAGATATCGCAAACCGATAATAACATGAATGAATATCACATTAATGTTATACACAGGCATTCGCATTTATCAAGCATTTGAAACTTCAAATGAAACACTATTAAATATAGTTTAAATGTTAAATAATGTTTCAACTTACATAGTGGCGAAAGCTTGTTAATCGAACAGAACATTATTGTTTGCATATCAGATACTTGCGTCATCAGGGATAGATGTATTACTTTTTATCTTAATAGCTTTAGAAAAGTTTTCCACAGGGAGCCATCTTGGGGTCAATGCTATTTAATGTTTGGCAGATCAAATTACAATTGCAGTGTGATGTTATAATGCTCATTAGATAAAATACTTCCTTTTGGATGGAAAGTTCTCGGAAGGAGATACCCAACACGATACAAAGGTCCAGAAATTAATGAGATAATATCTATCATTAATCCATGGTATCAGGTTGCGAGTCTGAGTCTGTGCTCCAAAGCTTGTAAATTTTCCCTCTATATCTAAAAGTTGTAATGCTTGATTATGAAATGGTACTGAAATAATTTGCAATTTATATTCGAGTCCCGGAAGCCGCAGTGAAATAAAAACTGCGGTAAAGCAACTAGACCAGCTTTTAACGGGAATAGTGCCAAACTAGACGGCGGTAGTAAAGTCTATTTGTCTTCAAAATTGTCCGTCCCGTGAGGAGCATTACGAAATATTTGGCATGAAGAAAACTAAAACAGGGACGTTTTGGGTTCTTTATTTCCTGAATTGCGAGTTGCCAACATATCAGTAGCCCTCGGAACTACTGACTTCCAAACAGTTTTGGCGTCAGACTAAAGATTGAGACAAGATAGCAAACAGTCATTACTTCATTAGCTATGACAAAATTTCGAATCAGTATGTTTAGGTTAGATAAAGCTATCCTTAGAAACTAATAAACACAAGCCTTCATTATTCACTCTTACAGAATTAATAATATTTTCCGTTATAATAAACTTCACACAGCATGATCAATATCTTCAATAGTTCACCTCACAAAAGATCCAACAGTAAAGAAACTTCCAGCAGAAGCAGTGGTCCTACTTATATGCAACTTCATAAATAGTTATAGTCTGACAGCAACTCTGCATGGATGACGCACGAGCTTGAGTTGAGACTCGGCGCCTTCCGCGCTCATGAAATAACTACTGGAGAAACTATACATATTTTGTATGAGATTTTGGTGTACGAGTATGTTGAAAACTATTGATTAACCTTCATACGACAGGGGTAGAATCGTGGAGACTGGAACAGTCAAAGAGAGCCGGTAGTGAATGAAGTTGGTTTGTGGACAATGACGGTTGTAGTACTGCTGATTGAAACTGACCTCAGATGATTATAGAAGATGACAAAGATGATTGTTTGAAAGTTATCTAAACAGTAGATTGTGACATGAAACAAGATCCTTTTTAGGAGTCCAAAGACAAATAGCAAAAGTGGTACCTTTTTAATTTTCCCTACCTCAACATGTCTTAACACTTGAGCAGTATTAAAATAGACAAAAAGTGATCTCGATAAAACCATTATCTAAATCAACATCTTATTTAAAGAGACCTTGACATTGCGAATCTTTAAACCCATCAATGGCGCCTAACATACGTGACACATATAAAATTATAGTTTAAAATCTTCCGTTGAAACAATCATTTCAATAATAACGCCATCAATATTAGATAATTGTATGTAAATATATGTATACAGGTAGAGAAACAAACAACACCATAAAATGATGAAGTTATAAACGTATACAATGAATATTGGCACATTGTAAGTATAGAATTCATAAGCTATTCACTGAGTTGCTTCAGGTAGAAAACTCCATTAGGTACTTTCCAAGTAGCTTTGTTAGTAGCAAAGACAAGTATAGAATTATTATTAATCACAAAGATGAATGCCAAAGCATTATATGCACTGACTATATAAAGAAACAGTATGCATAATTTTATTGTGTCCTTACTGCGATCACTAAACCCTTTGCTAAAATAAATCTATACTAATATAAAGATGTTTATTTTGTTTATTTGAACACGCTAATCTTTGGAACCACCAGTCGGGTTCCAATTTTTTTTTTCATTTATATAGCCCATTTCTTGAGAAAAGCAATAAGCTATTTTACATCACGCTATGACCCTAAGGAGCCGAGTGAAAAGAACAAAATCAGACAGAACGCTTAGCGAAAACGAAGTGATAGCGCGGGCAGGTATTGCGGTGCGACGGAGTGGGTTCCGTCGGGACCAAGAAATTTCACTCGGACGAAGACACGGGCAGAAGCTAGTAATTGATAAAGCAAAAGTCTTGGCTATTGTTAATGACGTCTATGTTCAGGCATCATATAATTTTTTCGGGGTTATCGTGATTATGAATGTAAGAATCAGAGGAACACACAAATAGGTTCACGACTAGAACGTGTTGTCTAGAAGTTTGGATACACGCCACGAAGACAGTGTTTTAGAAATTAAAATAAATATTGTATAATAATATTTTATGAATGAATAATCGTCTTGCTGACAAATTGTTACAATTTTCACATCCGGCATCCAATATACAGTTTTATATTGGGACGATATGTTTGTTTGGTATTTACAAAAATAAGGAAATGGCGTTGGCGAGCTGGATAAAACCAACTACCAGTGCTCCACATTAGCCCTGGCTCGCAAGCACTGGAAGTCAGACCTTTGCCCAACAGTGCGATGATACAAGCTAACATTAACAGTAGCAGTACTTCTAGTCACTGAATTCACGCAAACAGTTCGACAATTCTGATCAACGGACATAATAGGATTAAGTATCGAAATCCCCAAAAATGATAATCGAGTTTATAGATAAAAGCTATGTCAACTTGAGAACGATACAGTCGAACTCATTACGAAGGAACAGATAAAGTTAGACAAAGCAGAAATTGTGGACCTGCCATTGTACAGACGAACAAATCTTTGTCCTTTGTCCTTAGGGCTTTGAACTCACGAATTTATAGATATCTATAAACTTTCATCTATATTGTCTTCAACAAATATAACCAACCTTACGCCTTAACTCCTGGATAGGAAAGGCCTGCGCCTGATGACGGGGACCATCACGGGATACTGCTAACTGAACAAACACTTTGACACGATAGGCATAACGGACAGCCCCTGCAGAGCTTGCATGGAGGCTGATGAAACCGTCGCGCATGTGCTCTTTGAGTGCACAGGCGTCACCCAGATTAGGTCGGAAACCCTCGGGACACCAAGATCTTACACAGATGTTCTCCACAGACCAAGAGACTTAATAAGCTTCTGGAGGGAGGTGGGCTGGTTGGAATAACCACCGCCGGCCGCCATGGCCCACGTACAATGGTCCACCTGAAGGAATAAGTGCGGAAACCAAACCCGTAACATAGAACATAGAATATAACCAACCTTAAAACTTTATAGGAATAATCTTGAAGATTATCCTGAAGACAATTACGAGTATAGGAGCTCGTATCTTAATAGCAGTAGCTTAATAGTCTATATTTGTGGCCGGTTATCCTTTCTTTTATAGCCGGAATGTGAGTGCAGAAGAAGAGAGTGTGAGTGAGAGTGAAGAAGTTTGGTTTAATAAATAATGATATCATAATCATTACATTGTTCCCACTGCTGGAACACAGGCGTCCTCTCTTCGAGGAGTGGGCTGTAATCTAACATGCGGGGCCAGTGCGGGTTGGTAGATGTCACATGAATAGCATAGAATAGAATTTTAATTTTTGCAAATATATTTTGTAAATACACACGATAGTTGTTATAATATAATTATCAAGGCTCGGCTATATTTTACCATTCGGCTTGCAAACATGTCTTCGATTTTTTGGTTCTAGGACACGCGGGTTTCTTTACGATGTTTTCCTTCACCGTTTAGAGAGCAGTGGTGATGAAATTATTTACAGAAAGTAAAGCCTGCCTGGGTTCGAATCCACGACCTACAACTCGTAAGTCGGGGCCGTTACCACTGGGCCTCCGCTGCTCTCAATAATATAGCAAATAGTATGTCAATAATATAGCAAATAGTGTGTCAATAATATAGCAAATAGTATGTCAATAATATACCAAATAGTGTGTCAATAATATAGCAAATAGTATGTCAATAATATAGCAAATAGTATGTCAATAATATAGCAAATAGTATGTCAATAATATAGCAAATAGTATGTCAATAATATAGCAAATAGTATGTCAATAATATAGCAAATAGTATGGCAATAATATAGCAAATAGTGTGTCAATAATATAGCAAATAGTATGTCAATAATATAGCAAATAGTGCGTCAATAATATAGCAAATAGTATGTCAAAGATTTCATTAAATTCTCTATTTATTATTTCACTGGGAGCTCTCATTAGTATGAAAACTTCCAAATACAGATAAAAATCTCCAGCAAACATGTTCATAATGAATGTATAGCGACTTGCATCCGCCAAAGCGGCGTCAGCCTTTGCTCAGTCGTCTGGCTATCTAGTGGGGGACCGTCCCCCTATTAGAGAACCAGCGAAATGAAATATAGACCTATGTACTACATGAATATGTACAGGCACTGGTGACCCTCCCTCTATGCCAAAAAGCCTTCGATTCAAAATAGTTTTATAGCAAGATAAACGCCACTCATAAGAATTACTCAAGAACGTAGTTTTATTTATTAATGCATTGTTTACAACCTGTTTGTCACATATTGAGCAATAAATCTCTTGTTATATTACTTCCACGTTGTCCTGGGAATGCACAAATAAATATATTCCTGTATGAAGTTACGTATAGGTAACTAAAATTCTCGAACTATTTTAATTCTACAAGCACTTTTAAATTCTTGATCATATTCTTTCACAGGTAATTAATATTTAAGACCTTTTAATTAAAGTCTCAGGATAACTATAGACAATTAATATTTAAGACCTTTTAATTAAAGTCTCAGGATATCTATAGACAAGCACAGAATTTAATTAAGCCCCATCTCAATTATCTATATTTTGTCAGTCAACAAAAGGGTCGATAGATGTTGTAGAAACCCCGTTACATGAAATAAATTTCCCAAAGACACGGTTCACACAAATATAAAATCTAATAACAATGGATGTCCTTCACAAATGTTCCGTTTAAACATTAACTAAATGTTAACCGAGAGTCGGTAAACATAAATCTATGCAATAAATAAGCCCCTCTTTGCGTCTGTGTAAACAAAATTCTATCTAAGTTGACACTTTGAACCTGGCTTAGTAATTTTCCCTTGCCTTGTGTCGCTATATTCGAAAACGTAAAAACAAATATGGCAATCGTAATGGCCGTATGACATTTCAAAAATTAAATTTTAAAATACTCGTGTTGTCCACGAAACTAAGAAAAGAAAAGTTTTTTGGCGAAACTATGTTAGGTACTCTTATTGTTCGGGACAGATTTGTTATTTCAATTTTAGCTGGCAATTTTGTTCGCAGTGGTTTTATTATTTAATTACTGCTCTCAAAACGGTGAATGAAATCATCGTGAGGAAACCGGTATGTCCTAGAACTAAAAAATCGAAGACATGTGACATCTGACAACCCGCACTGGGCCCGCTCACTCTCACCGAGAGGAAGCCTGTGTCTCAATAGTGGGAACATTATAGGCTGATTATTTTAATGCAATAGTTTTATTTGAATCTACGTTTACTTAGTTTGAAAGAGCTACAAAGAGGATTGCAATGTTATTATCTGAATATCATAAAATCGTGCTGTAGTTTTTTAGTACAGCAATAACCTTAAATATTCTGTCACTACTATGTAGTTTGTGTTCTATGTTAAGGTATCGTAACTAACCTTAACACAAAGTCTTTGATCAACGTCGATATTGCAAGTTTGCAAGCGATTTAGTGAAGCGAAATGAACTTGCTATGGAAGTGACACGTGCTTAGATTTCCGAGTGTGCTTCAACGCTTCAAGAAGTCCTTGGCGAGGAAATAATTCTATTTTTAGAAAGAATATGATGTAAGAGTGAAGGCAGTAAGGCAGGCTTCACTTATATTGTGATTATGAAGAATGCTGTGAAAAATTTGACAAAATATTTTAAATAGAATTTATTTAAAATATTTTGTAATTTTTTTTTTAATAACAAATTTATTTAAATTTTTGTTATTCCATACATAAATAAAACTTTAGTAGGTTTGTAAGTGAAGAAACCGACATGTCCTAGAACGAAACATTCGAAGACATGTGATATCCACCAAACTGGACCCGCGTGGTGTATTACGGCCTACTCCCTTCACCGAGAGGTCTCTGTCCCAGCAGTGGGAACATTATAGGCTAATTATTTAGGTTTCCTACTATAATCTATGTTGTTATAATATATGTAAGTATTCGAACCCTACCAACAAGTGAGATTAGTTCCGTTAGTCAGACAACGAAGAGAAGACACTACTAGTATTATGATTATAAACTACTGTAAACGATGATAAAAAAAAAAATAAGTACCTACTTAACATCGAAACACGTAATTGCGATTACAGTTATAATCGACCAAAGTAACAGTTATTTATTTACTTATTAATTTTTTGCTACCTAAATTATAGATATAAAAAACTGATTTACTAAAAGATAATATAACATTACTTGTAACGAAAGTTGTTTCTATTTGACTATGCTTAACGGTTCCTCTGGTTTTTTTAACTACATCATTAAAAAAAACATACGATGTCTGTTAAAACGTATAACTTTTATATCTTACTTGCTGATGTTGTCCTGTCTCTCAACGATGGTCTGAAGCCCGACGGCATCTCTTAACTGCATCACAAGAGCTGCCCTGACACCTTCTGTAGATTTCAACTCTTCAATCCTCTCGCTCAAAACCTGACGGAAGAAACAACATTTTTGTAAGAAAACAGTTCTAAAATCCAATGAGGTTGCTACCTGCTACTTGTAATAGGTGGTTATCAAGACATAGTTTTAACAAGAGAAAAGAAAAAATCATCAAAATACTTGTACAGACGCCAGCACATCAAGCTACTACAATCTGTCAAATTTCTTTAATAGATTATCAACTTTATCGCTAAAGCATTAAGGTTCAAGATTGATTGGGAAAATTTGACAGTTTCGGGTAGCTTGACCTGCTGGCGTTTGTACCTAATATTCAAGAAGTTAAAATATGGCATTGACCTCAAATTAAAGAGCTAAAACATAAACCATTATTAACCCGTAATTTAGAAGCAGTAACAACAGAAAATACAAGAAAAAATGTTAACACGATAACGATTTCAGAAACTAACTCGAACAAATTGCAAATAGGAAAAGTTAGTGAACACGTTGATAAGGATTTAATATTCAATGAAAATTCTCTCAGTGCAGACATGCCAAGAAAGTTTTGATCAAGAGCTCATCCATATTTAACTCATCCAGTTTCGTTCCTGTGTTCATCTTGCATTACCTAAGACCTGAGTAACCTTTGACAAATCTTAGCAATGATGAAAGTGTCTTTATTTACGGAATTATTTCTGAAAGTAGCATCGATATTACTTTTACAAACGTTGATTTACTCTTAGTTGCCTACTTCAGAATATTTGGTCTCTTATTTTAAAAGCTTCTTTGCCAGTAAATATTTTATTCTGGACTGATGTACCTATATCAAATTCAATTTTTCCTTTACTTACCTCAACATCATCAGAATAAATCGGAGTATCACTGAACACATTCTTCTTCACAATCACAACACTGGGTCCCTGGACTCCTCCAAGAAACTTCTCACAATTGAAGAACAACGCATCTTTCTTCACCATCTCTTCGTCAACTCCTGGGAAGGTAGGATTCATGTCTACAGCAGAAGATGGCGCCACCAGCGTATAGTCCCAGAAAGACCAGGCTCCATACTGGTGGAGGAGTAGAGTGGTGGCTACATCATCGGCTAAGACCCCCGTGAGTTTGGAAGCCGCCGGGAAGAACCCGATCATTCTATGTCCAGAATTGGAGTTCTGCTGCAATCTCTGTTCGAGGTTGTTCAGGTCTATGTAACCTTCTTTTGTTTCTGGGATTTTTATGACCTGTAACAATGAAAAGAAAAGTTGATTAACAAAGTGTCAAGGTATTCTAAAACATACGTTCTTTCTAGAGTTTTCTTCGAGATTGCTGACCAACAAACCAGGCGAGCAGTGGTAGCCCAGTGGTAGTAGTCGTAGGTTCGAACCCAAGCAGGCGCTTTACTTTATGTAAATAATTTCATCATTACTGCTCTCCAAACGGTGAAGGAAAACATAGTGAGGAAACCGGCATGTCCTTAAACCAAAAATTCGAAGACGTGTGACACCTACCAACCCACACTGGGCCCGCGTGGTTACAGCCCACTCCCTCTCGAAGAGAGGAGGCTTGTGTCCCAGCAGTGGGAACATTATAGGCTGATTATGCAACAAACAAACCCGAAGAAGGAAAGGAACTCTGGAAATAGTGACAAGCCAGTAACTCAACAGAAGATACGTGTAACTATAAAGCAACCATCCACACATTGATTTAAATTCAAACACAGTTATGTAAATCATGACAACAGTGCTAGCTTTCTACCAAGATAATAATATTAGTAACTTTGAAAATTATTGTCGAAATAAACAATTTATTGAACAAGACACATAAAGATGTCTTGCTGTCTGTAATATACGAGGAATCTATTCTAAACAATGAATCTATTAGAATTGCTTATTGATTGATTCAAAGCTGAATCGAAACAAAGTAGTTATTTAGTAAATAATAATAATAATTTATATATTTATTCTCTCTTCTCAATAATTGGTCTTAAAGATAATGCAAACTTAAAACTGTATTTTTTTTTGGGTACTACCCACAAGTCCTCGGTTTTTTGGTAATCAAGCAATTTAAGATATTTTTTTAATGCTTTATTGCAAGTAGATATTGTTTTATGATAGATATTTAGTGATTTATTTATTTTGTTGTATAGGTGAAGTCCGAGAAAAGAGTAAGAATTTGTGGGAAAGTAATGAATGCAATCGATAAGTAGGACATATTCTATCTCTGTGGCGACTACCAACGGGTAGGTTTGGGTCATACGGTAGCTGGGAGTGTTTTTTAAGAACCGTGCGCAATATGAAAGTTTGTCTGACCGTCAGAACATCCCACTCTTTATAAAGCTCTACTGGGAAATGGTAGGGTAGGCCGGCACTAACCATAAGGATAACACGCTGTGCTCGTTCTAGTACCAATAGGTGGGTTTTTGCTGCACCACCCCAAGATGTGATGCAGTATTCAATTTGCGAGTGGCATAAGGCATATTAAACAATATCGATAGTCCTATGGTCAGCCACATGCTTGAGATTTTTAAATATTTATATTAATTTTCTAAGTCTAGTCACTAGGAGATCTGTATGTATTTTAAATGTCAAATGTTGATCAATTTTTATACCAAGATATTTGATATCGTCAGTTCTTTCGAGGGAAGGGCATTGACAGTCTGAGGCTGAATTGGCAGAACCACATGTGTGAGCAGTAATGGTGAAAGAAAGCGGTGGCAAGAGATAACTTCTGTGTGCGAATGTTATATATTTAGTAAATAAAGTAAGTAAGTAAATTACCTACTATATTAGGTATGCTACCCACGTCGTATCGTGAGAATATACCACGAAAGCACCGAAGTAAATGATCTAAGGCTTCACAACCAATTTAGTATGGTTTAATTTAATTAGTTTTGATTGTTACTATATTTAGCTTCTTTTTCCCAAAATAAACCCATGATACCTATTTATGGAGATATACAGAATTGGATTCATGTTTATCTGAATTGTAAGCAAAATCAGAATGTTTTTTTGCCGGAATCAAATCTACCTACATTAATAACAAGGCTTACTGCATCCATAATGACTACCCACCTTCGTCCACATACCTTGAACATTGAAATTCCTGCATACCTTCGTACATGTACATGTACCTACTGATTTTAGACGAGTCCACTTCAAAAAAAAATGCGGCCAAGGTCAAAGTTCTAACTACTAAAATTCCCAAACGCTTGTTAAATTTCACCGGGGTGTTAACACAATTACAAGTTTTCGAAGGAATTAAAAAAGAACTGGGTTGAGAAGTTCCGTGAATAAAATACTTCAGACATTCGTCCTACAAATGACCTCACAGCAATTGTAACAGACACAGTCCAAAAAGATGTCAATTAAAATCCCTTATTCTACATTTTTTTTCTGTCTGCCAGACGATATAAAATAAAGGTGCTTTTGCTTATTCCAATACTGATGTATCATTGTTTCTTAATATAAATTTTCCTAAAACACGCACGTAAACTTAAGATAGAAAAAGTCGTAGATCTTCTCCGTCTTTTGCTCGAACTAAAAATTGATAAGCCAAAAAGTTTTGCTGGGTTGACGATATCGTCAAAGTCGCGGGAAACAGCTGGATGAGAGAAGCACAGAACTGGGAAGTATGGCAGAAGAATGGGGAGGTTTATACCCAGCAGTGGGTTGATTCCAGGCTATGATGATGATGATGATGACTTTCTCACAACTAAAACCTCGAAAAACAACGTTTTATTCAACGTACACAAAGTTAGTTACTCCAAATCTAATGGTTGACTAAAATCTTAAGAAATAATTACAGCAAAATTATATTAATAGTACAAAACACGATAAGCTAATAGTTAAAAGATCGCGTGCCACAAATAGACCTCATTAATAAGACGCAAATGACGATAGAACGCTGAAGCACTTAAAGTAGGTAGTTCAATACAGTACTCGTAAGATTATAGACGATGCTAATTCGAACTAGTGTTTGACCGAAACACAATGTTCAGCCGAAACCGAACTTTCGGCTCCTCTTCTAGTTTCGGCCGAAACCAAAACCGAAACTTATGAAGTTAATAAAACTTAGTTAATGAAATGATATTATTTTTGAGACCCATCATTTTTCGCACATTTGTTAAGATTAGATTAAGGGCCGATTTTGCAATTATCAGATTTATTTTATCCAAAGAAAAAAAATATTTTGCCAGATTTTGGGCGAAAAACTGACAAGATTTCAAAATGACGATTGAAAAATGTGCTCTAACTTAAATAAGGGCCTTAGTAGATATGCTACTGTTAGCTTTTGCGATTAGAGATTTAGTAATTTTTCAGATGCTCGATTCAACTCTTAGCTCTGTAATCACTTATTTAAACACCTGATTTTTTGGCCGAAACTAGCCGAAGCTGAAACCGAACCTTCGGTCGGTCACTAATGCGAACTGATGCGATAGATTAATAATGGAGTCTTAGTTAGCAGAGTGACAGCTCATGAACTACCTGAAGTAACTATAGTAGCTAAGTGGGGACGCACTAATAGAGCTTACACGGGTAACGATACGATTATAAACGTCCGGCGCACCCAATTTGCTGACTTATTGTATGAATGGTATGAACTATTATGGTATAATTTGTGGTTAAACGGAAGAAGAATGTGAAGACCTTCGAAAATATTCTTTAGGATTAAGGTTTCTATCTACTATAACATACTGATATCCTTGACACACATTATACTGAAATATTCGTAAAAGACGATTAAGAAATTACGGAAAGAGTTCGGCAGAGGTATGTGACGTCTTGAAATTTTACCAGGTTGAAGAAATTGGCTACCGATAAACCAAACTGCGTGCGTTGGATGGTCGTCTTTCTCGACCACTGGTCTTCCAGAAACTAATTACCAACTTCCTTTTGTGTATAAACAAAATGAAAAACAATAACTAAAGTATCGATCCTCTCAGCGGGATTGTCCGAAAGGGTTACCGCTACCCCGGAACATAAAGGGCGAAGGAAGGAACATGGGTGGGTTTTAGTCAGTAAGAGTCTGACACTCCCTTCCGCTCTACCCAGCGGGTAGAGCGGGAGGGGTCATTTGATGATTTGCCATACGAGAAAAAAAAAAAATGGGTCCCATTTGAAACATATGAAACATATGGAGCACACTGTGGACGAAGGCTTTTTTTTCTGTTGGGAAATCATCAAATGAACCCTTCATTTGATGATGTCCAACAAGAAAAAAAAAAAAAAGTATCGATCTCTAAAAAATAACAATAAAAATAAAGATAATGGTACCTGAGCACATTATTTTTAATGTCTAAAACAAAATGCAATAATAAACAAACCTTACGTAAAGAGCCATAACCGTATGTTATACCAAAACAGACCATTCAATTTGAAACGACTTAAGTTAACAAGCAAACAATCTTGATTCTCAGAATTCGCGAAGACAAAAAATTACTAAACAAAAAAGAAGGATTAAATGGAAACGTTATTTTTAGAGTTCCGTCACTTACGTATGTATATCCCATCAAAATATGATATATGTATATGGAAATCCCATCAATAGTATACATGTTTTAATTGTTCAAGTAAAATCAAACAGCGTTATGGCACAGTATAATATAGATATGTACCGTCATAATGACTTTTATTATTAACTTACATGTATCAAGAATCCATCAACAAAATGGATTATTAACTGACTTAAAAGGAGGAGGCTATCAATTCGCCTGGATGTGTATGTTAAATTCGTAAACGGCCAATTTCTCCTTCACTTCAACCCGACCATAATTATTATTACAACGAAACAGCTTTAGCAAGTTAGCAGTAAGCGCGTTCAGAATTTCAATGAAGTTGCGAACTTGGGGCGCGTCTCAAATCTCAACCTTACATAGCTTTGAAGAGCTTTAAGTGAAATGAACTCAACACTCCATGGAGAAACATGCTGCCATCTGACAAAGACAAGCTTCCAGTAATTTCCATAAAGACCATTCTTTCCAGATCGATAACATATACAAGTCCAAATAAAACCATTTGTTCATTCGTATGCCCATTTTCCCAGTTTACCTTTTCACTTGGTCTGTTGGCACATTGAACGTGTATCACGAAAATGGCGACCTATCCCAAATTAGCAATTAGAACACACATGAAAGCAGGAAGTAGAATACTACCAAAACAACGCATAGCCATATAAATTCCCGGCACGTACCCAGAATTCACCAAAATGCGGCAGTACATACAAGTATGATGTCATTGTTGGGCTTCGCTGTAAACAAGGTGCGTTAAGGACCCGTAAACACGCCATGTACTACGACGCAAATCCCCATGACCATGGCATGACGTCATCGATCACTGGAGTAAGTACATTGCAGACGAGATACTAAACGCGCCGGCCTTAGCGATTTAGTAGCTTTCGGATGCTAGATAGGTACAAGCCACATTCAGATCCTAAACGCAGCGATGTATAACACGGCTCGATGCTCAATTGTTTTACCGCACTCAAATGCAGGGTAATGAGCTACGGTTTCCAACAGGAGCGGTAGTTGCCAATATAGCGTACGAATTTACCGACGAATGACATCACTGAAACGTTACTGAGGAAAGTAAATTGGTGTGTTTTCCTAGAGAGCCTTTTTTGACACTGTATAGTCAAACCTTGCTGCCATCATTTTCATAACAGCCGTCCCTGCGGACGTTATATGGCGGCCACCGCCCCTCTAGCTAGTTAATGCTCGATATTGGCTAAGTAACTGCCCGATGGCAATGATCAAGTCGCAAAATCTCTAAACGCTAATGTTAAAATTATCGTGTGTGGGGGAACTTAGGTGAAGTACTCTCACAAGGGCAAAAGAGGGAACACTTTGTAGCACAATATTGTTTACTTTTGTGTGCTAGTGTTACAATGTATGTTATGAATGAATGAAATGAGGAAGGAAGGGTGCTAGATAGAATATAATAAAGAACAGGAAATGACCTAAGGAACCATAGTCTTGATACTAACGGGTTTCCGGAGTATTGTCGGGGTTTGCTCTGTGCATTTGTAAGCGGAGAGATCGAATTCATCTTTCCTATAATGTGAAGCGAAGTAAATGTATGAATGACTAGTACAAATGTTGCTTTAATGGCTTTGTTTTTTATGTTTCCAGTGCTACTGTGTACAGTGGCAGACTTGTGTACAATTTTAATAGGTCTACGTAATATGTAAAGGGCTACTATGATGCTTATTTAAAACTTGTTTTATTACTAAGAATTCAACAAAGCCTCACCTACTTTGAAATCAGTAAAAGAAAATATAATTGTGTAATAAATTACAACACAACTTTCTCGACTCTCAGACGTGTTGAAATATTTTCTAAAGCAAGATTTTCTTTTGAAACTTATATTATTTTACGGATAGTTAGATGCTTGGTAATAAATCTAACGTTCACAAAACATTTCAATTGCAAATTCATAGAATTTTTGTGGTAGACATTATGTCAGTCTCGTTTGTGCAATATGTTTGCTAATTAAATGCAATTTGTTTCAATCGGTCGTTGACCTCGGTTACATACGGCCGTGTTTGGTATAAACTACTGTCGATTTTTAAAAGAATTCCACTATTTCTCAAAGTTTCGTGTCATTGTGATTGTTATTTGGAAATTGCAATACCTACTATCTAAGATGGATACAAACAAGTGCGGTGTTTGCAGTGACACGCTGTCCGATGGTGCACACTGCAAATCATGTAACCTCATGATGCATTTCCATTGTGGGGGCGTCACTGAAAACGGCTACCAAAAGCTAGGGGATCGTAAGCTAATATGGCGTTGCAGTAAATGCAGAATCGCAGGCAATGCCCTACAACCTGTCTTGCCAGTGTCACCCACCCCCGTGCCGGAGCCAGAGTCGGTTGTCCTGCAAGAAATTCGAGCGTTGTCTTTGAAATTTGCCACACTGGAGAATATGAAAGAAGAAATCGTCGCATTGAGGAATGAATTTGCCGAGTTCAAAACAACCCTGTCCAACCAGTACAGTGAGGTTATGAAAGAAGTCTCTGGAAAATTGAATGACATGGAGCTACGTATTGTTAAGGTTGAGAAAGTCCAGGACCAAGTCGAACAACTGCAAGCCCGATTGGATAAGTTAGAAGAAGACAATAATATTAAGGATCAATGGTCGCGTATGAATAATATTGAAGTGAAGGGTGTGCCTCAAACAGGTAACGAGAATTTATTTGAAATAATAGCCAAAATTAGCGCTAAAGTCAATTACCCGATCACTAAAAATCTAATTAACTTCGTCACACGAGTACCTACTAGCGAGAAAGATCGTATAAAACCCATCATAGTGTGCTTCTGCCAACGTTACGTAAAAGAAGATTTCATAGCAGCTGCTAGGCACGAATTGAAGACCTCGCCCCTGACGCCAGATAAAATTGGATTGAGTGGCAACCATAAAATTTTCATAAATGATCACCTTACAATCAAAAACAAAATGTTGCTGTCTAAAACTAAGAAAACATCAGCAGAAATGGATTTCCAATACGTTTGGGTCAAACATGCGAAGATACACGTAAGAAAAAACGATACGTCGCCACTGCTGGTTGTCAAATCGGAGAAAGATCTGCAGAAAATTGTTTAAATTACTCACGATTAATACATATTACAACCCCTATTAGAATAATATGTTTATATAAGTCTGTGTTTTGGTGTGTGTTTTCTAAGTGCGAAACAAAGTTGTTTGAGAATCTTAGTCATATGTGTGCTAATTGCGTTTTCCTTTTAGTTTTGTGTCGTTACACGGTGTGCCCAAGTAAGTCTATTCGATATTATTTTTGCAATGTCACTTTTTGTTATGCTAATTTAAACCATTTCTGTCGTGCCACAGGGTACATTTTCCTTTTTGAACCGTCCCCAGTTATGACAATTAACTCCGAGGTGCTCTTGTCTCTGTACTGGTCGTTACCTTTTGTTTCTTTTTATAACAACTATTTTTATAATGTTATTTCTACTGCTCACTGTGTATTGCTGTGTCTATTATTTTACTTGACCAATACCCGCATTAAGCATTATAAAGGCTGCGACAATGACCGGCACTTTATTCTACCTGTTATATTTAAGTTATTTTTGACAATTTGTTTTCTACTCTTAAGTTATTTGATTGTAGTTAAATGTAATTATGGCTACGCTTAAAATCTACTACCAGAACGTGCGTGGTCTGCGTACGAAAACGAACATTGTGTTTCGCGGAATATGTCTCAGTTCTTACGATGTCATTATATTTACGGAGACGTGGCTAGATGATAGTTTTAACAACAGTGAATTATTTGATGGACGTTACCTCGTTTGGAGACGCGATCGTGACTACTCCCGAACCGATCAGTTGCGTGGTGGTGGTGTACTGATAGCGGTGAAACATGATCTTACAATAGTTGAGAGGTTGGATTGGCGTAGTTCTGCGGAGGATATTTGGCTATCTTTAATCATTAAAAAGTCCAAACCACAGGTTAGTTATAATTTGCATATATGTGCACTTTACCTGTGCAAGGAGAATCTAGGTAATTCTCATAGTATTCAGTTGCTTAATTTCACAGATAGTCTCAACAATTTAATTCTGACTCATCCACTTGACAAGTTTCTGCTGGTGGGTGATTTTAATTTTGGTAACAACGTCGAGTGGTGTAATGGGGACATAGTTACCAATGGTGAGTTAATCCCTCAAAATATTTCTTCTCAGCATGTTATTCAGTTCTTCGATACAATACAAATGTTCAACTTGTCACAGTATAATGGTGAGCGGAACGTTAACTGTAGACTACTGGATCTTGTATTCTGTAACGATACTGTGATTGTCTCGGGATGTACGGACCCACTTGCTCTGCCTATTGATTTTCATCATAAGCCTTTAATTATTGAGACAAAATTTATTGAAATTCAAAAACTTGTTGACAAACCTAAGCAACGTTATATGTTCTCGAAGGGCAATTATGATGCTATTAAATCTGAACTTGATCTAATTAACTGGCCTCAGTTGTTACAATCAACTAGCTTGGAAGATGCCGTTACAAAATTTTATAGTAAGCTATATGAGCTTAGGGATAGACACATACCTTTAAAATCGGTAAAACAGTCCTCTTATCCTCCTTGGTATACCCCAGCACTAATTAAAGTTATTAGAGAAAAACATAAGTGTCATAAGAAATATAAACGATACAGTAACTTATCTGATTATCACTCGTTTTCATTACTGCGTACCAGAGTTTTTGAGCTGGAAAAAACCTGTTATGACAATTATATGACAAACATTGAGGCTTCTATTGTAAAAAATCCAAAGTCTTTCTGGACGTTCGTAAAAAGTAAGCGGAGGGCTGGCTCGTTTCCTAATGAAATGTTCTACCGTGAGACCTCTGTGAATACGGGACAAGATATTAGCAACATCTTTGCTACCTATTTCCAGTCTACATTTTTAGAACCTGAATTAACGGCTGATGGTGAACGTACTTCCAGTGAGCAAAGTAGTAATACTGTAATGTCCGTCAGCACAGTTGACATAAACCACTCACGTATATTGAAGCTGCTCAAATCATTAGACCTCAGTAAATCAGGTGGGCCTGACCTAATACCTCCTTTGTTCATAGTCACTTGTGCTGATAGTCTTGTGGAACCCATTTCTATCTTGTTTAAGCGCTCTCTTTCCGAGGGTAAAGTTCCAAAGATTTGGAAATCTGCTTTCGTCACTCCCGTCTTTAAAAAGGGCGACAAGGCTAATATTGAAAACTATCGCCCTATATCTAAAATTTGCCTTTTTTCTAAAATTCTTGAACGTATAGTTTATACCGATGTCTATGCGGCTTTCAGGCCAACTCTTGGCGAGGAACAGCACGGTTTTGTTAGGAACCGCTCGACTACGTCTAACTTGCTTCTGTCACATGAGTTTATTACAAACGGCATGGCGCAGCGACAAGTTGACGTAGTTTATACCGACTATAGTAAGTGTTTCGACCGTATTGATCATTGTATGCTGCTGAAGAAGCTGTTTCTCGCCGGAATACACGGTGACCTGTACCGTTGGTTCTCCTCCTATATAGACAACAGAACGCAGGCTGTCGTGCTTCAAGGCTACACCTCTGGTTGGAGATCTGTCCCTTCAGGCGTACCTCAAGGCTCCATTTTGGGTCCTCTGTTATTTATATTATTCATTGCAGATATTAAACAATGCTTTCGTCATTCGTATATTTTACTTTATGCTGATGACATGAAGATTCATAAAGTTGTGCGAGACATGACTGATGCATGTCAGTTGCAAGATGACCTGTTTAGATTTGAAATATATTGCATCCGTAACAAACTCCAATTAAATGTCTCTAAATGCTTCCTCCTAACGTTCTCACGTTGTACTTCTTTGATAAATTTTAGTTATACCCTGAACGATCAGATCATTAGCAGGCTAGATAACATAAGAGATTTAGGGGTAATAGTAGACAGTAAGCTTCTGTTTGATCAACATGTAAATGGCATAGTTACAAAGGCGTCCAAAGCTTTGGGATTTATACTACGCACCACGGCCTGTTTCCGATCTCTTAAACCAATTAAAGTCTTGTATTGTTCTTTCGTGCGCAGCCATTTAGAATACGCGTCTCAGGTTTGGAACCCGCAGTATCATACTTATAAATCCCGTATTGAAGGAGTCCAAAGAAAATTTCTACGTTGTTTGGATTATAGGGCTCAGCAATACTCAGTCGACTACGAGCACCGCTGCAGACGGTACCACTTCCTTCCTCTGGAGATGAGGCGTTATATTGGAGACGTGTGTTTATTGTTGGGTATTGCAAATGGTCATATTGACTGTCCTGAACTAGTTGCTAATCTGTCATTACGCACGAATCCGATAGGATTACGTCAACGGCCAATATTAAATGTACCTTTCGCAATGACTAATTATAGGCGGAATGTTTTCTCGATAAGAAGTGCACTTAGTTTCAATAGACTTCCTTGGGACCATAATGTCGACTTGTTTTGTACCAGTGTATCGACCTTAAGACGGCTTTTGGCACAGTCTTTTTTCTTGGATAGTTAACTCTTAACTAATTATATTACTAGTATGTACTTTCTTTTTATCGACATTTTCCTTTACTATGAGTGGAGGCTTGTTATTAGCAATTTTTTCTTTTTACATTCTTTATATCATTGTTTTTTATTAGTCTGTAAGCCTTCTTTAAAATAAAATAAATAAATAAATAAATAAATAAATAAATAAACAAACCAAGCAATTTGGCAGCTTCAAAAGAAAATATTAAGAAAACCTGAAAGAAAAAAACACATTTTCAGAATCGAAATTCTATCACGTTTAATCCCGCTATACAACACGCAATCAATCGTGATTAGTATTAGAATAACAATATCGCAAATATATTCTCAGAAAAAGTTACTGTGTAAAGGCCTATTGTATAGGTATAGGGCATCAGCTGCTGTAGAGGATCCTTGACAAAGCCCTAATCAACTTCTTCAACGGAACATGATGAAGCAAAGCTGTCAGAGAAAGACACTTATAGATATTCAGACAATGAACTTGGGCAGAAAATACTAGATGAGCACAGCCACAATAATGTTCTAAATACAGTGGAAATTAACACAATGCCAAGTGAACTATGGCAGTAAACAGTAGAGGTACTAAAATATCACAACAGCGCATTGTAAACATTGTAAGATGGTGCTAATAAAATCAACTGTATCGTCCGTTATAAAATGATCACGTTGGCAAACAATCTGTCGGTTTACTTGACCACTGACAGAAATGTGACATTCATAAACATAAAAGTTTTACGACTGTGGTTTATTATAAAATAATTGCAACAATATAACATGGAGATAAAGTTTTACGACTTTTATTTAATTAATATGGATATTATGAGGAATTAGTCATTTGTTTATCTTGGGAAGGTTTCAGTTACTGCAACAGACGTTTAACCAGACGGTTGTGGTAAGATTGTAAATATAGAAGCTTTTATTATAAACAAGAGAACCGTTCTATGAACGAGCTGATTTTCTGTAAGCACAGAATTTGTACACTATCCAAGTTAACAGTTATGAATCAATTATTAACTTATATAGTTGTTTAATCTCGGAAGTATAAGACTGCTAATTTTAAACCAACATCAATCATCATCTGCCTAGCCTTTTCCCAACTATGTTGGGGTCGGCTTCCAGTCTAACCAGATTCAGCTGAATACCAATATTCAAACCAACATCAATATATTGATAAAATATTTTTTCGGGAAGTAAACACAGGAAGTCAATTATCAAGAAAAATCGTCTGTTCTGTATAAAAACACACGAGATCGTTAATGTATTTTCATACATGAACGGCGATATATTGACGTTAAAATATAAATCGTCAAATCACTTCCCTGACAAAACGAGTAAATATCTAACGTTTTAATAAGCGTGCAGAATCAATCAGGAGATAATGCTAACACTACTATTAATACCGTTACTCTGAGTGACATAGTAGATAAGTAGCAAAAGACATTTAAGAATATAGATGACAATGAGATCGAAAAAATATCAAGTTCTTAAGGAATAGAAACACTCAATGGAAGAACAGTAAAATCACTATAAGAAATATAACATAAAACGCCAGAAAGAAAGACTTGAAAATCAAAAACAAATATGAATTGAAACTATTGAAAGTCAAAAATACATATAACTTGAAAGTCGTTGAAGTTGACGTTACCACTGGAGTAACACACGAAAGACAAAACAATGCAAGAGACCTTTAGAAAATATACTCTTTCATGAGAATACGCGACTGAAATAGAATATAAATGATATCGAGGTATGAAACATCATAAAAGTACAAGCAAAGGTTGATACAGGGATGAAGTGGATCGACAGTATATCGACTGATATACCCACACACGATTTAAAGGTCAAATAAGATATATTGGTTCGAGGAATTCGTGTAGGTAATGAGTTAGAAACATGAATTTTAGTACCTTCGATACGAGTACGGTAACACGTATCATCGCTTAGCATTATGTTAGAAATCAAATACGTATGTAATCAGTATAAAAAATATTTACTAACCTTTAAACTGCAGGGGGGAAAAGTAGAAGCCATGTTAAATTATTAAAGCCGTTCATTGAATAATTTGTAGTTTTTTAACGTCATTTTACCAGCCTATTACTGCCCTACTGCAGGGCAAATGCCTACTCTCATATAAAGAAGGCATAATACATGATTTTATTTCTGTAAGTAGGTTTGCACAAACACTTTTACACGTCAATCATATTTTTAAAACTAGATGAGGTCGGCGTTTCCTTTCTGACTACTTTGAGAAGAAAGGCCGAAACAAACTCAGAGCTTGAGCATTGATCACCACATTTGCTCATGGTGGAATGGTGATTTCAAACTTATATTAATTTAAGTCCAGGTTTCCTCACGACGATTCAGTGATTTCCAAGGTAAACTAAGAAAGTAAAAATTAACGACTTAGTTATATTTAAATTAAAACCCCTCAAATGTGCAAACCTTGATATAAGTCAAACAATACGTTACAAAGCCCACAGAAACATTTAATATTGTAGAAACGTACCTACAATTGTATAGTTCTCTAACTTCGACTACCACAAATTGACCTTTTAAGTCACAAGCGATAGACCTTGCAACCACCTGCTTAACTACGAGCTAAGCTTTCTAGGCCTCCCAGGCTCAAGAAATAGTACAAGGGCAGTAACCAACGTCGCAAATGCAGGTCACGTGCGAAAACAACGTAAGTCATACTTTTGTTGATAAAATAAAGGAATTTGCCGATCGTAAGCACAGTTCGACGAGTGTGTTTATGCGTTTTGCATAATACGGAAATACACGGGTTATTGAGCTGTGCGTGTGCGTTTCGGCCGTTCGATTTTGAGACTAAATCCATGGCGAATACTACTGCCTGGTGCCTACAGCTGGGGTGTACCCAAACTCTTGACTTTGGGCCTTGGAACAGGCAATAACTACAGAACACCAACACAAGCTCCGTCTGCTTCGCTCACATTAGAAACGTCGTAGACACTAATGAGTGCAGTTGCAATGGGTTCTTGTAAAATCCAGTTGATATAGTAATGATATCTACATGAATCTTCTATGAACCAACAGTTAATCTTCGCTGCACAATTTCTGATATCTCTAAAAATTTTAATTCACCGGCGGGGTAATCGCATAACAGACTAACAGTAGCAATAGCTTTCATTTTGACAGTTCAACAAGATTCATTTCGTTATTTACGTTGTTGAGCAGACAAATTTTTCGAACATACGAAGCAATGGATTAGCAATATCCTTGAAAATGATTCAGATTGTGTTTGATACTGTAGTAAAATTGTATACAATTAGGGTGCCAGTCTCTTCTATACTCCAACAATATTAACACATCTGCCAAACATTTCAAATAAGTCAGTCGTAAATTCATAACAATGAAATGCAATATCGTTGCATAAGAAACCAACAACCTACGCAGCACACAAACTAATAAAATAGTCCATAAAATTATATACATACACCGTCGCGGCGGCGCCCGTATTTGACTGCCGTATATTTTCATTGTATGCAAAAACTATAAAATGCCACGCTTCCGTTATGTAACTCAAGGGTGCGTTATCAGTGTTCGGCCTTACTGGCCTTAATACGTTTGGTTGCAACCGATATGCACCGACCACTGGATATGATTATGCACTCTGGTTAACTTTGCCGTATGTCACGTCGCGACGTGATGTATACAAGTGGAAATGTCGGGCGTTTTGCAATTATGTTGCAGAGTTATGTGTGGAATAAATTATTAATACGAGTTTATCTTTGTAGTTGTGAAAATACTGTTGCAAAGAATCATGAATTCTTAATTTACTTCATCACCACTGCTCTCAAAACGGTGAAGAAAAACATCGTGAGGAAATCGGCATGTCCTAAAACAACAAATTCAAAAAATTCGAATACGAACCCGCACTGGGCCCGCGTGGTGGATTACGGCCTACTCCCTCTCAAAAGAGAGGAAGCCTGTGTCCCAGCAGTGGAAACACTATAGGCTGATTATGTAAAGGCTCATATTATAGCAGTCTCTAAGTTATTCTTAAACGATTTGGCTCCTGCGATTATCTCTTACATGCTCCTGAGAGAAAATGAAACTGTATTTTTACCCAGCAAAACAAACGACTAACGACTACTACTTCTGCAGAGTATACGTTTCTCTTTTGTTTATCCTAATAATAATATCCAGCCTATGATTGTCCCACTGCAGGGCAAATGCCTCTTCTCATACAGAGAAGGCACGAGCATTGATCACCACGCTTGCTCAAGACGGGTTGGCGATTTCAGGTTTATATTAACTGTAAGAGGCACGGCGGGCTGATACCAGTCGGGGGTGCGGTGAATGTACAAGTATCTCCCGGGCCCCCGACTCATGGTACTAGTAAAAACAATGTGGTTTTGGTCGGTAGGAGTCCGACATAATCCTCCGTTCTTTCCAGACGGAGGGTATCCATGAGGATTTCCCCAAGGAAAAAAATAAAATGGTTTCCTCACGATGTTTTTTCCTTCACCGATGACATTAATGTCAGTAAGTACTCGTACATTATATACAATTGAAAAAGATTGATTTAACCCACAACCTTGCATGCATGAGAGGCGAAGCCTTATCCACTGGTCGGTCACAACATTCATGGCTACTGTACGTAACATGGACGATTCCATTCTATAGATAGACGTCAAGCTCATCCCGCCATCATCAGTCGGGTCACAGATAATATGTATAATACTAACCTCCCTGCGGGGTAATTGCGTATCACACTAACAGTATCTAGCAATGGCTTTCATTTTCACAGTTCAACAACATTCATTGCGTTATTTTCGTTGTTGAGCAGACAAATTTTTCCAACATATGAAGCAATGGATTAGCAATATCCTTCAAAATAATTCAGATTGTGATTGTTGGTGTGTTACACAATTAGGGTGCTGGTCTACCAATACTAAGCGACATGCATTTCGTTGTTCGGGACCTCCACTTGGTGCAAGTTCAACTCTACAATTAATTTGACATGGTGCAAACGTGTCCAGCCCAGTCCCAATGTTTTCAATTGCCCACAAGTGAAGACCGGCGCCTACGCGTCATAGTTGCACGTTGTTTGGATTGATACAATATTGATATTGACAGATCACATAGCATTGTTTGAAAAACAAAGTTGAATACACAAAATACATACACTAACGTATTAAAAAGCAGCTCTTAAATGAAGGAAAACCTCCTCTTAAGGGGATGCGCTAAGGTAATCCCGAAGTTCAAATTTACTTACGTTTTGTTGCAATTTGCAGGTCAGTGTCAGTTTATTTGTTGATTAAAATAGGATTCAAGTGCGAAATAAATATGGCTTTACAGAATTATAATCATTAAAATCAGCAAGACAACTCTTTTAGAATTGGCCTTTATTCTAACTTAAATCAATTTGGAATTGGCCTCAACTGTCATGATTTCATGAAATAGTCATTCAATTGGGTAATATGACTTTAATAATTATAATTTTAAAAATAAATATTTGTTGGCTGCAGAAAACGTAAGATAATTTGAATTTCGCGAGCTACCCTGACACGTTCGCCTTAACGCAGCCTGTCAGTTAACAGTTAATAATTAAATCTGAACATGTAACACCTGACGTACGGCAATCCGTCGGTTGGTAGCACATTGAATTAGCGCCAAGTACCTACTACGTGATGTCTGACATGTGAACGAATGCATATGGCGACTGCATAACGCAATGTGACCGTGGAATCTACAGTTTAAAACGTGCCACTGTAACTTCTTGACATTTCAAAAGAAAATGGAGTAATGCAGTAATTTGATCAATATATTCGTCAAAGTAATTTACTACAAAGTTACTATCCTTTCAGGGCAACTCGCAAATAGAAGGCTCCCAAATGACATGATTTTTTTATCCATCCTTTACCTTTGCTCAGCTGTGTACAATTCAGTTGTTCACCACTTTTCATCTACCTAACACTTGGCTGCCTCAGGCACCTATTACTTAAAGCCGTTTAAAAGGTCCAGAGTGCCATTTGTGCCATTTTTATGGACGAAGTAAAACAATGAAGAATTTCGACCATTATAATTAATTATTTTTCGAAAAACTTTGCAAATAACGTCCAGACCAGCCAGCAATTATTTTATTGTCCTGTGTTTTACGAGTAACTTCGACAAAATTCTCGAGGCTGTTTTAACATGGTTCAATTATACGTTCGTTTGTTTTATAATTTATTATTGTAGTGTGCCTGACTATGGTGATTAAAATAATTTTGGAACATGTTATGTAGATTATTCGTGAAGTTATTTCGATCCCAACTATGTGTGGGTCGACTTTCAGTCTAATCGTATGTAGCTGAATACCAGTATTTTACATGAAGCGACTGCCTACCGACCTTCACAATCCAGTTACTGGGTAACACGATACCCCTTGGTAAGACTGGTTGTCAGACTTTTAGGCTTCTGACTACCCGTAACTACTGTCAAAGATCTACGAATGACAGCCGGGACTAGCGGCTTTGCGTGCTTTCCGATGTATATTGTAGAAATTATAACGTGGTCTTACCTGAGTATCGTACTCTCTCCATGGCGAGATCTGCCTCTCCGTCTCTCGAGAGGACACGAACAGCACCACCTTGTCTGGTCGCAGGGCTCTGAGGAACCGCACCAGGGTGGCTCCCACCACTGCCACATCTTCAGGGCAGGCCCCTACCAGGCTCCGGATTATCGACTTTGATTCTGATCTGTGGGTTGAAAGAAGACGATTAGACTGCAATTCTCTCAAACAGGATAGATGGTTGTAATGATTTTGTTTTTTGTTACGGTGTTTTCTTCCTAAATATTCTGAGAGGTTTCTTCAAGATGACAGATTCGTAAAACCTATAAAATAGGAAAGTCGAACGTAGAAGTAACACGTTTTAAATGTCGCAACTTTTTTTAACGATATCATCATTTTTCTGCCCTTACTCCAATTTGAGCCCCGAGCAGAATGTATACTCTTTCGATACATCTCTATTAGTCGTCATATTAGTTTTCACCCTATTATTAGCTATAATCATATTTCCATCGTTTATTTGACCTTCCCTATACTTTAACTTCACGTGATTTGTTTAGTTGCGTATCTTGTCATTTCATATTTTCCTTAATTACCTCCTCCAGAAACTCCACAAAATGTCAATCTAAAGATATCTATCACAAACAACTGTGAACAACGACACATTCACAGTCGTTCACCGCATATCTAGTCTCTAAAACAAATGCCGGTATATCGTTCCACATTCCACTTGTCTATTGGTTATTGTGATCGACTAGACAATAGCCTAGGACAATGAGACTGACACCTGTTTCGTCTGCGATGAAGCGGAGACATGATTACCGTCGAGATGATCGATTGAGTCACGTATTGCTGAGGTGACATTCGACTATTAATAGTCGTGTATTCTAAAAAGTGTTTATGTATTCAGTTTAGTAGTCTTAATCAGCAAGTGTTTCAGTTTATGCCTGATCCTATGTTGGTCTTAGGTCTCCAAAACGAACTATTGCAATAACTTATAGTGAAAAGCAACGTCTTAACCAAGTGGCATACGAAAATACTTATACGATGTGTACTACAAAGGTGTGGTCACATTTAAGGGTGTGGTACAGAACATCAAACTGAACAACTTTCTCCATGGGACCAACATCAGAATCGCGAAAAAAATATCAAATGTCCCATACAAAACTACCTACCTACCTGCTCGACCCAAATGTATGGGATATGCTGCTGATTATTTTTTCGTGATTACGATGTTGGTCCCATGGAGAAAGTTGTTCAGTATGATGGTCTGTACCACACCCTGAAATTCGACTAAACGTTTCTGGTATACCCTGTATAAGAAAAAATAATAGGAACACGTTCTAAATCTACATTTGGTACGCATGTTACCTACATATGTATGAGCTCCTCGTTTTCTTTCTATACAAAATATTATTTCTTTACCCTTGCCATTTTTTTCAAGAAACTTGTTACCAATGTCACAAAAATCGTATCTTTAGCCCAGTAGTGTTCTAAAATACTCCAGAAATTATAATATTAAAACATATATTTAATTTTTTTTTATTGAAATATTTTTCTTTCTTCTTTTCTTTCTTTCCTTATTAGGTACGGACGCCAGCACATCAAGTTACTACAATCTGTCAAATTTCTTTAATAGATTTTCAACTTTATCGCTAAAGCATTAAGGTTCAAGGTTGATTGGGAAAATTTGACAGTTTCGGGTAGCTTGACCTGCTGGCGTCTGTACCTCATCATCATCATCCACAGCTCGACTTTACACACTGCTGAGCACAGGCCTCTCTTTTCAAGTGCCATTCCCCACACTCCTCTGCCAGCCTCATCCAGCCTACCTGCCTACAGTACCTACCAACCTCTCTCTACCTCTGGATATTACCTAGTATCAAGTAAATGTATAGTTACCTGTATAGTTCACTCTGTCCCGAAGTGTAAGTCAGTCCTGTACATTTGGTAGCATGTGTGGGCAGGACATCTCTAGCTATGTAGTCTTCCACCAATTGCAGCGCGCGACCTGACCCGTTGTAGTCGCAGTACACCACTGTAGGACCAAGAGACAAAGCATTTAGTTAGTTATATGGTAAAGGAAAGTGTTGATAGTATCTAGAATAATAATTGTTATTTGACCAATTAACTGATAGCAGGACTGATTAAATGGCCGTAGGTCAGCCTGATATAGGCTTTACTGTACTAGCAGCTGCCAATGAAAAGGCTCTACTGAATTTTATTAATTTAGTTTCAACAAATCGTGATCACTTTAGCATAAGCATATTCAGCCTATAATGTTCCCACTAATGGGGCACAGGATTCCTCTCTGTGAGAGGGAGTGGGCCATAATCTACCACGCGGGCCCGCTGCGGGTGGGTAGTCGTCACATTCCGGTTTCCTCACAATTTTTTAACCGATTCTAAATTCGTTTGAAGTCAAAGTCAAATCATTTATTTCAAATAGGCACATAAAAGGCACTTCTAGTCGCCCCTTCCAAAAGGTAGTTTTCGTATGGAGAAGAATGGGCAAGAAACTCCACCGTTACTCTTTTAAAATGTATTCCAATATTTTGCACACATTAATTATATAATAATCATCATCTACCTAGCCTTTTCCCAACTATTTTGGGGTCGGCTTCCAGTCTAACCGGATTCAGTTGAATACCAGTATTTTACATGGAGCGACTGCCTATCTGACCTCCACAACCCAGTTACTGGGTAATACGATACCCCTTGGTAAGACTAAATTAATATAATAACATGCACCTAAAATAAAATTACTATACCACAATAGGTAAAAGAATTTAAATGGATTAATGAAACCATGACATATAAATTAACTATGTGATAGATACATGGTGCTCACATATTTGCAAACATTCTGAAAGTAGACGATTTACATATAAAAAATAAAAAGTAATAAGTCCGGGTGAGGAGTTTAATTAATGACAGAATGTAAATCAATGTCAAAAAAAAGAGAATAAAACCAGTTTTTTTTTGTCTAGGATCGAATCCAACCAGCGCCCTAATAGTGTAACACACTTTCAATCTGAATCATTTTGAAGGATATTGCTAATCCATTGCCACATAGTTCAAAAAAAATATCTGCTCAACAACGTAAATAACGCAATGAATGTTGTTGAACTGTCAAAATGAAAAACATTGCTACTGATAGTGTATTGCGCAATTACATCGCTGACTCATTTTTCTACCAGCCTGCATGATGTCAGGTTTCCTTTGGCAGACCACCTTCGTAGTGCCTCTACAATATTGACATGAACCACTCCTAGCTCAATATTTCATTTGGTTAGAAAGGCTAACTGGAATAATCTACTCGTAATTAACAAACCAGATGTGTGTACATAGTCATAACTCAGCAGGTATGACACAATTATTTAAATTTGTATAATACTTTAGCAGCTGTTCTTATCAAGCAAATAAAATGTGGTTCTGTTAATATGATATAAGTATAAAACTTTATTTTTATTTCGTACCCAAACACGATTAAAGGGGGGATTCGCCTGTAATGTAAGGTTTATATGCGACCTAGTTATGTCACTTCTACCTATTTAATTATATGTATTAATCTATCCCGCTGGTTTTAATTATCTTCCTACACTACCCGAGCACTAGCAGAGCTGTGGTAGCCCAGTGGTATCGACCTCGACTTACAAGTTGTAGGTCGTGGGTTCGAACCCAGGTAGGCGTAAACGCGCGTTACTTTGTGTAAATAATTTCGTTACCACTGCTCTTAAAACGGTGAAGGAAAACATCGTGAGGAAACCGGCATGTCCTAGAACCAAAAAATGGAAGACATGTGAAGTCTAACAGCCAGCATTGGTTCCGCGTGGTAGATTATAGCCTTCTTCCTCTCGTAGAGAGAAGGCCTGTGTCCCAGTAGTGGGAACATTATAGGCTGATAATGTTAATTCTACCTCTTGGCAGTTAACGGCCTGGGCTGCAGTCCAGGGGGACTACGAAGTGAAAAGTGCGAATGATCGGATCGAACCGACATATGGCCGAACCGAATATTATTGAAAAATGCGAAAAAAGTTCGGATCGGCTCAGTTGGGTCGGGACCATAGTCAATATTCGAAAGAGTGTAGGTTTGTAAGATCGGGACCGACCGAACCAAATAGTAACTTCCTAGCAGGAAACGGCCGAACATTCGGCCGATACCACTTCGGAGTAGACCCCCTGTACTGTACTCGCTAATCCGTAGCCGTTACAGTGGAATCTTCAATTGTTACGTTACAGGTGAATGCTCCTGGAGAGGAAGCGCCTTAAGGCTACGAGTTGTACAGACGCCAGCAGGTCAAGCTACCCGAAACTGTCAAATTTTCTCAACCAACCTTGAACCGTAATGCTTTAGCGATAAAGTTGAAAATCTATTAAAGAAATTTGACAGATTGTAGTAGCTTGATGTGCTGGCGTCTGTACCATGCATTTAGAAAAATTTATATGCATTTTATGTTACACAGAGGTAAAGGCCGCCCGCCGTTGACCTGGTGGTCAAATATAAAAAGAGACCTGAAGGATTCCCAATTTCCTGAACAGACACCCCAAGACACAAACTTGGCTTAGAAAACTGTGGGGACCCGACCCCCCAAATAACGGGACCAGAGACGGAAAAAGACCAATATGCAAGTTACACTCTCTACCATAACGTATTTCATAACTTATTTAATGATTGCATGTAACTTAGCTCTGTTACGCTGTTCGCTTACGACGTAATTATATCTCAGAGTAAGCAAAACTACTCAATGGGACTAATGATGCTGTTTACATTTATTAAAATGCAGGACAGTTGCATTTGCATTGAAATCAGTACCGACTGCAATTTATCTCAACGTTTGATATATTACTATTACAAGCTTCTGCCCGCGACCTCGTCCGCGTGAAATTTCTTGTACCCCCGATCCACCCCGTCGTATCGCATCGTCTGTCCGCGCTATTAGTTCGTTTTCGGACTTTTTTCAGAGATCTTTCGGACATTTTTTCTTTTTGCTCGGCTTCTAAGGGTCGTAGCGATGTGCCTAACAAATGTAAAAAGAATTGTTCAAATCCGACGGGTAGTTTCAGAGATTACCGCGTTCAAACAAACAAACAAACTCTTCAGCCTCATTATTCGTATAGATAGATAAATGTAGATATAACCTATAATTTAACATGTAAATATATAATCTAGTTTGTTTTCCTTCAGAGACCGAAAACACTCACATACCTATTTGCATGTAATTTAACAATAATTTAGAATAACATAATTACACTGTGCTTTAAATTAATTACAAAATGGTTAATTGTAGCGTTAATTATGCAAAAGCTTATTATGTGCAGAAACACAAAACAAGATGAATGATTGTATGATAGGACTGCGAAATTTAAATTAAATAACTTGAATGTTGAACAACATTGATTTGTAAAGCGTTTCGTGATCTGAAGGACTCAAAAGACGAGTTTCAGTGAAAGTCGCAGGGCTCTTTTAGATGTCTAAAATTGGCACATAAATCTCTCCCTACCTACCTACCTTACCTACCTTTGAAGATAACTAAGATATAGGTACTATTCGGCCAGCTGGAAATATCTCTATGCGGATTTAAAGAACGTTATGTTACGAGATATTTGTTATCTTCTAAAAATTTAATAAATATAACTAGGTACTACTAGAAGAAGCTAGAATACTCAAATAATCCAGGAAAAATTTCGGCTAATCATATCATAATATTATGATACTAGCATCAACCCGCATTGGACCTGCGTGGTGGATTACGGCCCACTCCCTCTCACCGAGAGGAGGCCTGTGTCCCAGCAGTGGGAACATTATAGGCTCATTATGACGATAGTAACTTCTGCCCGCGATTTCGTCCGCGTGAAACTTTTTGTTTCACCCTATGCCACTCCGCAATACTGTAGCTTCCCATTGGTGAAAGAATTTTCGGAATCGGATCAATAGTTCCGAACATTACCCCCGACATACAAACTCAAAAATATGACCTCTTTATAATATTAAGTATAATACGAGTATATAGATGTATCATGTGAGCCAGAACCGATCCTTACAATTTAACAAAAAAACTTAACCATTTTTTTTTTTGCAGTGAACACGCCTCTCCCTTCATACGTAAATTCCCGAAACCGCCCGGTTGGGCCCGAACTGGGGGTCATCGACCTGAACTGCCAATGTCAGATGGCCTATCATGGCCGACAAAGACATAGCTTTGTTACCGATACCATCGATAACAGGGTCCAGTGAATGCTAATTCATTGAGTCAGTTGATATAATATATATGTTTGAATATATACCCACCGGCTTTTAATAATATATGTATATATTTATATTTTCTCCCCCCTCGAAGAGAGGTGGCTTATCCCAGCAGTGGGAACATTATACGCTAATTATGCATGCATATTTATGTTTTATAAATATGAAAGTAACACCTAAATGTGGGTTTCTATTTGTCTAATTAGAGAATTTTGATTATGTTACTACTCAAGAACCATTATAATTTTGTAATAGAAAATTGTTGATTCTCTATTCTGCTGAGTTTTTATTGAACAGACCACTAAAGACAGTCATTCTATTATTCGACTTCTTAATAAAAAAACTTACATTTAAAGTTTTCTGCGTTAAACCCTACGACATGGTACCATGTCGTAGGGTTTAACGCAGAAAACTAGAGAATCAGCTTGCCATTCATTTTATTTTAATTCAAGCAGCCCTTCAATTCTGTGCGAAAACACGACACGAGCCAAATGGAACTGGCCGCATCTACTATATTAGAATACAGATAACTAGTAATACGCCAGTCACTGGTCACTGCAAACGAATAATTAAATAATAATAAACAATATAACACATAACAAAACTACAGTCGCGCGATAAACTGCGACCCATTTGCCTGCGGCCTGTTTTCAATTACAACGAGATAATGTCACGTTTTAAGGAAAATACCTATCGCATAAAAAACAATAGGTCGAGAATAAAAAAACAGTTGCACTTGAATAAGAATTGAGACGATAGTTTGGTGACGTCAATAGAAAAGGTTACTAACGTTGAGGTTGACTTGCACTTTGCAGTAATAACTTAAACATTCCTCATGTTTAAGTTATTGGAGCAAAAAAAATAGGGAAGGTAAGGTCACCGTAGCTCATGGACATGTGCAATACCAGAGACTATACAGGTGCGTAACCATCCCAGAGGCAAAGCAGAAAAGTAATACTCTTAAACCGGATCACGTACACGATATTTTATGGTGAAAAGTGATAAGGTTTTCGTCCAGGGAAGATGATACTACCAACTTCTCCGGACGAACTCTTTTACCTAAAGCTACATCCACTCATTGAACTATGAATGGAATAAACTACAGCTTGAATGAAAATGAATCATAAAGGACAAAGGCAAGGAAACTTCTCTGTCACACAATGATAAGAGAATAAAGATTATGGAGAAATATACTAGACAAGATTGTGTTTACAGATGTCACGATGACTGTGTAGTCTTCTTGTCCAAGTGTTTGCTAGCTCCCCATGAACAAGCATTGCCAATAAATATGATGAGAAATAAGGAAAATAATCTAAAAAGGCCTTAATCTCACATGGCCTAGCCAAAGCTTGCAGTCAATTCCATTCAAGACTGTGACCATTTTTTATTTGTATTCATTTCATTTGTAAGTTGAATTCAACACAGCTTTTGACCTCAATGCCGCCTGGTGAGAAGCGATGGATGAGGTCTATGATGGAATGAGCCTGCCCAGAAGATCATTCACTCTAACTTTGAAGACTGACGGCTTATACGTGGAAGGGAACAAAGTCGCTGGTAGATAATTTTGCAGGCCAATATTATGGCAAAATATTTCACTACACTAACGTACCATCTTTTTTACCTACCACATTAAGAGCAAATAAATGATGTTGACTTTAATATTATTCGATCCTCGCATTCCCATCTCTAAACTCTTTCTATGTATGTCCAGGTATTTCGCAGTTCGATTACTCAGAAGTTCTTTATCAAATCAGACAGTTAATAATTCTCATCAAATATGATAATAATTACATGACATATTATAATACTTAAATGATTTTCAATAATCGATCAGTTTCCGGCAATTGATTAGTGATTACTAATAAACAATGGCAAACGTAAACACTACTTCACAATGGATAACAAAAACAAATCCAAGCCGCGTGACCATTGTTTTCTAGATTAGCAATTCTTTTTCTCAACAACTCGACTTAAAAGGGCTCTTGAACACGAACGTTTTATTTTACACTAGCTTTTGTACTACCGGGAGAAAATCCTAACGGTCACTATTTCCTAACCTAGGACAAGGTCTACCCGTGAGCCAAATTTCATTGAAATCCGGTCGCCCGTTCAGGCGTGAAAAGGTGAAAGGTGATTTATAACATAATACTAAGTACCTGATAACTGTTAAGTATGAATAGTATAGATGCAATAGGCGCAGTTATCGTTAGGAACAGGTTCCTATTTCAGGTATTTTTACAAATGTAAGTAAGTGTGTTACAACAACAAAATATTGTTCTTCTTCTTAGCGTGTCGCTACCACAACACACGAAACGTTCGCTGACGTAGGCAGTAGGACCCCACATGTGCAAGTGACAGGGCATGCGGTGGAAGATGGGAGGTGAGCCATTGTCTGTGATGAGACACCTTATACACACGGAAGTCTGAGCCGTCCATGAACCACTTGTGGAGGTTGTCCTTGCTGCGGTCTACTTGGGTACGAAGTCTATTTAAGGTTTTCCGAGTAAGCTACGGTAACTTGTGCTCGGATGGGATGCTAGGATGGAAAATATTGTTTCCCTGATCGAAATGGTATTAAACTCTAGTAGGCAATGTAATTTATTACGATTGTTAGATTGTATAACCTTCGAAGTCACGCATGAAGACTTGATTAGCGCAGATCTGTGATATGGATGTAAGTACTCAACGTACGATTTTTGCAGTAAGGATTTTTATAACAGATAGTAAGTAGTTTTAAGACTATATCATTTGAGAGTTTGAGCAGAAAACCACCGCTTGGCAACTCTCTAGGAGATATCAAATCTGTCAATGACTTAACTAAAACTAATACTTTACAAATAAACAAAAGTCAAAGTTTAATCATAACTGAATTAATAATTAAACATAAACAAAAAAAAGAGTTCAATAATGTACTTAGCTCAAACATGTCAATTGTTACAAAATCGCCAAATGAACGTATGCTGGAAATAATAAACAACTATTCAATTAATTATATCGATAAAGAGAATCCCAGTACGAAGAGTACGAACCGTTGATATCTGGATCCGAGCGTCAAAACTTAACCAATGTCAAAGAGCCTTATCACCGCCGTTAAGTTTAGACTTTCCCCTTTAAATAAGTAAACAGAAGTCACCTCTATCGAAATGAAAGTCGACGGATCCATAATTATTTAAGACAGTTACTGATGTACTACCAAGACGATACAATATAGGCGTCCGCAGACAGGCGCAACTCGACTCTAGTAGAACAATTTCTATGAAACCTTCATGGACACTGTTCTACCGGAATCGCGTCGCGTTTTTCGTAGCGCCTGTCTACAGGAGCCTTTATTGTATCAAGTCTTGGTAGTACAACAGTAAAGGGTAATGGGTTATGTTGGAAAATTTTCATAGATAACGGAAGTTACACGCGTTTGTCATTTGTTTACTTTTTATTACTTTTACTAGTCCACTGTCTATTTATACAATATGTAGTACCTTTTGTCCACTTCTTTTTTAAATATCGCAGCACCATGCTGAGATAGCTGCCTTTTGGCCTCGTATAGTATTTTTTTTTTCTTTTTCTTACTTTTTGATATAATTTTGGTTTTGATTTTTATTATGACTGTGTTATGTTTAGTTTGTGATCTTATTTATTTATTTATTTATTTTATCTTCCTGTACGAGTCTCAATAAATACTTTCTCTTTCTTTCTTTTTGTTTAACATATCCTACTAGCTATTTCCCAAAGCTTCCCCCGCATGGAGGTCGGATATTATCCCACGGGAACATACTACCGGGATAAAAAGTGTCCTATGTCCTAATCCAGGTCATGGCCTATCCATGTGCCAAAATCCATCCAAATCCGTTCAGCCGGTTTAGCGTAAAAGCGTAACATATAAACCAACTCTCTTTGGCATTTATAATATTAGTTAGCATGACACTAGGCAATACTGTAGCTTTCCATTAGTGAAAGATTTTTCGAAATCAGATCTGTAGTTTCGAAGATTACCCCCTACATATAAACTCACACATTTTATCTCTTATATAGAAGTATATATGAGTTTCATAAAGATAGATAACAGCTTGGAAAGGAAACGAAGCAAGCCAGCAGATACTGAAGCTAAAGGAAAATATATGTGCATTCTAGTGAGAAAACGGAAGAGATTGCGTTTGTCTGGGGACTAATATACTTCGGTTTTATGAAATACTAGCTCCTCCCCGAGGTTTTACCCGCATAAGTTTCGATCCCGTGGGAAAATCGGGATAAAAAGTATAGTAATACTATGTGTTAAACCTGGTTATAAACAATCTGTGTGCCAAATTGCATCCAAATCCGTGTAGTAGTTTTTGCGTGAAAGAATAACAAACATCCATCCGTACAAACTTTCGCGTTTATAATATTATAGTAGGATCATCGGTTTAGTGCAAATACCACTCACAGCTTAGTAAGTTAACTACCGTAGGAAAAGGATGATGACCTCTATAAAGCTTATTAAAGGTCAATACGAGGTTGACATTAGTGTAATAAAAAAATCTACTCTATGGATAGACAGTGCAGCTGTTGACGAGTTCAAAATGTTCAGCAATAAGAAGGACGTGAAAACATTTTAAAGAGGAATCAATAAAACAGGTTGGCAGGAACATCGCGGCGGAACCTGTTACCATGGATTCAGTACATGCTCCTGAACGGACCTGCGCTAAAATTTTTGGTCGGTTATTTAAAACAAATTGGTTGTTCCATATATTTACCGCTTAAGTATTACACTTTTCTATGATACAGCTTAATTTTGTTTTTGATAGCCGACGATAAAATTTTACTCCAGGGGGTCTAGAATCATGGTTACAGTTTGCACGTGGATATCCCTACTATCCTGTATAATTAAGGCTGCATTTGGGCACCTAGAATAGACTATTTGAAATGTAAACCTTCACCTTCGACAATAATAGGTACCACCAGTGTCATCAACTTCTGGTAAAGCTCAACATAATTATATTTATTTATTTATTTATTCTCACACTGGAACGCCATACGGCAATTACACCAACGGAGCAAAAAATCACTTCATGTGCTGCTTTCCAACCATTCTGTGCGCGGTGGACATCGAACGAGTGGCGATGCATAAAGGTAAGATAAGTTATGATTTTTGTTGTAAGATTATATATCTTACAACAAAAACCATAAATCTGATCCCTCCAAAACTAAAGCACCTAGATATTACGTGAGCACTAGCAACAGTAGTTACATAACCTCTGCGACAAAACTCCGCCGTATGCATTTTATTGGCAACGCTGCGTTAAATGAACGAAACACTAAGCACGTGCTTTAGCTTAGATATATTTCCTTCTTTATCTTGCATTTGTAGTCTGACACTTGTGCGACAGTGACAACAAGAATGCTTAGCCTAAGTACCAACGTGCTACAAAACGTTTATTAATCTCCGTACTATCGGTCACGTGTCGTATCATGCGTTAGTTTTGCATTCAAGAATAAAGGCGGCCATTTTATGATTTTGATTGATTTTATTGTAGTTACGGATTTGCGGCGCGTAGTAAACTGTTTACCGGCTACCGAGCGCCGGGTGCCGCATTGTTTGAACAATGTTTACGAACGAGCTCCGGAAAATTGTTTATTTTTGTTGCTGAAATGCAAGAGGGTATTTGTCTGGGATAAATCAAATATCGGCAGTGCGGTAGCTCGTAAATGTTGTCTCTTGGTCAAAATAGACCTATTTCCGGATGCAAGATTGATGCATGATAGCTATGAATGATTTGTTGTGCTTATTTATATCAACTACGAAGATTTGCCTTCTAAGAGAGACGACTGATGATTAAATATAGCTTCTGCCCGCGACTTCGTCCGTGTGAAGTTTCTTGTTCCCCCGACTCACCCCGCGTCGCATCACCTGCTCGCGCTGTGACTTCGTTTTCGCTTAGTGAACTTTCTGACTTTTTTATTACTGCTCGGCCCCTAAGTACCTTAGCGTGATGTTATGTGCCTTCCTCGAGAATTGCAATATCAAATACAAAAATATTTTTTCAGATCCGACCGGTAGTTCCAGAAATTAACGCGTTCAAACATACAAACTCTACAGCTTCATTATTATTTTTTATTTATCCATTTATTTCAGGCATCAAGGCCCATATAAACTCATACAATACAATATTGATATAACTTAAAAATACTTTAAATACATACAACATTATAATTACACTAAAAACTAACTAACGCACACGAAGTGTCTGCGTCGTGTTTTGCTGACTGGTGTCATGTAGCCGAACGCGAAACCGGCGGTACACAACACGCTTCGGCCAGAACTCTTCCTTGAGGAACTATTCGAGATAGTGTGTCGGATGGTGTGTCGGGATTATATCATGACATATAAACAAGTAAAACCATGTTTTAAAAAGTGTGCAAAATTAGAAAAAAAAACACTTAAGAATCCATTTCGCGTACAAAATTACCTAATACTTACAGTTTATGATGAATAGACATGAACTTGAGCATTCAGACCGTTTGAATATAATTCTATGGGTCATTAAGTTTTACACTTTAGTTAAATATAATAAATTCTGTGGCAACAGTTCCAAGGTTTATTATCAAATTCATGCGAATACGAGAGGCGCCAGTTTATTTGCATGCAGTGTAAACATTTACCTCTTTGAGTCAAAACTAACGAACCCAGCTTGTATTTAAATAATTGTAATTACTTCGCTTACATTTTGAGTATTTGCTTTTCGGCAAATTGCTTGAACTGGAACATTTGCTTCTGTAAATGTGCAGGACGTGGTTTGAAATTAATTAGTTATGTAGAATTTTGTTTATCCCGAGGATATACGAGTAGGTACGTTGCTAAGTTCGGCTAAACTTGATGATAACTGCCTACTTACGTAACACACTATCAATCACAATCTGAATCATTTTGAAGGATATTACTAATCCATTGCTTCATATGTTTGAAAAAGTCTGCTCACAACGTAAATAACGCAATGGATGTTGTCGAACTGTCAAAATGAAAGTCATTCCTACTGTCAGTGTATTACGCAATTGATCCCAGAGACAACGCCGAAGCCTGATATACCTGTTATTGCAGCGGCACCCCACAAACCATAACACAGGAAATTGGCGGCGAGAAGGGGACCCCGGACGAGCTCTTACACAAAGAGCCCTACTATATCTACACTGCTACAAGGATCTTTTGGCTTGAAAGTGTGCCATTGTGGCTGGAGGCCTTATTTATAAGGCATTTACAGAGTAGCCCGGCTGACACGCAAGATCAAAATGAAAATGTGCGTTTGTATCGCTTTGGCTACTTGTAGCACCTTGGTGATGGTAGATATAAATAGAGAAGGTGGAAGAAATAAGTTGAGAAAAGCCAGAAATAAACTTTATAGCCTTTATAGAGAAGTGTGGCGATACAGTAGAGCTATTACTTCCTTAATTATTAGTATACGAACCTGGGTGTAACGCTTCAGTGCTACAAACACTGCAACAAGGATCTTTTGGCGCTCGAATGACGTTGACAGGGGGGCGCTGTTGATAAACATTTGTGCAGATATTTTGTGAAATGTATTGGAAAAACAAGATGACGGCGTTAGTTCCAACTTTGGCCACGCGCCAAAAGTAACTTGTAGCGCTATAGAAAGAAAGAAAGAAAAATGCGTTTATTGGCATTACACAAAATGAACAATTCGACTAAAGTGTGTAGTAAAGTAAGGTCTTCCGACAAATTACCTTTTCAACTCAGTCCGCTCTTAATTAACTATCAACATCTCTAGGTATGTGTCTATGGTTTATAGCCTCAGTTTTAATTACTGCCGACTTCCCTGTAGGTACAGTTACTTGCATTAAAATGCAGTAACCTGCTTCTCAATGCCAGTGGAGTTGCACACTCAGACCTTGTGAATAGTTGTGATTTGCACTGCCCCAGTGATTAATGATGAATGAAGGAAATAGTTTTATATTATGTTGACTTTAGCTAGGACTTAGGCTCGCTAGCACTGCACTACAGGCCACTAAATACGTTTAACGCTAAAATAATTTACAACATCGTTTTTTTTTTTGCTGATCGTTTGAACATTACAGAGACAGAATTTTGTTTATAAGTACCTATATTTAGCGCTAAAATCATCAAGTGATTAGTGATATAAGTGGCTTAGTTAAGCTACGGTCTTAGTTAAGTTAAGTTAATTGAAGACAGGTGATGAAAATGTTTAAAAAAATACGTCATCAAGTTGCCTACTTATAACTACATAGGCACAGCATCAATATTTTTCACTTCAAATTTCAAAGGTCGAGGCTAATCATCGGATACTGGCACTAAATAGAACTAATTAAGGATCAAAACAAGCTTGCGTAAAGCCAATATGATCCGCCACAAAGACTGTACTCTTGCAGCTGACAGGCAAATAAAAAAGCGGGCGAGTTCGAACTAGGGATGAGTGTGAACGAGAAACTACGAATCAGCTTGATTATAGTATTATCATCATTCTCCTGCCCTTTATCATCATTTCAGCCGAAAGACGTCCACTGCTGGACATAAGCCTCCCCCAAGCACCTCCACTTCGACCGGTTCTGTGCTTCTCGCATCCAACGGGTTCCTGCGGCCTTCACAAGGTCTCCTGCCCTTATACCAATATATTTGGGGTCGGCGCAACATGTCTTTTTCTGCCATACTTCTCTATTAGTCATTATCGCGGTAATCAGCTAGACTATAGTAATAACTTTAAATTAAAAAAAAGTAATGGGTAAGTAATGCGGGCTGGTGTCCGCAACTCCACGTCAATGCGCGTATTTTGCGTACGGGTGGGAAAATCGATTATTCGATCCACCCCAGCTCCTCAAGGAAGGGCAGCAACGCCTTCATTTTACTGACCGTCTCACGTAGGGTACCTGGGTTACCGAAGTACTTTGCCCATAGAGAAGTGTAATAAACATAGATAGCATACACCTCAGTGTAATTTAAACCCAAAGCACGCAATTAGTGCATCCATTACCGACCTGCATTCGGAACAACGTGACAAATTCAAATTACAATTGCAAAATTAAAACAAATCGCTAACAATTGCAGGTTACACATTTATTTCTAAAACATTATGCAGGAAACACGTGTTTATCTCTAGTATATACCTGGCAAAGGCATAAAGGCTGAACGTGTTAGCAAATAATATTTAATCTGTGTATTTGTACGGCTAATACAGAGATCAGCTGTCACGCGCATGATTTGTGCTGGTCCAGTGACCAATGTGCCTTGAGCTGTGGGAAAATATGGAACTAATTTCAAAGGTACCGAAAATTGAACAGGGATGCAGGGGTGAATTGGGCCCAAATTTTTAAAGGGATTTCTAAATTCAATTATTATTGTATGTTGCCAACACGGACTGTACTTTTCACTAAATTATAATAAATAATTAGGAGTTTTGGTTGTCAAAAGACTATATTAATTCAACGTTAAATCCCAGTCAACTGAGTACAATTATGGGTATTTGGAAAATCTGTGTTATCTATACCTTATTTTTTGTTTTTTAAAGACAGCCCCTGCATCATAATTAACCTTTTTTCCAGTATCTATACAGTATTTGACGTTTATCTGACAGTTGTCTGCAAAGAACGCTGCCATGAACGGTCAAGATATACTGGGCTATCTGTTCAGCTTATGTGGTCGTGTTGAATCATAAAATAGCCGTAACTATGTATCTGGTGATGTAGCTTCTGTTAATGCATTAACTTTACGACAAATCATATCTACGTCAATAGGTTTATGGTTACCTACTTAGATTTAATATCTACCTACGTACCTATTTAAGTTGCATCTACTATCTATCTAGAATCTTCTAATAGAGAGAAGATTAGTATTTGCGTAACACTCTAACAGTAGCAAAGGCTTTCATTTTGACAGTTCAACAACATTCATTGCGTTATTTACGTTGTTGAGCAAACAATTTTTTCGAACATATCAAGCAATGGATTAGCAATATCCTTCAAAATGATTCAGATTGTGATTGATACTGTAGTATACAATTAGGGTGCCGGTCTCTTCTATACTCCAACAATATTAACTCATCTGCCAAACATTTCAAATAAGTCAGTCGTAAATTCGTAACATTCAAATGCAATATCATTGCATAAGAAACCAACAATCTACGCAGCACAAAAACAAATAAAAAAGTCCATAGGGTCATGCAGGATACAATTGTCACGTACTGACAATAAGATCGTTTTGACAAGATGCATCTTAATTGACAAAGTTAAAAGAAAGACGAACAAAATCAAAAGAAACCCTTGAAAACGTCCTCGACTTTGCCCATGATCAATAATTAATTAAATACAGGAGAAACAACACGTTTGGAACCAAACAACTTTGTTTAAAATGAAGACCAAGACACGCTGATTAACAAACACAATTATCGATGGCATTTCACACTTGTGCATTAAATAACATACACGAGGTTTGTTAGCATAACGTCAGAAGTAAACGTTCATGCTAATCGATGTGCTCAAAGGAAAATGGAGGCTGGTTCCACGTGTAAGGAAACACGAGATACTTGTTAAGGACCTATATGTACTTATAACTCAATCAATCTGCCTAGCCTTTTCCCAACTATGTCGGTGTCGGCTTTCAGATAGCAGTATTTTACATGGAGCGGTATTTTTTTTATTAGAAGTATTTTATTTTTACTTGGAACGAGCTTGACTCCTACCGTAGGGAATCGGCACTCGCAAAAGACAGAATTGTGTGGAAAAGGGAGATAGGCCCTTGCCCTGCAGTGGGACAGTATAGGCTAGTTAGATTAGATTAGAAGTATTTTATTTTTACTAACCACAAACGGTGGTTTAGTAAAAAATAAGCACCGTTTAGGGCCCTGTCATAATAATAAAAGTACTCAAGACCGTAGTTCAGCCATGGTATCCAATCCCAACGGAGACTAGCCTTCGACGCGGGAGATATTATAGTGAACAAGTGCGTGCGCAAACACAGGTGCACTCTCTGTACTCTGTTCCTTTACTCTCATAGTCGGATGGTACAGCACGCAATCCGACACGACCGGAGAAAGTTTAGACGCAGGACCAACGGCTTCAAATGTGTTTTCCGAGGTACGGGGGTATCACATCGCAAACTTCCAAACTCTGGGCTGTTACTATGAAATTCCAAATGAAAAACCCAATAACACGCTTTCTTTCCATGGAGATAGGCAGAAACTACAGTACGTCACCTGCTACGATCGTTACATACTCCTTTTGCCTCGTTTATACATCTAGTCATATACATACATCGATTACGAGTACTAAGTACGCATCTGACGTTTCTGAAGAACATCACCAATAAGGTCACTAAAGTCCGTTTCACAAAAGAAGTCTCGTAGACGCGGCGCCACTGTCGTAGGACGGAAGATTTATTTATTTATCTCGACATCATATACGAGTAGCAGGTTTAGTTATTGGTTAATAAAATGCACATTCTTACATAGAGAAAGGTGTCTGGGGTAGGAGAGTTGTTGTAGGAATGTTGCTAACTATATAATAATAATTAGTTCCACTTATTGCCGCGGGACTTCTTTCGGGAAACGGACTCTATATGCCCTTCTAGTGCGTCCCCACCCTCCGTTTCCACTCACATCTGTCTTGTAAATACCTTTAGTCACCTTTCATTCATCCTCTCAACATGAAGAAACCATCTAAGCATACTCTTTTCTATTGTTGTCGCTAAATCGTCTTTTAAACTGCACCGTTACCTTAACACATCATTCCTCAGCCTATCGTTCATATTATACCGTTATACACATGCCTCAAAAATTCTCAAAGAAAAATATCAACCGACCCACGCAAAACTGTCCATCGCTCTCAACACCACCCACTTATAAGTAACGCATCCAGTTTGAGTCAAATGAGACGTCTCAAGTGTTTACCACAGATTAGATAGCTGATATCACGATAAACAAACTGTTTTGCATATGGCAGACTGTTCGCAAATAAGTTTTGTGGAGATGTACTTACTTCAAAGTGTAGTTAGTAGGTTTGTTAGATGTCTGCTGATTACGCTCTGCATGAGGTACCTACTAGGTAGGAACTTAGTATAGTTACTTGACGACCATCCTCAAGGCACATCCTCTATAATATTAATGAAATAGACACCTATACCCCTTTGAATGTTTAAGCCACCATTTGTATGGTGTTTAAAGTCAGCCTTGCTACTTTCTGGTCGAAAAATAAAAAAAGCACCTCGAAAATAAAATGGAGCACACTGCGGACGAAGGCTGTCCGAAACAATAAAGGTTAATTACCTACCTATTGATAAGCAATTGGAAAATAATAATCAGTCGTAGAATCGTTTGCTTATTGTTTATTTGGTCACTTGAAATGATTCTATACAGCCAATTATCCCGTGAATTGTTCTATACAGGGTGGCAGGGACATAAAAGAGCAAACTGAATCCATGAATTCAGAACATGATTGCAAATATATATATACACGACTGTTAGTTTTCCAACAGCGGTATGCATGTCATCAGAGTTCAGGCGTAAATGTAGCAATTTCTATTTTAATTATGTTTCAGACATAATCAAGGAAAATAATTACGAGTTTTATTACCTAGGTACTGTTTGTTTTACAGCTTTCTTGATGACTAAATACGCTGCACTGATAATCAACTAACAGACGAATTATTATCATCTTAAATGCACATCAGCGGGATTTGCCGGTGAGCGGGCACCTCTCCGTCGCCTTGTAGTAACTTATAACACACACTTTACCGATTCAGGTATTTTTGCATTTCCTCCTGCAAAATTTAAAAAAATGGCTGTAGCTTTGCTTACCGACAACCTTTCATAACTTGCTTTTCTTTTTTCTTTTAATTCACAAATTAATATGTGACCATCCGTCCTTTCCTCTTTTAGATATTTATTCATTGAATCCGTGGACAATAATGTGGGTTATACGTTTATTAAATAAATCTAATTAGCTTCGATATTCAAATTGTAACGTGTAACTGCTTTTTGTCCCTAAATAAATAAAATAAAAATAAAATAATTGCGTAACACACTAACAGATGGGTTTCATTTTGACAGTTCAACAACATTCATTGCGTTATTTACGTTGTTGAGCGGACTAATTTTTCGAACATAATTATGAAGCATGAATGGATTAGCATTATCCTTCAAAATGATTCAGATTGTGATTGATAGTCTGGTACGCAATTAGGGTGCTGAGTCTTCAAGTTTACTTATCCTCAATGTTTGGAAAATAGTTGAATTTGATATTATACAGTGTGGCAGGGGCATCGACGCGCAAACGTCGTGAAAAGGTTACACCTGATGCCATAAATAAAATTACGAAAGGCATTCATCTCGGATATGACCGATTAAAAAAATTGGCATTTTTGAGTGCGCAATGTATTGCAAACAACGCGATCAAAACGCTCCGCGGATGGCGCGTGCGCGCGCGCTTCCTACCGCGATACCGCGCGCTGCCCTTTCGAGTTTTATTTACATTGCTATTTTAAGTGAAACAAGTGAATTTACTATTTTTTTATTAAAAATCTCATTGGGTTAGATAGAAATAATGATTTTATAAAGTTTACAGTAAAAAAAATTGCAGAAAAAAATCGTAAAAATTACGAAAAGCTGACGAAAAATTTCAACGCAGGAGGGTCCAGAATCATGTACTGAATCCATGGTAAGCGGTTGCGTCGATGTCCCTGTCACCCTGTATGTACTAGGACCATTCATTACAAACGCAAGATTAGACACATAAATCATTATGTCATGAACAATAACACAGTTATAGCAGTGGTGGCCCAGTGGTGACGCCCGAGACTTACGAGTTGTAGGTCGTAGGGTCGAACGCAAAGGCCTCCTTGTCCCTTTTCCAAATGTATACTTTCAGGGGTTTATTTATAAACGATTATTAAAGTTAAGAGACGTCTAAACGTTAAACAGTCGCCAATCATTACTTAATTTTAAACAACGTTTATGAATAAAGAGATAATGTTTTAGATAAATTAGCGGGAATTGTTGGTGCAGTCAGTGCACCAACATTTCAAAAGCGTATCCATTACTGTCGACAATAGGCTGCACTTCACTGCAATTTGTGACCAATGTTGGACATACTTGTCCATTTCTAAATTTTGTAAACAAGGGGTTTTAATAAAATAATTAACACAAAAATTAACCAGCCGACCGAATTAGTTGGCTGATTAAAATAATTCCCAATACAACAGATAATCAGATCATTTGACTTTGACTATAATCTATAAAAAAATATATATATAAAAAAAAACTTTATTGTTCAAAAAATTACAGAGATTTTACATTAGCCCCAAACTAGGCTAGCCTTATACATATATATCCATACCCCTAATCTGTTAGCTGTGTTCTAGAAACCGGCCCGTTTAATCTGTAAAAATCTCACCGTGAAAACTTATGTGAAGTGAGCTGTCATTCCACCTGATGCTAGAAATTTACACTATTGACAATTCACTTCAAGCTCACTTCACCTAATATCTATGCTGTAAAAATCACTAATCAAAGTTATGATAAAATAAAAACACGCAAAATAAATAAAAAGCTTACATGCGGTAAGAATCATTAAATCATTCCACATAGCAACATAGCAAAATACTTGGTGTATGTAGGTCAGTAAATAATGTAATATTTTCAATCCACACAATATAAAACAGCTCATATTTGCCTATGTACTTGTCGCGCCCATGTACTGCTCCGATTTACATAAGCTGTTATCTTCACATAAACATTGACATTGCGAATGAATGTGTCGACTTATATAACTCACGTTCAACAAAGAAATATTAAGCGTACATATTGATAAGAATTACTTTGTTTGTAGAAGGATTTCTGCGTTTATTAGGTTTTAACTTTTAGGTAAATCCTAGGTTTATGTTGTGAAAAACTATTGTTTTTTTTTCTTCACGTGTTGCCTGTCAAACTACTGTTTTCTTGATAATTCTTCAAATAGCACGGCTCTGGGTATAATACCATTACATTATCAGCCTATAATGTTCCCACTGCTGGGACACAGGCCTCCTCTCAGTGAGAGGGAGCTTGAGCCGTAATCCGCCACGCGGGACCAGTGCGGGTTGGTAGATGTCACATGTCATCGAATTTTTGGTTCTAGGACATGCCGGTTTTTTCCTTCACCGTTTTTAGAGCAGTGGTGATGAAATAATTTACACAAAGTAAAGCGCCTGACTGGGTTCCCTGCAGTGGGACAGTACCTACATACAGGCTAGCAGATTAGATTAAAAGTATTGTTAGACTGTTAAAACATAAGCCATGGTATTGTAATCTCATGAGTCGACCACTAACGTTATCTATCTCACTAATCTCGATAAAATAGTCCACTTTAGACGAACTAGTATCGGCGAAAACTATCTTAATTGATCCCTACGATATAATTACGATAAGATAAATCAAATGTTAGATGTTATGTTCGGTGCAAAATAACTTGAACCACGTGATTATCTAACAGAAAACGTGAATAGATAGGGCTTTAATAATTCTTAGATCATCGATGTTTTTAATTGTTGTTTTTTTATGAAGTCATTGTTATCTTAGATATTTTGGGAAACTATTTAATAATGTTTATTCTTGTAACGTTGAATACCTCATCATCATCTGCCTAGCCTTTTCCCAACTATGTTGGGGTCAGCTTCCAGTCTAACCGGATGCAGCTGAATACCAGTATTTTACATGGAGCGACAGCCTACCAGACCTCCACAACCCAGTTACTGGGTAGTACGATACCCCTTGGTAAGACTGGTTGTCAGACTTGTAACGTTGGATACCTACCTACATAATCACCAGCGAAATCTGAATAACTTCTAAAATATTTCATCGTGTAAAGTGAGGTGAAGTGAGCTTGAAGTGAACTGTCAATCCCTAGCATCAGCTGGAATGACAGTTCACTTAACATAAGTTTTCACGGTGAGATTTTTACAGAATAGACTTGCTGTTTTTCATCAATTCGCTGCTGAACTGTTAAAATTAATACAATTATTTGAGTTGAAACATAGTAGGTACAGTAGGTACACAATCAGTGCGCAAGTTCTACTAACATTTAATAAAAACAAAATAATAAACGAGTTCAATTTATTTTTAAATCCAAATCAAGTAAACAATAGTTCTAAACCAATTAACCAACTAAAACTAAACCACAACAATAAATGCTAAACAATAATTATTAATATTATTTAAGTATTTTCTAACTGAACTGAGCTGTGCTACTGGGGAGTTTGTTGCGCCATTTCTTCTTCCCAGCGATAGCACTAGGAAGTGGTGAAGGGCGGGCGTTATTGTGGGACTGTCTTTTGTAATTTTGACGTTTGAAAATTGCTGATTCTCAGCCTAATTTGAATAAATTACTTTTGATTTTGATTTTTTGAAAACATAACCTTAATACTAGTAGTTTTCAATTTAAATAGCGTATAAAAATCAAGTATCTATTATACAACCCGATAAACTGAACGTAATTTCAGCACGTGCTTCTAACGAAGAGTAATCACTACACTATTTTTTGAACGCGACTCGACGATCGTCACGATTCGCGATCCGAGTCGAAAATAATCGGCCTTGATCGCTAGTAGAACACACTTGTATTATACAAGTTGTATAACATTACAGTGACTGTTACGTCTTATTTTTTGTAATGCAATGGTTTTTTTTAACACAGAATCACAGAACTTTACAATGAAGATAATAAGTAAAGCTCGATAAAAAAAATGGTTTCTTGGCCACGCCCTGGCTGGCTTAATTTATTGAGGCACCCACAGACGACAACCTCCTAGGTTGCGCTACGAGATGCCATTAAAAAAAAAGGTTGCTTAGCAAAATTTTACATGTTTTATTTCCAAAATAATTTTACACTGGTTCAATGCCTTGTCTATTGCATAATCAAACAGCTGAATGTACCTACTGAAACACTCGTGGGTGCTTTGTTTAGCAAAAATATTTCACACGCGGCATGACACGTGGTTTCGCTGACGTTTTGCACATACTATAAAATTCAAAGTCGATTAAAACAAGTTTATTTTTCCAGATTTTTATCTCGGCTGTATCTTAAAAACCAAAGAGTAAGTACAGTACCTACAAACTTCAAGGCAAAGGTATTCAGCTATTTACAGCTTGGAGTGAACATTGACATAACCCCCGTGGCAGCATAACAAAACACTTCACGATGACATCATTCTATTGATTGTATATCAGGCACGTGTTG